>OX276354.1:26937973-27366473 GCA_946251885.1 Cosmia pyralina | reverse complement strand
CGGCCCCATACTCTGGAATCTGCTACTTGACCCCCTATTACACGGTCTGGAAAAGGAGGGAGTATACTGTCAGGCGTATGCGGACGACGTGGTGATGGTCTTCAGCGGCGAAACGGGCTTGGAGATCTCGAGGCAGGCCAATGCCGCTCTCGCCTATGTTCGGGAGTGGGGAGTCCGGAACAAGCTGAAGTTTGCACCGCACAAAACTTGTGCGATGGTGCTGACGCGTAAGCTCAAGTACGACACCCCGCTGCTGACCATGGGGGGGATCGACATTGGAATGTCGAGGGATATCAAAATTCTGGGGCTGACTCTGGATGACAAAATGACATTCAACACCCACGTTGCAAAAGTCTGCAAAAAAGCAGCGAACTTATATAAACAGCTTTCCAGAGCGGCAAAAGTTAGCTGGGGACTGCATCCGGAAATCATCCGAACAATCTACACGGCGGTTGTGGAGCCGGTCATTCTGTACGCGGCAAGTGCATGGGCGCCGGCGGCTAGGAAAATTGGAACGCAGAAGGCGCTGAATGCTATACAAAGGGGATTCGCACAGAAACTGTGCAAGTCCTACCGCACTGTCTCCCTGAACTCGGCACTGGTGCTGACCGGGATACTGCCTCTCGACCTTCGGATACAGGAAGCAGCCGCTCTGTACGAAGCAAGGAGAGGGTCGTCCCGGTTAGTGCTGGGAGACAGGGAGACCGAACGTGTGGTGGGATTTGCAGAGATTCCGCATCCGGCTTTGCAGGTAGAGTTGACGTTCGAAAGCTTGACTACTCAAGACCAGGTTAACAGTAGCAACGTGCAGGCGGTAAAAATTTACACCGACGGCAGCAAGCTTGAGGGCAGGGTCGGAGCCGCGTTATCCATATGGGATGGTGAGGCAGAGACCAAGGCCATCAAGCTTAGTCTGTCCGCGTACTGCACCGTGTACCAAGCGGAGATCCTCGCTATATGCAGAGCCACTAAGGAGGCCCTGAAGTGCAAAGAGAGGCAATACGCCATTTATAGCGACTCAAGGTCGGCTCTGGAGACCATCACCAACTACAATGCCCTGCATCCATTGGCGGTAGAGACGCGCGAGAACCTGAAGAAGGCCTTCAACCAAGGGAAAACTGTGAGCTTCTACTGGGTGAAGGCGCATGAAGGTCTCATAGGTAACGAACGCGCTGATCAGCTAGCGAAAGAGGCTGCACTCTCGAGCCGGAGGAGCCCCGACTACGACCAGGTTCCGGTCTCATTCGTCAAACGGACAATCCGGAAGGACTCCCTTGACGAATGGAACGGGAGGTACAAGTCGAGTGACACGGCCTCCGTAACGAGAGTGTTCCTCCCGGATGCTGTAGATGCCTACAGAGTAGTTAGGAGCATAAACAAATAGACATAACAAATAGTGTTGTGGACATGACCACAACACTAGCGTTACCAACAGCGACACCAACTGCATCAACAACAGCAGCATTGACAGCCGGCCCACAACCAGCCCCAAATACCATGTCCATCACGCAATTTCTGACATGCGGAGGAGTTGGAGTCCCGGGCATCAGACTACGAGGTGTCGCGTTATTCATGAATAGAGAAGAAGAACAACTGGGAATAGGATTCTGCATAGGCTCAAGCCGAGCTGCGGCCCGAATACCCATATCACCGGGTCTTGCCGCCCTGATCAACGGAAGCACAACAAAAGCGAGCATGAAAGGCAGCAAGTACGCCGCGCTGCAGCAGGTGGAGTTAGCCTCTCACCGATGCCGTCTAGTGCGATTCAAAGGTAAGACAATCGCGCTATTCGAGTGGGGAGAGATGACTCCTTTTGCCCAGGCAAGCTCAGTGCTTCAGAGGATCAGGGAGGTAGGAGAGTACACGGCGGCAGCCGCCCGAACAATAAGTGTAGACGCAATGGTAGTGGGAGGGGAGAGAGGGGACGTCGCAGACCGTTTTGGTTGCCTAAAGGCCTCAGAACATCACGAGGTAGTTGTCTACGAGGACAGAGGGGAAACTCTTAGTTTCCTCAAGGCCCCCCGACAACCCGCAGCCGGTGCGACGAGCCCCGCAGCAAGCCCGACCACTCTAAGCGGCTCAGAAAGGGCCCAGCAGAAGGCGGCAGCTGAAAAAGCAGCAAGGGAGCAGAGCAAGACCGTTAGCCCGGAGGCCCAGGCCCGGTCGAGGAGTCGCCTGAAAGCCTTCGGCACTTTCCTCAATGCACTGCTCCCTAGTACCAGCCGTGCATCACCATCGCACAGGCAAGAATCAGCAGTGGAAAGGTTTTTTAAAAGAAAGGGAAAGGAACCTACACCGCAGAAGCCGAAACCAACCAGAGCCGACAAAGGGCAAGTCAGCCCGCCGACCCTCGCAGTCAAGTCGGGTACCACGGACCACGTGAAGAGCGCATTCCTTGAGTACGTTGCGATCGTGAGAGCGACCAGAGAGGTCAATCTCATGACATGCAGGAAGATCCTGCAGACCTTCCAGAGGAACACAGAAGGTCTGCTAAGGGTACTACTCAAGGAAGCAGAGGCAGCGGTGTACGACAATGTCACGTCCCAAGTCATCGCAGGGGAAATGACAGGGTCGTACATGGCAGCCTACAGTGCGAGTCGTGGTTTCGTGGCCCTGGACAAGGAGGAGACGGAGCGCTCAGGCAGATTAAAGTTCAGCGTGCCAGATGACGACCCGATGGTGGTTACCGCCAAATGCACCAAGATCATGCCGGACGATAAGATCCTCGAAATGGCACAGTCCATTTTGGGGTCCTCAAATATCACGGCATCGCAGGAAAGTTGGGCGGTACCCAGTATCAGGTGGGTCAACGGAGTTCCGGGTTGCGGCAAGACAACCTGGGTGGTAAAGCACTTCGATGGGGACAAAGACGTGGTAGTCACCACGACAACCGAAGCTGCCAAAGACCTGAGGGCAAAGCTCGCGCGCCGCTTAGGAGACCGAGCGAAGTCCAAGGTGCGAACTATGGCCTCAATCTTAGCCAATGGGTTCAAGAGCCACGAAAAATGCTACCGTCTCACGGTGGACGAGGCTCTTATGAACCACTTTGGGGCTATAGTCATGGCAGTAAAGTTGTCTGGAGCAAGCGAGGTTGTCCTCATCGGAGACGTAAACCAGCTTCCATTTTTGGACAGAGAGAACCTATTCGAATTAAGGTATACCCGTCCAAACCTGGTGGCTGGTATCACCCAGGAGCTGCTTTGCACGCACCGTAATCCGATGGATGTGGCCTATGCACTGAGCGAGATATACTCCGGTATATACTCCTCCAAGTCGTCGCTGTCGCGGGTCCACTCCTTGAGGGTGAGAGGTTACACGGGAGCGCAAATACCGAGCACCGCGGAAAACACCCTATTTCTGGTTCATACGCAGGAGGAGAAAGCCTCTCTCGTGAGCCAGGGGTATGGGTCCGGTGAAGGGTCGCGCACGTTAACCATACACGAGGCTCAGGGGTTGACCTACGACAGTGTTATCATCATCAACACCAAGTCCAGGAGACTCCAAATCCACGACAGCATCTCCCACGCGGTAGTGGCGGTGTCGCGACATACTGTCAGTTGCGTCTACTACTCCGACGACGCCGACGACGCCACGGGCCGTTTCGCGAAGAAGGCGATGGGTGCGCCGACTAAAATGGTCATCGACTACAATCTGAAGATGGCCATGCAGCACCGAGACGTAGTCGTGATGGAGGCCCTTCTCGGGCTAGCGAAGTCCCTGGTTGTGAAACCCCGTCCGAACTAACATATCCAAATAACCACACCAAGCCCACATTCCAAACTAACCCAAACCCGAACCTAACCTAACCCTCTACTTAGTTTTAAAATTTTAAAATATTGTAATCCTAAAAGAAACAGCATGTGAAACTCCATGGCAGGGCGAGTCTGTCATACTCACTTAAAAGTCTCGCCGATGGTGGCGCTGCACGTCCGGTCACTCAGTTCCCTAAAATATGGTTGAGCAGAGTGGCGCGGATGTGTACGTCATGTCCGTGAACGGAAGCCGTCGGCCGGGACTGGTCGGCTCGCACTGCCAAGCAGTTTTTTCCCTCTGTGTGTTAATTCAAGTGTAATCAATGTGTAATCAATGTGTCAAATAGTGTAGTGTAATTTAATATCATTTTTGTTTATGTAACAATTTTTGAATCGTTGTAAAGCCTGTACATTTATATAAAAAAAAAAAAAAAAAAAAAAAAAAAAAAAAAAAAAAAAAAAAAAAAAATATATATATATAATTCGGGATGAACTCACGTAGGAGTAAGCTAGAATAAGGAGTAGAGTAAGTGTCCGAGGGAGTCTGAAACTGTCATCAAATTTAAATAAAGGAATGCTAATAATAAACCTATAAAAAAAGGCGCGGACCACCAAGTCCGCGGTAGTTATACTCATTTAAAAAAAAAAAAAAAAAAAAAACCTAACCTAACCTAACCTAACCTAACCTAACCTTTTTTTTTTTTTTTTTTTTTTTTTTTTGACGCTGAGAAATGCTTTATGCATCCCCGCTCGTGGGGGACGAGACAGGGTATGTGGGACTCCTGTCGGAATGACAGTATACCCACTAAAACTCAGCAGTGTTCCCACATCGCCGTGATGGGAGGGCCATGGGAAACCGGCACAGCCTTTACGTCCACAACCCTCCCGGCGCATGCCCGCCTAGCTGGCGGGCCCCGCGTGCCCCCCCGGATGGGGGGCTACGGGAATGACCGGGAACACCTGGCCATTCCCGTCCGACACTGGTGGGGGCCTGTGCAATACAGGCAACCGTCCGATTCGGTGCAGGTACGACCCGAAACAGCCGTGTCCGGACAGCACCTGCGTCAGACGGAAGGAGAGGAACCCGTGCGACCGCTCGAGCCAGTCTCGCAGCACTGGCCCGAGCGCATCGAGGGTCCGGCGGCCAAAGACTGCAGTGGCGAGTTCTCCCGTCCAGTGGACGACGATGGCGTCTCGCGACTCCCGTCGGAGGGCCTCGCGCTCTTCCGGGGCCGGGCGTTCTCCTCTCGCCCTCCGCCCCGCCGTCCACTCGTATACTCTGGCGAGCACCCACGCCTCGAGTTCCCAAGGGGGGGTGCCGGCCAGAGCACAGGCCGCCGCAAAACCCACCGTCCGGTAGGCCCGCGCGACCCGCTGGGCTATGGCCCTCTGAGGCGCCCGCAATGCGGCGGCGTTCTCCCTCCTTCGGAGGGAGTCTTCCCAGATGGGGGCACCGTAGAGGGCCATGCTCCTCAAGATGCCGGCGTAGAGCTGCCGGCATCGCGCGCTGGGCCCGCCCGAGTTGGGCAGCAGCCACGAGAGCGCCCCTGCAGTCTTCAGCAGGCGCGACGACAGCCCGCTAAAATGCGGGCCAAAGCGCCACCTGCTGTCGAGTACGAGGCCCAGATATTTCATCTGGGCCTTTACCTCGATTCTGACGCCCTCCACGAAGATGTGGGCGTCAGATGGGGGGCGCTGCCGAGGTCCGTGGAAAAACACGGCCTCGGTCTTGTGCAGCGCCGCCGTCAAACCCAGGCGGCGGATCCTCCCTGCCACCAAGGATCCGCCCGCCGAGGCCAAGTTGGCCGCCTCCCGGAAACTCCTTCCCCGGGCGGTGAGGAGAGTGTCGTCCGCGTAGCAGACGACACTCGTGCCTCGGAGGAGAGTTCCCCTCAAGAGCCAGTCGTAGCCGACGTTCCACAGGAGAGGTCCCACGACCGAGCCCTGCGGAACGCCGGCCCCGACGGCGTATCGCCGGACTTGGCCAGTCCTGTCCACCAGGACGATCGCCCGGTCGTCCAGGTAGCTGGCCAGCAGACGCCGCATGTACCGAGGCACTCCGTGGAATCGGAGCGCCTCCAGGATCGTGGAGTGGGGAACAGAGTTGAAGGCGTTGGCTATGTCGAATGACACGGCCAACAACCCGTCCCCCGCCTCCATCGCCTCCTTCGCCTGGTCCTTCAGGCGGGTCAGCGCGTCCACCGTCGAGCGCTCAGCCCGAAAACCGAACTGAGCGTCCGACAAGTCCGGCCCGATGATCCGCAGATGGCTCTTGAGGCGGGCAGCGATTATCCCCTCGAACATTTTCCCGACCTCATCGAGCAGAACGATGGGCCGGTATGCCGAGGGGGAGTCCGCTGGGCGGCCCTCCTTGCGGAGGAGGCACAACTGCCCCTCCTTCCACGGTTTCGGGAACCTTCCGCACGCAAGACACGCGCTGAAGAGGTCCCGAAACCGCTCCTCCATTTCAGTGGCGGCAATCGCCACCACTCTGGCTGGAACCCCGTCGGGGCCCGGAGCCGTCTTCTTGGCGCGGATGCGGAGAATCGCCGCACCAAGCTCCGGCTCCGTGACAGGAGGGGGGGCCTGCTCCTCCTCCTCCTCAGCTGGCAGAGCCGCACTGCCCCGCGGCGGGTCCATCACTGGTGGGGTGAAGCTGTCCCTGCACGGAAACAGGGACCGAACCACCCCATCCAGAAACGAGGGCTCCAGGGTCTCGGCAACCGGGGGGCCAAAGGGGCGCAGCTTGTTGCGCGCCGCCTTATATGGCCTCCCGTAAGGGTCGTTGTCGAGACCCTCCAGCATCTCGGCTCTCGCCGAGTCCTTGGCGGCGGCGATGGCACTGCCGAGGACCGCCTTCGCCTCCGTGTAGACCTCATAGAGGCGGTCCTCGTTGGCGCGGTCTCGTCGACGCCGCCGCCGGCTCCGTGTGTAGGCCCTCCTTGCCTCCACACACGTCGCCCGCAGCCCCGCCAGCTCCACCGACCACCAGTACACGGCGCGCCCGGGTGACGGTCGGCCAGACCGAGGCATGCTAGAGTTGCATACCTCGGTCAGAGACCCCCTCAGGCGCTCCGCCGCGGCGTCCACGTCCAGGCCGACAAACGGTGGCGAAAGCCAGTCCTGGACGAATGCCGCCTCCACCGCAGCCTCCCTGTCCAGGCGGGTGAGAGCCCACCGCGGGAACGATGATCGCCCCGAGGTGGTCCGCGTCTCTCCGGGAGCACCGGTGGAGATGTCGAACCGCACGTAGCGGTGGTCCGACATGGTCTCCACCAGATCCACCCGCCAGTTCAGCACGCGCGCGGCCAACGCGGGGGTGGCGAATGTGACGTCCACTATTGAGCCACCCCGCCGCCGCACGCATGTCTGGACGCTTCCTCTGTTTAGGAGAGAGAGTCCAGAGTAGGCTGCCCACAACTCCAACGCCCGCCCGCGAGCGTCGGTGGCCGGGTTGCCCCAGGTTACCGACTTGGCGTTCAGGTCTCCCAATACGGAGACCTGACGCGGCGCCACTCTGCCGACCACGGCGGCCAGGACTCCGAGAAAATTCTCAAAGTCCTGAAGAGGGCGGTTTGGGGAGAAATAGACGCCCACAAGGGCTAATTCTCCCCACGCGGCCGCCACGTATCCCGGTCCCCTCTCTAATAGCGAGAGAGGAGGGGAGTCTGTGGAAGACCGCGCCGCTAGGGCCACCAAGCCGTCCTCGTCACCCAGCCAGCTGCCGGGGATCGAGTAGGGCTCGGCGACCACCGCAACGTTCACCAACCACTCGGCCATGACCTGCACCATCAGGTCCTGGGCCGCTCTGCAGTGGTTGGTGTTCGCCTGGAGGATGCGGTAGTCGGAGACCATTATTCCAGCATCGCATCCCCCACCTCTGATACCGCCGCTGGAGCTACAGCGGCGACGTCGGCGCCGGCGGTGGCAGCGACAGGTCGCACCTGCGCCGGCACCACGCCCTTCCTCGCGGGAGCCTTGCAGCCCTTGCCCGCCATCCTGTGGTCTGCGGGGCGACCACTGGCGGCACATGCCGCGCAGCGCAGCGTGGTGGCGCCGCAGGCGGCGCTCCTGTGTCCCTCCTGCCCGCATCGGTAACAACAGTTACCCAAGTCGGACTTGGAGGGACACGTGGCCCGGGTGTGGCCGGGCGCGAAGCACTTGAAGCAGCGCTGCGGCTGTTCTTCAAGCGGCCGGACCACAGCCGAGCTGAGCCCCACAGGCAGTCTCCCTTTGGTCGCGGCAAGGACGGCCCCAGCCACGGCCACTGGGCACTCGACGCGGATGGTGCCCATGCCGCGGCGACCGAGCCTGATGGCTCCGCCCCTCACCGCGCCAGCGACGCAGCCTCCAGCCGCCGCAACGGCCGCCACCACATCCTCTTTGGTGACCGAGTCCTCCAAATCGGCCACCTCCAAGGCTGCGGTCTTAACGGGCCTGACGACCGCTGCCGCATCCGCGATGACCTCTTGCAACTTTGTTGCGAAGAGGTCCGCGCTGGTGTTGCGCTGCTCCCCCGAGAACTCGAAGATTCGAGCCCCGGCCAGCGTTCGTCGGCAAGTAATTTTGCCCAGCCCCAGCTGGGTGGGGTCGACGGTGGCACGAGCCCGTCTCAGGACGGACTCGTACGTCTCCCCCCGCTCCATGGCCTCCGCGGTGATGGTCACCACGACGGCCGCGGTTTTGGGAGGAACCAGCTTCCTCCTACCGGCTTGGGGCTTCTTGGCTGCGGGAACACTCTCTGCGGCAGCGGGCTTGGGGGTCGCCTTCCTCCCCTTTCCCTTCTTCACCACTTCCGTCCACGCCCGGTTGGACGGGGTGGTGGAGGGAAGAAGGGCGTCTTCCTCCTGCGAGTTCCGGGGGGCCGCTGGAGTGGCAGACGGCCCAGGCACTCCCTCTGCGCTCGTGGTTGGCGTTTGAGAGGCCACCCTGGTCCTCTTGCCCTTGCCTTTGCCCTTGGAGGGCTTCGAGGCCTGGGGCTGCGCACCCGATGCCGGGCCTCCCAGAGGCACAAGTCCCGGCTCCGTCGGCGGCGTGCTCTTATCCGCCGCTAGCGGCGGGCGGAGCCGCCTTTCCGGCAAGAGCCGGTCCTCGATGCCTGCGAGGCAGCTTCTGATGAAGGCCCTCTCCTCCACGACCACCCCGCGGATTATTGCCTCGAGGCTGGCAGTGGAGGAGGAGCCTCCCACCATCGGACCTGGTCCAGATTGGGCAGGCCGGGCCGTGGCCTCAGCCAGCTTCTGGTGTAGCTGGCTGACCTCCGCCTGCAGGCGATCCACCTTCGCCTGGAGCTGCCGCGTCTCGTCCGTGGCCGTCCGCTTCACCAGCTCCATAACGATGCCATGCATGCTGACGGCCCGGCATTTGAGGGCCTTCTGGAAGGTCCCCTTCAAATTGGAGGACTTTGAGGCGACCTCCAGAACCTCCTCCCTGTCCTCCTGCGCCATGCGCTCCAACTCCGCCAGGGAGTGGTCAGCATATAGAACAGTCGATGCCCCATAACCAGACCTCGACCGGGCGGCTTGTGCCTGCTGCTCCTTGGCGGCGACCCTCTCCTCCAGGTCCGCCTGGAGCTGCGCCCTCTTTGCCAGGTTTAGCTGGCGCTCAGCGTCCACCAAGCCCACATCGTGAGCAAAAGCCGAGGCAGGAGTCAAAGCCCTTTTTGGCTTTGGTTTCCTCCCCGGCCCCTCCTCGACCGACTCCGAGGAGCCCTCGGACCCACGCCTCATGTCAGCCCTCTTCCTCTTGACGCGACACGATTGGTCGGCCGCCGACGTCTCCATAATGGACTCGTCGGAGTCCGAACAGTCGCTTGGCCTGAGGAAAAGGCTGGCCGCAGATGGTGCGCGGTCAGCCTCTGACGCCGAAGCGTCGCCGGCGTGGCCCTGAGAAGGGCCGTTGGATTGGCCCTGAGAAGGGCCTTTTGGTTGGCCCTGAGATGGGCCTTTTCGGAAACGCCCGGAGGCGTCCCGCAAGGGTTTCGGCATAGCCTCCGCGGGTGCCCAGGTTCCGACATTAAAAAATAAAATAGGTTAAAATAGATAAAATTCTACGACAACACAGCGCACTTTAGCCGCCGGTCTGCCACTCCGTTACGGTGGTCAGACACGGCGTTGCCCAGGGGATACTGCGAGGAAGTATGCGCTGTGGGGGATCCCCCAACCTAACCTAACCTTTTTTTTTTTTTTTTTTTTTTTTTTTTTTTTTTTTTTTTTTTTTTTTTTGACGCTGAGAAATGCTTTATGCATCCCCGCTCGTGGGGGACGAGACGGGGTATGTGGGACTCCTGTCGGAATGACAGTATACCCACTAAAACTCAGCAGTGTTCCCACATCGCCGTGATGGGAGGGCCATGGGAAACCGGCTCAGCCTTTACGTCCACAACCCTCCCGGCGCATGCCCGCCTAGCTGGCGGGCCCCGCGTGCCCCCCCGGATGGGAGGCTACGGGAATGACCGGGAACACCTGGCCATTCCCGTCCGACACTGGTGGGGGCCTGTGCAATACAGGCAAGGATGCCCCCACACCCGTTGCCTGCTGGCCCCCACCTGGGAGGAGTCGTCTGCTCCGACCCCTCCTCCGCCTTCGGAGCGGCGCCGCGTGAGGATCGTCCTCCCGCGCGCGCTCCGCCGCCATTTCGGCCGCAGAGGATAGGGAGAGCGGCCGACGTCATACCGACACTCCTCTTCCCCTGCGGCCCCACCGCGTCCGCCATCAAACGGTGGCGGCCCCGTCAAGGCCGCGGAAGGTAGGGAGAGCGGCGCACCGCAATACCGGCACTCCTCTCCCGCCGCGGCCTCCAATCCTCAGCCGCGATGCCTCCCATAAGACACCGCGGCCCGCCTCAGTTGCGGTGTCGCCCATACGGCCACCGCAACCTACCCGCTGGCCGCTACGTCGTCGGCTTATCGGCAAAAGCCCTGACGAGCGGCCCCCGCATGGGTTCCTCTTCGCTTCACCGTGGGTGACCAAGCCACGGCTACTGAGCCCCCCCGCCTCGACAATGCGGGAACCCTCCGGGGGGGAACCTAACCTAACCTTTTTTTTTTTTTTTTTTTAAAACAGTGTTCCCACATCGCCGTGATGGGAGGGCCATGGGAAACCGGCTCAGCCTTTACTTCCACAACCCTCCCGGCGCATGCCCGCCTGAATGGCGGGCCCCGCATGCCCCCCAGGCTGGGGGGTTACGGGAATGACCGGGAACACCTGGCCATTCCCGTCCGACACTGGTGGGGGCCTGTGCAATACAGGCAAGGATGCCCCCACACCCGTTGCCTGCTGGCCCCCACCTGGGAGGAGTCGTCTACTCCGACCCCTCCTCCGCCTTCGGAGCGGCGCCGCGTGAGGGTCGTCCTCCCGCGCGCGCTCCGCCGCCATTTCGGCCGCAGAGGATAGGGAGAGCGGCCGACGTCATACCGACACTCCTCTTCCCCTGCGGCCCCACCGCGTCCGCCATCAAACGGTGGCGGCCCCGTCAAGGCCGCGGAAGGTAGGGAGAGCGGCGCACCGCAATACCGGCACTCCTCTCCCGCCGCGGCCTCCAATCCTCAGCCGCGATGCCTCCCATAAGACACCGCGGCCCGCCTCAGTTGCGGTGTCGCCCATACGGCCACCGCAACCTACCCGCTGGCCGCTACGTCGTCGGCTTATCGGCAAAAGCCATGACGAGCGGCCCCCGCATGGGTTCCTCTTCGCTTCACCGTGGGTGACCAAGCCACGGCTACTGAGCCCCCCCGCCTCGACAATGCGGGAACCCTCCGGGGGGGAACCTAACCTTTTTTTTTTTTTTTTTTTTTTTTTTTTTTTGTTGACGCTGGGAAAAATGCATTACGCATGCCCACCCGTCGGGGGACGGGTGGGGTATGTGGGACTCCCCGGAAAATCCGGTATACCCACTAAACGACCCAGCGGCGCTCCCGCATCGCCGTGACGGGAGGGTCATGGGAAACTGGCTCAGCCTTTACATCCACAACCCTCCCGGCGCATGCCCGCCTAGCTGGCGGGCCCCGCTTGCCCCCCAGCAGGTTGAGGGGCTACGGGAATGGCCGGGAGCACCTGACCATTCCCGTCCGGCACTGGTGGAGGTCCGTGCGATACAGGCAAGGGTGCCCCCGCACCCGTTGCCTGCTGGCCTCCACCTGGGAGGAGTCGGAGATGAGTATCAAACTCACGTCTTCTTCGACCCCTCCTCCGTCTTCGGAGCGGCGCCGCGTGAGGATCATCCTCCCGCGCGCGCTCCGCCGCCTCCTTCTGGGACATTACTTGCTCGCAGAAGGAGGCGACCGCAGTCCAGGCCCCCTCGCTTTCCAGCATGGAGTTGACGACGCTGGGAAGCGAGAGGTCCCGCCCAACCGCTGCGATCACAGTACGGCGCATCTCGGACCAGGCCGGGCACACCTCGAGCGTGTGCTGTGCCGTGTCCTCCGCCGCGCCACAGTCGCGGCACGACGAGGTCTCCTCCCTTTGGATCCGGTGCAGGTGCGATCCGAAGCACCCATGGCCGGACAACACCTGCACCAGACGGAAAGAGAGGAAACCGTGAGACCGCTCAAGCCAATCCTTCAGGACTGGCCCGAGCGCGTCCAGAGTTCGGCGGCCAAAAGCGGCAGTGGCGAGGTCCTCCATCCAATGATGGACGATTGCGGCCTTCGCCTCTTGCCGCACGGCCTCCCGCTCTTCTGTGGCGGGGAGCTCCCCGAGCGCCTTACGCCGCGCCGTCCATTCGTACACTTTGGTCAGCACCCATGCCTCGAGCTCCCAAGGAGGGGTGCCGGCCAGAGCGCACGCCGCCGAGAAGCCCACCGATCGGTAGGCCCTCGCCACCCGCAGTGCAATGGCCCTTTGGGGCCTGCGGATGGCAGTGGCGTTCTCCCTCCTGTGGAGGGAGTCCGCCCAGATTGGGGCCCCGTAAAGGGCCATGCTCTTGAGGATGCCGGCGTACAAGCGCCGGCATCGCACCTTCGGACCCCCCAGGTTCGGGAGGAGCCACGACAGGGCGTTCGCGGCCTTCAGCAGGCGCGTCGACAGCCCGCTGAAGTGTGGGCCGAAGCGCCACCTGCTGTCGAGTACAAGGCCCAAGTATTTCATCTGGGCCTTGACCCCGATCCTGACGCCCTCCACGACAATGTGGCCGTCAGCAGGGATGCGCTGCCGTGGCCCGTGGAAATACACGGCCTCGGTTTTATGGAGCGCCACCTTCAACCCTAGGCGGCGGATCCTTCCTGCCACTAAGGATCCGCCAGCAGAGGCCAGACCGGCCGCCTCCCTGAAGTCCCTCCCCCGGGCAATGAGGAGGGTATCATCCGCGTAACAGATCATGCTCGTGCCACGGAGGAGGGTCCCCCGCAGGAGCCAGTCGAATCCAATGTTCCACAGCGGTGGTCCTAGGACCGACCCCTGTGGAACACCGGACTCTGCGCTATATCGCCTCACTCTGGCCGTCTTGTCTGCAAGGAGGACCACACGGTCCTCCAAGTAGCTGGCCAAGAGTTGGCGCAAGTACTGGGGCACTCCGTGGTACCGTAGTGCCTCCAAGATTGTCGAGTGGGGGACAGAGTTGAAGGCGTTTGCTATGTCGAATGACACCGCCAACACTCCGTCACCCGCCTCCACGGCCTCCCTCACCTGGCCCTTGAGTAGGGCCAAGGCGTCCACCGTCGAACGACCCTGTCGGAAACCAAATTGGGCGTCCGACAGGTCCGGCCCCACCGTCCCCAGCAGGCTATTTAGCCGGTCGGCGATTATCCCCTCGAACAACTTACCGACCTCATCGAGCAAAACGATGGGCCGGTAAGCCGAGGGGGAGTCCGCCGGGCGTCCCTCCTTTCGGAGGAGGCACAGCCGCCCCTCCTTCCAAGGTTTCGGGAACCTCCCAGTCGTGAAACACGCGCTAAAGAGGTCCCGAAACCTCTCCTCCATCTGTGAGGCGGCGATGGCCACCACCCGTGCGGGAACGCCGTCCGGCCCTGGGGCTGTGTTCTTCGCGCGGAGGCGTAGAGTCCCCGCGTAAAGTTCCGCCGTCGTTACCGGGGGGACCTCCTCCTCCGGCGGTACCGCCTCCCGCGGGGGGTCCATCACTGGCGGGGTGAAGTTGGCCCTGGGCGGAAACAGGGACCGGACCACCCCATCCAGCAATGCCGGCTCGAGGGTCTCCGTCAGTGGAGGACCACAGGGGCGCAGTTTATTCCGCGCCGCCTTGTATGGTCTTCCATACGGGTCCCTGTCGAGACCCTCCAGCATCTCGGCTCTAGCCGACTCTTCGGCCGCGCGCATTGCCGACTTGAGGACCGTCTTCGCGTCGACGTACGAGGCATAGAGGCCCTCCTCGTTGGTGGGGTCTCGCGGTCTGCGCCTTCGACTCCGCGTGTAGGCCCTCCTGGCCGCTACGCAGACGGTTCGGAGCCCCGCCAGTTCCTCCGACCACCAATAGACGGCGCGGCGGGGAGGTGGGCGGCGAGTCCGGGGCATGCTGGAGTTGCACACCTCGGTCAGGGACCCCCTCAGCTGGACCGCTGCGGCGTCCACGTCCAGGACCTGGACAGAAGGCGCGAGCCAGTCCTGGACGAATGCCGCCTCCTCCGCGGCCTCTCGGTCCAGGCGGGCGAGAGCCCACCGTGGGAACCCAGATTGGCCCGAGCGGACCATCCCCTGGGAGCTCTGGGTGGAGATGTCGAACCGCACATATCGGTGGTCCGACAAGGTCTCCACCATCTCCACCCGCCAGTTCACGACGTGGGCGGCCAGCACGGGGGTGGCAAACGAGACGTCAACCACCGACCCTCCCCGTTGCCGCACACACGTGTGGACAGTCCCTCTATTTAGGAGGGACACACCGCACGACGTCGCCCAAAATTCTGCGGCGCGTCCCCGGACGTTGCAGGAAGCGGCCGGGTTGCCCCAGGCCGTCGACTTGGCGTTCAGGTCGCCCAATATGGTGACCTGGCGTGGCGCCGCCCTCCCGACCACTGCGGTGAGGATTTCGAGAAAGTTCTCGAAATCCGAGAGAGGGCGGTTTGGTGAGAAATATACTCCCACCAGTGCCATATCTGCCCACGCGGCGGCCACGTATCCCGGTCCCCTCTCTAAGAGCGAGAGGGGAGGGGAGTCCGTGGAAGACCGCGACACCAATGCCACCGAGCCGTCCCGATCACCCAGCCAACGGCCAGGGACTGAGTATGGTTCGGCAACCACCGCCACGTCCACCAACCACTCAGCCATGGTCTGCATCAGCAGATCCTGGGCTGCTCTGCAGTGGTTGGTGTTCGCCTGGAGGATGCGATGCTTGACCCTATCCATCAATCAGACATCGCATCCCCCTCCACAGCTGCCGAAGTCCCAGCCTCAGGGACGGCGGTGGCAGCGACAGTCCGGATCGGCGCCTGCCCTTTGCCCTTCTTAGGGGGAGGATTGCACTTCCTCCCCATCATCACATGGCCCGCCGGACAGCCACTGGCGGCACACACCGCGCAGTGCGGCGTGGCGGCCTCGCAGGAGGCGGACTTGTGCCCGTCCTTGCCACAGCGGAAGCAATTGTCCGCCCTGTCAACCTCGGACGGACAAAGGGCCCGAGTGTGTCCGACTCCAAAACACTTGAAGCAGCGTAGAGGCATGGCTGCAAGTGCCCGGACTACACCCGAGCTGAATCCCACGGCAAGCCGTCCCTTAGCGAGGACGGCTATAGCTGCGGCGACTGGGCACTCAAGGCGAATGGTGCCCATGCCCCCGCGGCCGGGCCTAATGGCCCGACCTTGCACCGCTGTGACGCCGCAGCCCCCCATTGCTGCGACCGCCGCCACCACCTCCTCTTTGGTGACCGAGTCGTCCAGGTCGGTCACCTCCAAGGCCACAGACTTCACGGGCCTGGTCACCTTGGCCGCGTCCGCGATGACCTCTTCCAACTTGGTTGCGAAGAGGTCCGCATTGGCGCCGCCCTGAGCCCCCGGGAACTCGAAAATTCGAGCCCCGGCCTGGGTCCGGCGGCACGAGACTGTGCCGATCCCCAGTTGGGTAGGATCGGCGTTGGTACGCGCCCGCATCATGATAGACGCGTAAGTCTCTCCCCGCTCCGCAGCCTCAGCGGTGAGCGTCACCACTACGGCTGCGGTCTTAGGAGGCACCAATTTCCTCTTCGGCCTGGCGGGGGCCCCATTAGCTGCAGGAGCAGCAGTGGGAGCAGCGGTGGTGGGCTTAGGGGCCGACTTCTTCCCCTTCCCCTTTCCCTTGCCTGTTGTCTGGGACGGGCCGGGAGGGGTGGGGTCGGGGGCGGCAGGGGCAGCCACCGTCGTGGATGTCTTTTTGCCCTTCCCCTTTCCCTTTCTGCCCACCTTCGTCCACCCTTGCTGGTTGGATGGGGTGGTGGATGGAAGATGGGCGTCTTCCCCTTGGGAAGAGAGCTCCGGCTCGCGTGGCCTATTGTCCGCCGCGAGCGGCGGTCGGAGGCGTTGCTCAGGCAAGAGCCTGTCTTCGATGCCCGCAAGACAGGCTCTCGTGAAGGCCCTTTCCTCCATGACGACCTTGCGAATGATATCCTCAAGGTTGGAGGGGGGGACCTCAGCCGCTAGTCTCGGCTCGGCTTTGTTTGGCCGGGCCGTGGCTTCAGCCAGCTTCTGATGTAGCTGGCTGACCTCTGACTGCAGGCGATCAACTTTCGCCTGCAACTGCCGCGTTTCGTCGGTCGCATTGCGCTGTACCAGCTCCCCGACGATGCCGCGCATGCTCGCGGCCCTGCATTTAAGGGACTTTTGAAAAGTCCCTTTCAAATTGGAGGACTTAGAGGCGACTTCCATTATCTCCTCTTCGTCCTCCTTGGCCATCCGCTCCAGCTCCGCCAGGGAGTGGTCCGCATACAGAACGCGGGACGCACCGTACCCGGACTTGGCCCGGGCGTCGCGCGTCCGTTGCTCTTTGGCCGCAACCCGCTCCTCCAGGTCTTGCTGGAGCTGCGCCCGCCGAGACAGGTCCAACTGGCGTTGGGCCTCTGCCAGACCCACATCGTGTGTGTCCGACACCAGCTTTTGGACCTTCGCTTTGGACGGCCTCCTCGACTCCGAAGAACCCCCGGACCCATTTCTTCGAAGGGCCCGCTTCCCCGGCTCCCGGCGACCAATCTCCGAGCTGGCGTCCGACTCACACCAAATGGACTCGTTGTCGGAGTCCAGCAATTCGCCCGCCTGGCAATAGTCGCTAGCCGCAGACGGCGCGCGGCTAGCCTCCGACGCCGAGGCGCCCTCGGATTGGCCCTGATAAGGGCCTTTTGGTTGGCCCTGAGAAGGGCCTTTTGGTTGGCCCTGAGAAGGGCCTTTTGATTGGCCCTGAGAAGGGCCTTTTGGTTGGCCCTGAGAAGGGCCTTTTAGTTGGCCCTGAGAAGGGCCTTTCATAAAACGCCCGGAGGCGGCCCGCAAGGGTTTTGACATAGCCTCCGCGGGTGTCGTAGTTTCCGACATAAAATAAAAAGTAAGATAAATAGGTTAAAATTGTATGCTACGACAGCACAGTGCACTTTAGCCGAACACCGGTCTGCCACTCCGTTACGGTGGTCAGAACCGGGTCGTTGCCCAGGGGACGCGACGAGGACGCAAGCACTGTGGGGGGGTCCCCCGGGGAACCTAACCTAACCTTTTTTTTTTTTTTTTTTTTTATCGTGGGGAAATGCTCATGCATGCTGCACTACCACGGGGAGATAGTGCAGTTATGTGGGACTCTAACCCACTAAAACTCCACGGTGTCCTCCTCTGCCGCTTAATGGCGGGAACACGGGCACGCGTTAGCACTCATCCGCGAGCCCGCCACGGCTGTCCGTCACCGGACCCTCCTCTGGGGAGTACCTACTCCCCATCACCGGCGCACCAGAACACCTTGCACGCCGAAACCACCCGTGGGACCAAACCAGCACATGGACGCCAGACGACCCCGTGCCTGGGCACCCTTGGTCCCCCTGCGACGGGTCAGGTCATTGGCCCCGCCGCCTGCCAAATTTCGGCCGCAGAGGATAGGGAGAGCGGCCAACGTCATACCGACACTCCTCCTCCCCTGCGGCCCCACCGCGTCCGCCATCAACGGTGGCGGCCCCGTCAAGGCCGCGGAAGGTAGGGAGAGCGGCGCACCGCAATACCGGCACTCCTCTCCCGCCGCGGCCTCCAACCCTCAGCCGCGATGCCTCCAAAAAGACACCGCGGCCCGCCTCAGTTGCGGTGTCGCCCAAGCGGCCACCGCAACCTACCCGTTGGCCGCTACGTCGTCGGCTTATCAGGAAAAGCCCTGACGAGCGGCCCCTCCTCGGGTTCCTCTTCGCTTCACCGTGGGTGACCAAGCCACGGCTACTAAGCCCCCCCGCCTCGACAATGCGGGAACCCACCGGGGGGGAACCTAACCTAACCTAACCTAACCTAACCTAACCTAACCCAACCAGTCTGGCTTCAACCGCCGCCCCGAACGCCACGAAAAAACCGCGCTCCGCTGTCGAAAAACGCTAAAAATAGCAAAAGTTTCCGGAATATACCAGTGTTATATGTTAAAAGAAGCGCAATCGCGAGGCGATTACGGTGGTGAAAACAGTGTTGTGATCGGAGATATATAGTGCAATTTATCAACAAAATAGTTGATTTTCTGAAAGTTTTAAAAAACAAAGTGCTTTATCTCCGAAAGTGAAGCGGCGACCTACCAAATAAAAAGTGCTATCAGGACCGCTTACCCAGAAGCAACAATCCTGGAAAAAGAAAATATTTTTTCCGCGCGGGCGCGCGGGAATACGGGGAAGAACTCCACCCTCGAGATGAAGTCCCGCTCCCAGGGGCTCAAAAATCATCCCTGACCGTTCCCAGAGAAGGAGAACACGACAAGGATCACGGAGGTATTTCCAAAATAAATTTCCATTCAGTGAAAACCCAGTAACTGCAATTACAAAATTCCTGTGCGGCCGTGAAAGGGCTGAAAACTTTTACCGGCCACTATTAAACGAAATCTTCAGCGACAACTTAGCTTCAAATTCTGGTGGGAGCTAGCTGGGATATCACCGAACTCGGATGCAAAAATTTAGATTTTTTAGACTGTAAATTCAGGATATATTAGAGTTTTAGTAAAGTGCTTAAAAATTTCCGCCCGCAAAATAATTGGTTTTCCGCAGAATATTGTAACTGAATTAAAAATTGAAATACCCCACATATCCATAATATTTGTTGGTTTTTGTAATTGTAAAAGTAGCACTAGAGCATAACGTATTTTTGGTTAAAATCCTAGTAAATATAAATAAGTGATTCTAAAGTTATAGGTTATTTCAAATTGTAATTTTTTCCCCGATTTCCACGTGTTTGCAAGATATCGGGAAAGGTTATATTTCAAAAACGGGAGGTCGTGGAAGGAAAATAAGAGCTTCTATCATCCCCGAAAAGGGCTATCCTAATAACTTTGTCCCATCACTCCACGACGTCTCTGTGAAAAAATCGGGGTAAATTATCGTAATTATCAGATTTTCCCCACAAAAATTTTTTGTTTTCCCCACTTTTTTACCCTGATTGAAATATTATCGCCTGTTTTAAATTTTAGTTAAAATATTGTTTTGAAACTGTATGTAAATCATAATTATATAGAAAACTTTTTAAATTCGTGTTCACCTAACGGGAAGAAAAATTTTCGCTACGCTGCCCCCCTTTCTTTTTTATTCTATTTTTTTTTTTAAGCCGGACTACGCATCTGTGACACTTCACCAGCCACTCTATTTGAATTCCCCCCAATTTATTTTATTTATTTATTTTATTTTATTTTTAATTTCTAATAAAATTATTTATACCCCATTCCCTCAGACCTACCTTTTGGCCCCCTTTAAACTCGGATATATCTGTAAAATCTAATAATAATTTAAATCGAATGTATGTATATTTATTCATTATTTTGGTTTGGGTATAGTGTTGCTTTATATGCTGGGCGTATAGCGTGTGCACCCTAAAAGTTTAACTGACTGACTGGGCACTTGCCCGCTGGATCTATAGACCGCCTTTTACGGCGAGACTTTTAGACGACAAAATTAATTAATTGACATTAAGTTTAATTAATTTAATTTAATTTAACCTGTTTGACTTTGTTTGAGTTATTTCGTTCTTATTTGAATCTGTACCATTTTATAACCTACAATTATTCATATTTGACTCAACCTCGTTTGTTATTCGTCTTTACAACGAATACAAACCATAACCTGACAGAATTAAGGCGCCCCTCGGACTTTTTAAAGCCTATAACGGCGAGACTTTTAGAATTAGAATTGATTTATTGACATATTTATTTCATTTTTGAATTGATTGGATTTTATTATTGAAATCTATACTTCTCACATTTTAAAATTTTAGTCACAATTATATTTATTTACGTTTGCTATTCGTCCTTACAACGAATACAAACCAAAACTTGATTTAAGACGCGAATCGGACATTTTAAAATGTTTACGACACCTCCAAAAGGAATAACGGGCAATGAGGACACCGTCAAATCGCCGACGGCGGTAAATAAGACCTTTTCAAAAGGCATACAAAATGAGGGGAAAACCACCTCAGTAGTTAAGAGAAGCATTGGAGAGTGGGAGGCTGGTCAGTCAGAGACACAGGGACAGAAGAGGCCTCAGACCACTCCCAAGGAAGCTTCGCCCTCGTCCTCATCCTCATCCTCTGTGTCGGCAGAGCCCAAAAAAGCAAAAGCCGCTTCGTCCTCGTCTTCATCTGCTTTGTCAGTAGAGCCCAAAAATGCCAAAGCAATGCCCCTGAACACATACTCGAAAGAGGCCATAAGGGCCACACAAACACCATCTACGGAGTCAGAGAAATTTGCAAACAGGATCGCAGAGGCACGAGCCTGTCTATTAAAAGCAAAAATGCATTTAAACAGCTCCCGGAACACAAAGACGGAAATAAAAACAGAGGTCGTACAAGCTTTAGACAGACTGTTTCAGCTCGTGAATGAGGCGGAAGCTGATAGGACGAAGTGCAAAGAACCAACAGTTATACAGACCGAACAAATGGTGGCGCAGAGCGCGGAAACTGTAAGAAGGGAAGAAGAAAAGATAAAAGATCTCATCGGGAAACTCAAAGAGCATGCAGACCTCATAAAAGAAAATACAGAGAGCATGGGCCATTTGAAAGATAAAATCGAAAGCATAGAAAAGCGGTCCTACGCGGGTGTAGCCGCGACTCCTATTAGTAAGCGGCCCCCGGTGCAGACAGCTCTACACTCCTTTGTAGTGACCGGAAACGATGACCAAGAGACGGGAGAGGAAGTACTCGATAGGATTAGGAAAGCAGTCAATGCTAAAGAGGGAGGATTTTCAGTAGAAAATATAAGGAAAGCAAAGGACCGAAAAATAATAGTTGGCTGTAAAACAGATGCGGAAAGGGAAAGGGTAAAAAATAGAATAATAGAATCCGGCGAAAGTCTTAAATTGGAGGACATAAAAAATAGAGACCCTCTCGTCATCCTAAAGGACGTGTTGAGTTGCAACAGTGACGGGGACATCCTAAGCGCGCTGAGGAACCAGAATAAAAGAATGTTCCTAAACATGGACACTCAAGAAAACAGATGTGAGATAGCATACAAAAAACGCACCAGAAACCCCCACACGAGTCACATAGTGATGAGGGTGTCTCCCAAAATGTGGCAGAGACTGACCGAAGCCGAGTCGGTCCTCATAGACCTGCAGAGGATAAGAGTAGCAGACCAGTCTCCTATCGTACAGTGCTCGCTTTGCCTGGGGTATGGACACGGCAGACGTTTTTGTCAGGAGACTCAGGCAAAGTGCAGTCATTGCGGGGGACCTCATATGAGGGCAGAATGCACCGACCGGCTTGAGGGTGCGGCCCCGTCTTGCTGCAACTGCGTGCGTTCAAAGTTGGATAAGACTGACCATAACGCCTTTAGCCAGGAATGCCCCATCAGGATTAAATGGGATGCCATAGCACGATCAAGGGTGGCATATTGCTAAGGTGGTCCCGGGAAAAAATTCAGTCTCCCCAAAAAGACCATACCTCGTGGCACAAACCAATCTGCAAAGGAAGGCGTTAGCCACAAATGAAATTATGCTTGAGGCAGACAAAAAGGGGGTGGCTTTTGCACTGCTCCAGGAGCCGTACATCGGAAATTTGGGTAGAATGAAAGACTACCACGGTGCCAGAATATACCAGCATACCGGCGATGGAGATGGCGTCATCAAATCAGCAATTGCGGTCTTCGATGATAATATAGACGTCGTTCAGTGTCCCAAATTCACCACGCCCAACATCATAGTGGTACAGATGAAGACAAGCGCCTGGGACATCGTGGTGGTCTCATTCTACCTGGAACCGAAACCAGCTCTGATAGGGCCATACCTAGAGCAGCTTATCAAGATAGAGAGGAGTTTTGGCCGAAGAATTATCTTGGGTGGAGACGCAAATGCCAAAAACTCTTGGTGGGGTAGCTGCAAAATCGATCAGAGAGGGATCGAAATGGCCGGCGCTCTAGAGGAAATGGGACTGCAGGTGCTTAACATAGGCGACACTCCGACGTTTTTCACAGTGAGGGGGACCACACTGTACACCAGCTTTGTGGACGTCACGGCATGTACGGCGGACCTGCTCGACCTGGTGGAGGACTGGAGAGTGGACGAAACCATGACGAGTTCAGATCACAACACCATCATTTTTAAAATTAAACTGGAAAGGGCAAAGGGCTTGGACATAATTAGAACTACCAGAAAATACAATAGTAAAAAAGCCAACTGGGAACAATTTCGTGAGAAATTGGATCAGTTGCTACAAGAAAACAATATTTGCAAAATTGAATTAGATAAAATAAACAACAAAACCGAATTGGAAATTAAAATAGAATTATACGTTAACATAATCATAGAAGCATGCAATCTAAGCATACCAAAAATTAAGCCTAACAGAAAAGTTAAATTACCTTGGTGGTCTGATGAGCTCGACATGATGAAAAAGGAGGTCACCACTAGGAAGCGCAGAGTCCGCTGTGCAGCGCCGATCCGGAGGGAGAAAGTCGTCGAGGAGTACCTGGAAATAAAAGAAAAATATGAGGAAGCAGAAAGGACGGCCCAAACAGAAAGCTGGAAAAGCTTCTGTACGAAACAGGACAAAGAAGGTCTCTGGGAAGGAATTTATAGGGTTATAGGTAGGACGCTGAAAAGAAAAGAGGATCTGCCCCTTATTAAAGAAGGGAAGGAGTTAAACCACCATGAATCTGCCACATTGCTGGCGGAAGTATTCTACCCCGAGGACAGGAAGGAAGATGATAATGAGGAGCACAGGCGTACCAGAATGGAAGCCGAAAAAGTAAACGAGATGGGCCATGATGAAGGTCATGACCCACCGTTTACTCAGGAAGAACTAATTTACACTGTTGCAAGCTTCAATCCTAAAAAAGCCCCGGGGATGGATGGCCTTACGGCCGATATCTGCCAGCAATCAATTCAACACAATCCGGAGCTCTTCCTATCACTGGCAAACAAATGCCTAGAGCTGGGCTACTTCCCGAAGCTCTGGAAGGAGGCCACTGTAGTAATACTAAGGAAACCTGGGAAGGAGAGCTACACAACTCCCAAGGCATATAGGCCAATAGGACTGTTGCCGGTGATGGGAAAAGTATTGGAAAAAATGCTTATGGGCAGAATAAAATGGCACATCACACCCGGACTTAGCACACGCCAGTACGGGTTTATGCCACAGAAGAGCACCGAAGACTCCCTCTATGACCTGCTGCGGCTCATACGAGACAAGCTTAATAATAAAAAATTGATCGTTATGATATCACTGGACATAGAGGGAGCCTTTGACAGTGCATGGTGGCCGGCCATAAAAACCGGGCTGGCGAAAGCGAAATGCCCGATAAATCTAAGAAGAGTGGTGGACAGCTACCTAGAACACAGAAAGGTCAGAGTGAGATACGCCGGACAGGAGATCGCCAGGGTAACCAACAAGGGTTGTGTGCAGGGTTCGATAGGGGGCCCAACTTTTTGGAATATTTTACTCGACCCCCTGCTTAAAGGCCTAGTACAAAGGGGAGATTACTGCCAAGCTTTCGCCGACGACGTGGTATTGGTATTCGATGGAGACTCCGCAATGGAGGTCCAGCGACGTGCCAATGACGCCCTCGGGTATGTTCATCAGTGGGGAGTCAGCAATAAGTTAAAATTCGCACCGCATAAAACGAATGCGATGGTAATCACGCGGAAGCTTAAGCATGACACCCCACTGCTGAGCATGGGTGGGGTCGACATTGGTATGTCGCGGGAAATCAAAGTCCTTGGGCTGACCATAGACGACAAGCTGACATTCAATGCCCATGCATCTAATGTTTGTAAAAAAGCATTGAACTTTTATAAGCAGTTGTCTAGGGCAGCCCGGATTAGTTGGGGACTTCATCCGGACGTGATTCGTACCATCTACGTGGCAGTGGTCGAACCAACCATCATGTATGCGGCAAGTGCATGGGCACCTGCCGCCAAAAAGCTGATGGTGCGCAAACAATTAAACGCGGTCCAAAGGGGTTTTGTACAGAAACTGTGCAAATCCTATCGCACGGTCTCTTTGAACTCGGCGCTGGTACTGGCTGGGGTACTACCCCTTGATCTTCGAATACAAGAGGCAGCTGCACTATATAAGGCGAGGAGGGGGGTATCACAGCCAGCGCTAGGAGACAAGGAGATTGAGCGACGTACCGCGTATGATAGAACCCCACATCCGGCCAAGTATATAAGCCTGCAGTTCATATGCCTGGCAGACCAGGAACAGGTCAGAAATCACTGCACTCAAGCAGTGCAGATTTACACGGACGGCAGCAAAATCGAGGGCAAGGTTGGGGCGTCATTGTCCCACTGGAAAAATAATGAGGAAATCAAAAGCCAAAAAATTTTGCTGTCGCCCCATTGCACCGTCTACCAGGCGGAACTGCTGGCTATATGTGTGGCAACACGGGAAGTCTTGCGTAGCCAAGAATGTAGCTTTGGGATATACAGCGACTCTAGGTCGTCGTTGGAAACTGTCGCAAACCACCGCTCTCTCCATCCCCTCTCAGTTGAAATACGGGAGAACCTTCGACAATGTAAGGATATATCCAAAAAAGTTGAACTTTTTTGGATAAAAGCTCATGCAGGACTGGAGGGTAACGAGAGAGCGGACCAGCTGGCTAAGGACGCCGCTTTAAAAATGAAAACAAGGCCAAACTACGACAAATGCCCGATATCATTCGTCAAGCGGCAGATCCGCGAGGACACGCTTGACGAATGGAATCGAAGATACAGATCCGAGGGCACAGCCGGCGTCACGAAATTATTTTTCCCGGACGCTATCCAAGCGTTCAGACACATAAGACAGCTAAAACCGACAGGGACATTGACACAAATTTTGACAGGGCACGGTGGGTTTTCCGAATACCTGAACAGGTTCAAATGTAAGGAAAACCCATCGTGCATATGTGACCCTGACAAACAAGAGACGGTAGAACACATACTGACAGACTGCCCCGCCTATGATCCGGAAAGGTATGATATCGAACAGGAGCTGGGAATGAAAATAGAGACAAGTAACTTAAACACTTTAATAACAAGTAGAGATACTAGAGCCAAATTTATTGAGTTTTCTATAAAAATAGCCAGTAGGGTTAATAGGAGGAATAAGTAAGCACTATATATGCTTAGTATTCATATTTGTATAATATATAACAGTAGCATAATGTAAACTGCTGAAAATGTCCGAACCAAATAGTAACAAAACCCTAATGCCATAAAATTTACCAAACCCGATATGTTTTCTATAGCTATAAGAATAAACATAAATAATTCCCATAGATTTAAGAATGATGCCAATTTGTAATGTAACGAATGTAATAGCCCTAAATTAAATGTAAATTGATGTATATGTCCCACAGACATAAGAATATATAATTGTAAATGGAAAAATGTGACATAGATTTATAGATGTAAGGATATACAGAGATAAGGAAATAAACATTGTATTAAAGATAGAAATAACCAAGAATGTAAAAAACTAGAAATGTAACAAATTATAGTAAATAAGGTCTCTGATCATGTCAGAGGGACATTGTATAAAAAAAAAAAAAAAAAAAAAAAAAAAAAAAAAAACCTAACCTAACCTAACCTAACCTTTTTTTTTTTTTTTTTTTTTTTTTTTTTGACGCTGAGAAATGCTTTATGCATCCCCGCTCGTGGGGGACGAGACGGGGTATGTGGGACTCCTGTCAGAATGACAGTATACCCACTAAAACTCAGCAGTGTTCCCACATCGCCGTGATGGGAGGGCCATGGGAAACCGGCTCAGCCTTTACGTCCACAACCCTCCCGGCGCATGCCCGCCTAGCTGGCGGGCCCCGCGTGCCCCCCCGGATGGGAGGCTACGGGAATGACCGGGAACACCTGGCCATTCCCGTCCGACACTGGTGGGGGCCTGTGCAATACAGGCAAGGATGCCCCCACACCCGTTGCCTGCTGGCCCCCACCTGGGAGGAGTCGTCTGCTCCGACCCCTCCTCCGCCTTCGGAGCGGCGCCGCGTGAGGATCGTCCTCCCGCGCGCGCTCCGCCGCCATTTCGGCCGCAGAGGATAGGGGAGCGGCCGACGTCATACCGACACTCCTCTTCCCCTGCGGCCCCACCGCGTCCGCCATCAAACGGTGGCGGCCCCGTCAAGGCCGCGGAAGGTAGGGAGAGCGGCGCACCGCAATACCGGCACTCCTCTCCCGCCGCGGCCTCCAATCCTCAGCCGCGATGCCTCCCATAAGACACCGCGGCCCGCCTCAGTTGCGGTGTCGCCCATACGGCCACCGCAACCTACCCGCTGGCCGCTACGTCGTCGGCTTATCGGCAAAAGCCCTGACGAGCGGCCCCCGCATGGGTTCCTCTTCGCTTCACCGTGGGTGACCAAGCCACGGCTACTGAGCCCCCCCGCCTCGACAATGCGGGAACCCTCCGGGGGGGAACCTAACCTAACCTAACCTAACCTAACCTAACCTAACCTAACCTTTTTTTTTTTTTTTTTTTTTTTTTTTTGACGCTGAGAAATGCTTTATGCATCCCCGCTCGTGGGGGACGAGACGGGGTATGTGAGACTCCTGTCGGAATGACAGTATACCCACTAAAACTCAGCAGTGTTCCCACATCGCCGTGACGGGAGGGCCATGGGAAACCGGCTCAGCCTTTACGTCCACAACCCTCCCGGCGCATGCCCGCCTGGCTGGCGGGCCCCGCATGCCCCCCGCGATGGGGGGCTACGGGAATGACCGGGAACACCTGGCCATTCCCGTCCGACACTGGTGGGGGCCTGTGCAATACAGATACAGACAGGATGCCCCCACACCCGTTGCCTGCTGGCCCCCACCTGGGAGGAGTCGTCTGCTCCGACCCCTCCTCCGCCTTCGGAGCGGCGCCGCGTGAGGGTCGTCCTCCCGCGCGCGCTCCGCCGCCATTTCGGCCGCAGAGGATAGGGAGAGCGGCCGACGTCATACCGACACTCCTCTTCCCCTGCGGCCCCACCGCGTCCGCCATCAAACGGTGGCGGCCCCGTCAAGGCCGCGGAAGGTAGGGAGAGCGGCGCACCGCAATACCGGCACTCCTCTCCCGCCGCGGCCTCCAATCCTCAGCCGCGATGCCTCCCATAAGACACCGCGGCCCGCCTCAGTTGCGGTGTCGCCCATACGGTCACCGCAACCTACCCGCTGGCCGCTACGTCGTCGGCTTATCGGCAAAAGCCCTGACGAGCGGCCCCCATATGGGTTCCTCTTCGCTTCACCGTGGGTGACCAAGCCACGGCTACTGAGCCCCCCCGCCTCGACAATGCGGGAACCCTCCGGGGGGGGGGGGAACCTAACCCAACCTAACCTAACCTGAGGGGCATCTCGGCCGGAGCTGGTAGATAGAGAGATCGAGCGAAGAGTTCAGTACTTCAATGCGCCTCAACCGGGTAAGCGCACTGCGATGGAGTTCGTCAGCCTGGTGGACCAGGAGCAAGTGGATAGCCACAACAATCAAGATATACGGATATTTACTGATGGCAGCCGGATTGAAGGTAAGGTTGGAGCAGCACTGACCCTATGGAATGATGTGGCAGAGGTGAAGTCCCTTAAACTCAGTCTGGCCCCATACTGTACGGTATACCAGGCGGAACTCCTAGCGGTGTTCAGAGCTACAGAAGAAATTCTATGCAGAAACGAGAGGAGTTATGGAATATACAGCGACTCCAGATCGGCCCTGGAGACCATAACAAACCTCAGTACAACGCATCCCCTGGCAGTAGACACCCGCAAAAACCTAAGGGCCATTAAGGACCAGAGCAAAACTGTGTTTTTGTTCTGGATTAAGGCACATGTGGGCCTTGCGGGAAACGAGAGGGCAGATGAACTGGCGAAAGACGCGGCTCTTAATATGAAAACGAAACCCCATTATGACCTATGCCCAGTTTCATTCATAAAAAGATTGATCCGTAAGGGGTCAATTGATGAATGGAACCAAAGATACAAGCTGAGTGCCAGAGCGAAAGTAACAAAAATATTCTTTCCCGACGTTATGAATTCTTATAAGATAGTTCGACAAATGGTCCCAACCAAAGTGACTACCCAACTATTGACGGGGCACGGCGGGTTCTCGGAGTACTTGAATCGATTTAGGTGCAAAGAGAACTCATCGTGCATCTGCCAACCTGGGACCCCTGAAACGGTCGAGCACATCCTAACGAACTGTCCAGTTTACGCCCTAAAAAGACTCGAGGCTGAGAATGAGCTTGAATGCAGAATAGTAGTTGAAAATTTCCCACAACTTATGTCGACTAGAAAGTGTAGGGAGAGATTTATAGAATATTCCATAGATATTGCTAAAAGTGTCATAAATAGAAATAAATAGTACAATAAATTTATGCTATAAATATATTATAACAAATATATTACCTAGCATATAAGAAATAAATGTATAAATTATAGAATAAGATGTAAGAAAGTAAAGGTATATAATTAAGTAGACAGAGCGAATGTGTAATTTTAAGTAAATAAGAAAACCCACAAATGCTTTCTGGAAAATGTGTAATTTAGCTGGCTAGAATAAATAAGAAGAACAAATATGAAAAATTGTAATCACATCTAGAAATATATAATGTAAAGGCCTAAAATAAGGAAATGAATGGAATAATAAAGTAAGCCGTTTATGTACTGAGGCAAAATATTAAGATGTAAGACCTAAGAAACGAATAAATAAAGAAAACCTGTAGATATAACCCATCCACTTAGTTAAATAAGGACTCTAATAATGTTAGAGGTAGCACGCGGGCCGGGCCTCAGCGCCCGGATTTAAAAAAAAAAAAAAAAAAAAAAACCTAACCTAACCTAACCTAACCTAACCTTTTTTTTTTTTTTTTTTTTTTATCGTGGAGAAATGCTCATGCATACTGCACTACCACGGGGAGATAGTGCAGTTATGTGGGACTCTAACCCACTAAAACTCCACGGTGTCCTCCTCTGCCGCTTAATGGCGGGAACACGGGCACGCGTGAGCACTCATCCGCGAGCCCGCCACGGCTGTCCGTCACCGGACCCTCCTCTGGGGAGTACCTACTCCCCATCACCGGCGCACCAGAACACCTTGCACGCCGAGACCACCCGTGGGACCAAACCAGCACATGGACGCCAGTCGACCCCGTGCCTGGGCACCCTTGGTCCCCCTGCGACGGGTCAGGTCATTGGCCCCGCCGCCTGCCAAATTTTGGCCGCAGAGGATAGGGCGAGCGGCCAACGTCATACCGACACTCCTCCTCCCCTGCGGCCCCACCGCGTCCGCCATCAAACGGTGGCGGCCCCGTCAAGGCCGCGGAAGGTAGGGAGAGCGGCGCACACAACGCCAACACCCGGAGCTCACCACCAACAACATCGTAGTGGTGAGCGTAAGCACTAAGCAATGGAAAATAACATTGGTTTCATATTATTTTGAACCGGATCAGCCCATAGATCCCTACCTGGATCATATCAAAAAAGTTGCAACAGCCATAACACGGAGGCTCATTATCGGAGGCGACTCGAATGCAAAGAGCACCTGGTGGGGAAGCCCTGAAATCGACCATAGGGGGGATGATGTGGCTGGCACGCTTCACGAGCTGGACCTTCATATCCTTAACAAAGGTGACACTCCAACCTTTGATACCGTTCGTGGCGGGAAACATTACACCAGTTTTGTTGACGTGACGGCCTGCACTGTTGATATGCTGGACCTAGTGGAGGACTGGGAGGTTATCGCAAATCTCACGTGCGCTGACCACAGTGGTATTAGTTTTAATATCAAACTCAAAAAATCGGTTGGGGTAAGTGTCAAAAGAACCACAAGACTTTATAACACTAAAAAAGCAAATTGGGAAACTTTTCATCATAAATTTAAACAAATAATATCAGAATACCACTTAGAAATTGGAAAAATTTGTACCATTAATACAGTCGAAGAACTAGACCTATTCATAAAAAATTACAACAAAGCTATTACAGAATCTAGCAACATGTCAATCCCAATAAAAAAGAACACAGAGACATTTACCCTACCATGGTGGTCAGAGGAGCTCGCGAAGATGAAGCAGGAAGTCACCACTAGGAAACGCAGAATCAGGAATGCCGCACCGATTCGAAAACAAGGTGTTGTTAACGCTTACAAAATCGCCAGAGATGAATACGAAGCTAGAGCTAAGGAGGCCTATATCGGAAGCTGGAAGGAATTCTGTAGCAAACAGGACAAGGAGGGTCTGTGGGAGGGTATTTACCGAGTAATAGGGAGAACAGCCAAGAGGGTAGAGGACACACCATTGGAAGAAGGCGGCAACACTCTTGATGCAAAAGGCTCGGTGGAGTTGTTAGCGAAAACGTTCTACCCGGAAGATCTAAGGGAGAATGATAACCAGAGTCATCGAGAAATAAGGAACCGAGCATCAGTTGTGAACCTTCAACAACCCGAGGGACAAAACGATCCTCCGTTCACAATAACGGAAATGCTCACCGCACTGGATTCCTTGAACCCGAAGAAAGCGCCTGATGCGACGGATTCACTGCTGACATATGCAGCCATGCCATAAAAAGTGAACCTAAACTTTTCCTGGATATACTCAACAAATGTCTAGAGCTCCATTATTTCCCAGTTATCTGGAAGGAAGCCACGGTCATAGTGTTGAGGAAACCAGGAAAAGAATCATACACAACTCCCAAGTCTTACCGCCCCATAGGACTGTTGCCGGTGATGGGCAAAGTGTACGAAAAAATGTTGGTCGCCAGACTTAAATACCACCTGCTACCGAAACTAAATCCCAACCAGTTTGGATTCATGCCTCAAAGGAGCTGCGAAGACGCCCTCTATAAATTAATGCAATATATAAAAACCAAATTGGACGAGAAGAAAATCATAACCGTCGTTTCATTGGATATAGAAGGCGCTTTCGACAGCGCATGGTGGCCAGCGATCAGAGTCCAACTGGCAAAAGCGAACTGTCCTCTGAACATCAGAAAAGTGTTCGACAGCTACCTCGACCAAAGGAAAGTCACGGTGAGGTATAATGGGGAAACATTTACAAAGGCGACCAACAAAGGGTGCGTCCAAGGGTCTATAGGTGGGCCCATCCTATGGAACATACTACTGGATCCCCTGTTGAACACGCTTGAATCCGCAGGTCACTATGTGCAAGCGTTTGCCGACGACGTCGTCATGGTGTTCAATGGTCAGACTGCACAACACGTGCAAACACACGCCAAAGAAGCTCTCGAGCTTGTTCGGGTGTGGGGCGTCGAAAATAAGCTCAAATTCGCGCCTCATAAAACCAATGCAATGGTAATCACACGCAAGCTTAAATTCGATACTCCGCACTTGAGCATGGGCGGGGTGGACATTGGCATGTCCAAACAAATTAAGATGTTGGGTGTGACGTTTGACGAAAAGCTCACTTTTAACGCACACGTGGCTAATGTTTGCAGAAAGGCCATAAACATCTACAAACAGCTCGCAAGAGCGGCAAAGGCGAGTTGGGGCCTCCTCCCCGAAGTGATACGAACAATTTACACAGCGACCATCGAACCCATCATTTTATATGCGGCGAGCGTTTGGGCACCGGCTGCCGAAAAACTAGGAGTGCAGAGACAGCTCGGAACTGTGCAGAGGGGCTTCGCACAAAAAATGTGCAAGGCTTATCGCACGGTCTCCCTGAACTCAGCGCTGGTCTTGGCGGGAGTGCTCCCGCTTGATCTTCGTGTACGCGAGGTAGCCTCACTATACAGGATCAGGAAGGGGGCGGCTCTGCCGGGACTGGGGGGCAGAGAGATTGAGCGGTTAATGCCAACAACAAAAGCGCCACACCCTGCAGCAGTTGCAGACATTGAGCTGACATGTCTTAGAGACCAGAACGACATGGACGCGAACAGTAGCCGTGCAGTAAAAATCTTCACAGACGGCAGCAAGATTGGGGGAAGAGTCGGCGCAGCGCTGTCCGTGTGGGAGGACGAAGCGGAAGCATGGACCGTCAAGCTTTGCTTGCCGTCATACTGCACAGTCTACCAAGCGGAATTACTGGCCGTTCGCGAAGCCACTAGGCGAATAAAAAAGCACGGTGCACTCACATTCGGCATTTACAGTGACTCAATGTCAGCTTTACAAACGGTTATTAACCTCGGCTCCCTCCATCCACTAGCTGTAGAAACCCGCGAGAACCTAGCAGAATTATCTCGACAGAACAAAGTAGTATCTCTGTTCTGGATAAAAGCACACGCAGGATTGGAGGGAAACGAAAGAGCTGACCAGCTTGCCAAGGAAGCCGCTGCAGCATCAAGTAAGAGGAAACCGGACTACGATTTGTTTCCCGTCTCATTTGCGAAGCGACAGCTCCGACTGGAGACGATTCGCGAATGGGATGCGAGATATATGCCGGGAGAAGTAGCCGGAATCACAAAACTCTTCTTCCCGGATGTGATTGCTGCATACAGTATAATTCGCAAGTTCGAACCGACTTGCCTTAGCACTCAATTGTTGACCGGCCATGGGGGATTCTCCGAATACTTATGTCGCTTTAAGTGTAAGGAGACTCCCTCATGCACTTGTGACCCAAGTGTAAAAGAGTCTGTCCCCCACATTGTCTTGGAGTGCCCAGTGTTTGGATATGAAAGATACAAAATTGAACAGATACTAGATACAAAACTTACAACAGAAAACATAAAATGCATTATGGTGGACAAAAGAAGGAAAAAGTTCATGGACTATTGCTTAAAACTAGTAGAGACAGTCGTAAAGAGAAACAAGTAACAAAAGTATGATGACCGTATATTATGAAATATATTGTACATCATACACGGAAATTTATTAAGGATTATCATAATTAAAAGTAAGATTAAGCTTAGTTTAAGTTACAAATCAGTATTGTATTTAAACCAACTATGTTCTTATAATATTTTGTAAAAGAACATAATTATACTGGGCTAAAAGAAGCTCAAGAAAATAATGGGTATTGTAAACCCGGAAATCCCAAACATATATGTGACGTAGATTTAAAATGTAGTTATAAGCATAATGATAAGATAAAAGTAGGCACAATCTGTAAACTAGATAGATAAGAAAATAAAGGCCAAAAATGTGTTGTTCCCTAATTAAATAAAGAAAACTGTGTATGGTGTAAACCCGATACGTATAATAAAGATACATTATCTTAGAATAGAGTAGATCGAAGGATAAGATCGGAATCCCACGGGGAAATTGCATGACAGAGATAGTAAGAAAGAAAGATAAAGTATGCGGAATAAAAGTGCGAGAGGAATACTTGATAGAACTGGAATGAATGAGTATCTTTAGATGAAATAGGCTCTGATATTGTGTCAGAGGAAGTAGTATTATAAAAAAAAAAAAAAAAAAAAAAAACCTAACCTAACCTAACCTAACCAATAAGTATTGGGTTTTATTGGAAAAATATTTGATTGTTAATGTATTGTTATTGTTTTTATTAATGTATTGTATTTGTGGTATTGCGTTGTTATAACTGTTGGCCCATTATTTGCACACTTATTTGGTTCTCAAAATTAATTTTTATCAACCAGTATCCCGAATAATATCCCTTCCCCTTAAATTCCAATTATCTCGGAAACGGCTGGGAATTTCAAAATTTGGAGCAAAATTCCCCCCAAGCATCCTGATTGTAATTTAATGGCTCAGAATACAGTGTTTGGATGGATTTTGTCAGGAGGAATGTCAAAGGGATCTCGAATGTTAGCAAAGGATAATCTCATTAGCATGCACGTACAGGTTAATGAGGATGAGTTACTTAAAAGGTTTTGGGAGATGGAAGATGAGCCTAATTTAATAAAGAAAGAGATGACTAATAGCGAGAAAGTATGTGAGGATTTGTTTGACTTAACTACAGTGAGAGATAATGAAGGGAGATTTATAGTGAGCTTACCATTTGCAACGGACGATCCTAAGTGTCAATATGGTAATACAGAAGAGAGAGCAGTGAAGAGGTTAGAATATTTAGAAAGAAAGCTATCGAAAGATTCAAAGTTGAGAGAAGAATATAATAAGGTTATGAGTGAGTATTTGAGTATGAACCACATGAGACTGGTTTCTGAGAGTGAGTTGCAGAAGTCTAAAGCTGTCTATCTTCCTCACCATGCGGTGGTGAGAGAAGACAAAGACACCACTAAAGTGAGAGTTGTCTTTGACGCTTCGAGCAAAGGTGACAATAATGTGTCACTAAATGATGAGCTTCTTGTTGGACCAAGGTTACAACAGGATTTAAGGCACATATTGATGAGATGGCGTCATCATAAAATCTGTATCGTAGCCGATATTGTGAAAATGTATCGGATGGTGAGAGTGGCGGACAAGGACACAGATTTCCAGAGAATTGTCTGGAGATTTGATCCGACGGAGCCCATACAACGTTACAAATTGTTACGTTTAACGTTTGGTACAGCATGCGCGCCGTATCTAGCTGTCAAGGTGTTACACAGACTTGCTGAGTTAGAAAGAGATAAGTATCCATTAGCGGCGAGAATAACAAAACAATGTTATTATATGGATGACTTAATGACCGGGTCTGACACGGTTAATGAAGCAATAAAAATTTATGAAGAGATGAATGAGTTAATGAGGAGTGGTGGTTTTGAATTACAGAAATGGCATAGCAATAATGAGAAGTTTTTAGAGCAGATTGGGAAAACTGAGTTGAGTGAAAGACAAACTATTAAATTTAATGATCTAATCAAGGTGTTAGGTTTGAGTTGGAATAGGAAGAATGATAATTTTGAATACGTAATAAACTTACCTGAACCTAAAGATTTAATCACTAAAAGACAAGTATTATCTGAAGTAGCGAGATTGTATGATCCTTTAGGCTGGATTGCCCCAGTGGTAGTTAATGCTAAGATTTTAATTCAGAAACTGTGGAAATCTGGTCTTGCATGGGATGAGAGTTTGACAGATGAATTACTTGGTGAGTGGCTAAAATATAGACAAGAGCTAATAGATTTCAAAAATCTTAAAATACCTAGGTGGGTAAATTTTACACAAGAATGTAAGAGAGAGTTACACGTATTTTCGGATTCTTCAAAATCAGCTTTTGCGGCAGCGGTTTACATACGAGTGCTTGATAGTTCAAATAGAGTGTATGTACATCTACTGTCTGCAAAGACTCGAGTGGCCCCAATCGTAAAGGAGATTTCTATACCCCGACTTGAACTGTGTGGCGCCACCTTAGCAGCCAAGCTTATATGTGAAGTATCACAAGTTCTGGAGATACCCAAGGAACATCTTTATGGATGGACCGACTCCACCATAGTGTTAGCATGGCTGAAAGGGGGCTCAAGTCGATGGGCAACATTTGTTAGTAACAGAGTGTCCACCATATTAAATATTATGGATTACCACCAGTGGAGTCATGTCTCATCAGAGACAAACCCTGCGGACTGTGCTTCGCGTGGTCTGCAGCCCAAGGAATTGAGTGAGCATACACTGTGGTGGAGAGGTCCGCAGTGGTTGTCAGAAACTACAGTACACACAGAGAGTAAACTGATTGAAGACACACACGAAGAGGAACGAATCCAGTCTTTAACCGTTTTATCTAATGTTTACGAAGAATTTGTTTGGTCAAAATATTCATCTTTAAATAAACTATTAAAAATTGTATCCTATTGTAGACGAGTTTTGAATTATAAATTAAAGAAAGACAATAGACCTAAACTACCTAAATTTATCACACCAAGTGAAATGGACGAGACTTTATTAGCGTGCATTAAACAAGTACAAGAGCGCGAGTTTTCACTGGAAATAAAACAGTTAAAGACTGGAGGATGTGTGCCTAAAAAGAGTAAATTGCGATCTCTTTGTCCCTTTTTGAGCCAAAAGGGGATACTAAGGGTAGGTGGACGCATAGCACAATCGGACGCGTGTTATGACACGAAGCACCCGATAATTATGCCTGGTAACCATCATTTTACCGATGTTTTAATTGCGGATGTTCATGAAAAAACATTGCACGGAGGCCCACAGGCTATGTTAAACTTTCTTAGAAGTAAGTACTGGGTCTTACGTGCTAAGGATCGTGTAAAAAAATGTTTTAGAGAGTGCACTATTTGTTTGAGATACTCCACAAAGAAGACTACTCCTATAATGGGCCTGCTTCCAGAGGCAAGGTTAAAACCCAGTAAGCCATTTAAATCTACTGGTGTGGATTACTGTGGTCCTGTTTACATTAGATTTTCGCCAGGCCGAGGAGCGAAGTCTTATAAAAGTTACATTTGCATATTCGTGTGTATGGTTACACGAGCAGTCCATTTAGAAGCAGTAACCGACATGACTGCCAAAGGGTTTATTGCTGCGTTTAGGCGATTTACTGCTCGTAGAGGCCATTGTCAGGATTTATACAGTGACAATGGCACTAATTTTGTTGGCGCCGATAAGCAAATGCGAGAAATGTTTAATAGTGCCCGGTCGTCTCTTCCTGGAGAAATAGCAGAGCTACTTTCTTTAGAAAGAACCACCTGGCATTATATTCCTCCCCACTCGCCTAACTTTGGCGGGCTGTGGGAATCATCGGTGCGCAGTACTAAGACCCATTTGAAAAAAGTAGTAGGAAATAGTACACTTACGTACGAAGAAATGTCGACTGTCCTGGCGCAAGTGGAGGCATGTTTAAACTCGAGACCGATTTCCTTGTTGAGCAATGACCCAAATGACCCTCTACCCTTGACACCAGGTCACTTCTTGGTAGGCGAACCATTATTAAATATTGCAGATGAGGATTACACTAATTGTAATGTTGTTGGGTCAGATAGATGGCGTTTGACGCAAAAAATTGTAACAGATTTTTGGAATAGGTGGTATAAGGAATACTTAGTTAATTTAAATCAGAGGTATAAATGGAACACTAAACGTGATGAACCAGAAATGGGGGATATTGTTGTTTTAAAGGAAGACAATGTACCCCCAGCTAAATGGTTACTTGGTAAAATTATCAAAAAATATCCTGGACCTGATAATGTAACCCGAGTCGTATCCGTAAGATGTAAAACCGGAGAATATAAGCGTCCAGTAAGCAAAATTTGTATTTTAACTAAGTGAAATTTGTTTATTTTTTTCTGTTATATTGTTATTTTAGTTGTTTTCAAGTTCAGAGTTTATTTATCTACCTGTCCAAATGAAGTTAAAAAAAAAGCCCAACGTATAAACTACTAAACTACTCATTACCTGCATCATTAAGTTCAGTTGAGCTATGTACTAATGATCTACTTAGGAAACGTGTTTGTTATCAATGTACCTAATTGAATACTGAATGTATTTACTTATAAAAATAAGAACGATACAGTTTGTTCTATTATTCATTCAATTGTATTTTTTACTAAAATGTTGAGAGGCATGTTTCTTAGAAGTTTGTGTTTACATTTGTTATTTGTTAAGTTTACGCATAAGCATTTCTATTTTGGTAAGTGTTTGATTTTAAGTTAATTTTCTTTTGTTAAAGTGTTGTTAAAGAACTATGTTCTTTGGCGGGCGGAATGTCCAAATAGATTAGCGTTTTGTGTTGTGAGCCTATAGATACGTTTAAGTAGTAGTTAATTAGCTATCTATAATACATGTATAGTTACAGTCCACTATGTTGTCAGTTGTGAATAAACCTGCATTCTAACTACACGTCGTTTTCTTAAAAAAATCAAGGCAAACGAAAGTCAACCTTATATACTGATCACACATTTTGTTTATTTTTCACGATGTCCGAATAGCCACTATTTACAGAATAATGTCAAAGTGGAACAGAATTTGTATGAAATTATCTGCCAATTAAAGGTGAGCGTCCACTGGTCCACGCTGGCGCTGCCGCAACGCACAGACGGCACGCAACGGATTTTGATTTGCTTTGTATGAATTCTTATAGCACTGCGTTCACTACCAGTACCGCCGCATTTTCATTTCTTCATACAAACAAACCGAAATCCGTTGCGTACTGTGCGTGCGTTGCGTCCGGCGTGGACCAGTGGACGCTTACCTTGTTATTAGGAATTTAATCGTAGGTGGTGAAACAGGCCCCCGTCCCCCGTCGCATTGTCAGTTATATCAAATAAGGCCGCGAATGTAGACATAGTCGTCAAAAGACGAGGTGGCCGAGAGGTTAAGGCGTTGGACTGCTAATCCAATGTGCTCTGCACGCGTGGGTTCCCATCCTCGTCGACACGGTTTTTGTTTCTGTAAAGCTTTGGTTTCCTAGAACAGCGGTTCCGTCATATTATAACGACCGTCATGAAAATCTGTTATTTTCCCCAGTATTTGACATTAAGGTGTCAAAATATTTATTTTAAAAAAGTAAAACCGACTTCAAAACCAAAAATGAATAAAATAACTTTCATAAAACACTTAACAGCTTCTGAAGTCGGTGTCAAGCTAAAGTGCATTGAAGAATTGAAGACACCGACTTCAGAAGCTGTTAAGTGTTTTACGAAAGTTATTTTATTCGTTTTTGGTTTTGAAGTCGGTTTTTACTTTTTTTAAAGTAAATTTATTTTTCCATTTTTAGTTGAATATAACTTATGTAGGTAAACCCAAGTCGAACGAAAAGAAGAATCATCAAAATCCGCTTAGAATGCCGGAGATACAGTGCATTTATGCATATAACTTTGTATATAAGAATAATTACATAATGTATTATATACTAAAACCTTTCTGAAAGTATATAGATCACGTTAGTGAAAGAATTATCAAGATTGGTTCATTCGTTTTTGAGAAAACCGCGGACAAACATACATAAATATATACATACATACATACGTACATACATACATACACACATCAAAAGTGTCTAGGGATCAAGCATTTTTATGCGGATTTCTTGAGATTGAGATGTGGCTTTGTAATAAATTTATGATTTTATAAATTTATATGGATCCTTTTTGGTGCATTTCATAATTTGAATCAGGAACTGTGAATCAAATTCGAGTAAAAGATGAAAATCAGCTGTCAATATTTTCCCTATAAAAACATACAACGCATTGAAGACATTATTAGTGCTACTGTTTCCCTACTACTGATTAAAACCAACGTTATTATGGAGCGGCGACGTCATTTAAGCAGGGAAGAAATGCTCAGAGCCGTGGGAATGATAGAAGCTGGTTCCCGGCAACGTACTGTGGCTTTAGCTCTGAATACAAGTCAGAGTGTTATCAGTCGACTTTGGACACGTTACCGAAGCACTGGTACCGTGGCTGAGCGCCATGGAGGACGGTATCGCTGCACCACACGGAGACAAGACCGATACATTCAAATCTTAACTCGAAGAGCTCCAACTATAACCGCCATGATGTTAGCCGTGAGGCTTCATCACTCTTCAGGGAACTTAATTAGCGACCAAACAGTCAGAAACCGCTTGCATGAAGTGAACCTTCATTCCCGAAGACCGCTACGGGTACCACCTATAGCAATGCACAATCGTAGGATTCGATATCAATGGGCTCTTGAACACAGAAATTGGGCAGAAGAACAATGGCGTTTCGTGTGCTTTTCTGATGAGTCTCGTTTTGGTATGAGACCGGATACAAGACGTATACGACACTGGAGAACCCCTGGACGCCAACAGCGATTAAAATCCTGCCAGGAAGTCCATCCTTATAGTGGTGGAACCATCATGGTATGGGCGGGTATTTGGATCGGCGGAAGAACTGAGTTGATTTGGATCAGAGGCAACCTCAACGCTCAAATTTATGCTGAGACGATTGTATCAGACGTCATCGTTCCTCTACAAGTGCAAATCGGTCCCTTATTTCAGTTAATGCATGATAATGCACGACCGCACACCGCAAGAGTTGTAAGACAGACTCTCGCCGCAGCTAACATCAATGTCCTGCCCTGGCCTGCTCAGTCGCCAGACTTGAACCCGATTGAGCATGCATGGGATATGCTACAGAGAAGAGCTCTGCCGAATATGGAGGGTATCCAGTCGCAAGAAGACCTTTTTTTGTTGTTGCAACGAACATGGGCGGCCATTCCACAGCGTGATTTGGATGAACTCATTTTGAGTATGCCAAACCGATGTTCTTGTGTTGTTAGTGTTCGCGGTAGAAACACGGATTATTAATTGTTTAAGTTACCCAATAAAATTTTAAAGAAAACTGTTATTTCAGTCTTTTTTTCGAACTTTAATGTTAGTGGTTCAAATGTCAAAAATCCCTTTATTAGGAAAATGGCAAATTTCTTTATTAATGCAAAGGTGACTTGGTTTATCGTTACTGTGACAAACGAAAACACTTTATTTGATGAATCCTTAAAGAAAATTTTAATTAATATCAATCAGGAGAAAAGTTATTGCAAATATATATGTTGATCCCTAGACACTTTTGATGTGTGTAGTAATCAGCACTTCACCGACTATCTGGAAAAGAATAAAGGAGAGGGGATACGTCCACATCGACCTCCAACGCATCAGGGCCGAAGACCAGAGCCCACTGATGCAGTGTACGCGCTGTTTAGGTTATGGACATGGCAGAAGATTTTGCGTGGAGTCGGTTGACATGTGCAGCCACTGCGGTGGCCCTCACATGAGGGCTGAGTGCTCAGACTGGATGACTGGAGTGTCAGCTTCGTGCAGAAACTGCAAAAAAGTGAACAGCAACCAAGTGGACCATAACGCCTTCAGCACTGAATGCCCGCAACGACACAAATGGGATAAATTAGCAAGAGAAACGGTCGCTTACTGCTAAGGGCCCGCAGGGAGAATCACAGTATAAATTTGCTCAAGCCAACCTACAACGTAAGAAACTAGCAACAAATGAGATGCTTATAGAGGCTGAGAAGCGTGGAATAGCTGTCGCGCTCATCCAGGAGCCATACGTTGGCGGCGCAAAAAGGGTAAAGAGCCAGAGGGGAGTGAGGATCTTCCAGGGCGCGGATGTAGGAGAATGAACTGTCAAGGCGGCAATCGCCGTCTTTGATAGCGACATAAATGTAATAGAGTACCCGAAGCTCACCACAAAATTAAATAACATCACTGTGGTGGGAATAAAAACCAGTGCCTGGGAGATAACACTTGTCTCGCTCTACTTCGAGCCTGACAAACCATTGGAGCCTTACTTGGAACACCTGAAAAAGATAGAGATTGCAAATGGACCAAAGCCATTGATCATCGGAGGTGACGTCAATGCAAAGAGTACGTGGTGGGGAAGCCTGAAGCCAGTCTATAAAGACAGTAGAGGCGAGGATGTGTACGGAACTCTGGGAGAGATGGGGCTCCATATACTCAACGTAGGGGAAATTCCGACCTTCGATACTATCAGAGGAGGACAGCGCTACAGCAGCTACGTCGACATCACTGCCTGCTCGACGAATATCCTAGGGTTGGTGAATGACTGGAGAGTCGATGAAAGTTTAACGAGCTCCGATCACAACGGCATAACTTACAGTATTAGGTTAAAGAAATCTAAAGGTCTAAGAGTAGAAAGAACAACACGAATTTATAATACCAAAAAAGCCGATTGGGACGAGTTTCATGAGAAGCTCAACCAATTGACTAGAGAATACGGAGTTACAAAATTAGAAATAGATGGAATTAATAACATTGATAAAATAGATAAAATAACCAATGACTTCACTAAAGCAATTAAAATAGCGTGTAACTCAGCAATGCCTATTAAGACAACAAAAGAAAAACTTACCTTGCCGTGGTGGTCGGAGAAACTTGCGAAAATGAAAAGAGAGGTCACCACCAAGAAACGGAGGATCCGATGCGCTGCGTCTGTCCGAAGATCGAAGGTCGTTGGAGAGTACTTGAAACAGAAAGAAGAGTATGAGTTGGAGGTAGGGAGAGCTCAGACCGAGAGCTGGAAAGATTTCTGCCACAAGCAAGATAGGGAGGGGGTCTGGGAGGGAATCTATAGGGTTATAGGAAAAACTACTCGTAGGGAAGAGGATATACCTATGGTGAAGGGTGAGGAGGAGCTGAACGCAAAGGGCTCCGTAAAGTACATTGCGGAAACTTTTTATCCGGAGGACCAACATAGTGTTGACGATGATTACCATCGCCACATTAGAGTAGAGGCCGACAAAGTCAACGAAGACGAGCTAAGTGACAACAGCGATCCACCCTTTACTATGTCGGAATTAAAAACAGCCTGCGAAACCTTTAACCCCAAAAAGGCCCCGGGAAGGGATGGCCTGACCGCTGACATATGCAATCATGCAATAGGCAGTTTGCCAGAGGCGTTCCTGGCTTTATTGAATCAGTGCCTGAGACTTGGCTATTTTCCGCAGTCCTGGAAGGAGGCCACGGTGGTGGTGCTAAAGAAACCGGGAAAAACGGATTACACCACACCAAAATCATACAGGCCAATTGGACTGCTACCTGTTATGGGTAAAATATATGAGAAGATGCTGGTGGCCCGACTCAGGTTCTATTTATTACCTAGGATGAGTACTCGCCAGTACGGATTCATGCCACAGAGGAGCACCGAGGACTCCCTCTATAACTTAATGCTGTTCATCCGCAGCAAGTTAGATGAAAAGAAAATAATACTACTTGTATCATTGGATATAGAGGGAGCCTTCGACAGCGCCTGGTGGCCGGCCATCAGGGTCCGACTGGCTGAGGAAAAGTGTCCGGTCAACTTGAGAAGGGTTTTTGACAGTTATCTGAGAGATAGAAGGGTCAGGGTCCGGTATGCCGGTGAAGAGTATGTCAGGGAGACAAGCAAAGGATGTGTACAGGGCTCCATAGGGGGCCCCATTCTCTGGAATCTTCTCCTGGACCCTCTCTTGAAAAGCTTAGAAAAGAGAGGAGATTACTCTCAAGCTTTTGCGGACGATGTCGTTCTTGTCTTTGATGGTGATACAGCAATGGAGATCGAACGGAAATCTAACGCCGCCCTCGAGCATGTTCGGACGTGGGGTGTGGAAAATAAGCTGAAATTCGCACCTCACAAAACCAAGGCAATGGTAATAACCAGAAAACTCAAATTTGACAACCCACGACTGAGCATGGGCGGGGTCGACATATCTCTGTCGAAAGAAATTAAAATCTTGGGTGTTACCATCGATGACAAACTGACGTTCAACGCACATATATCTGACGTATGCAGGAAGGCTATAGGGGTATATAAGCAGTTATGTAGGGCGGCTCGAGTTAACTGGGGACTGAACCCAGAGGTTATTAAAATAATATACGTGGCGACAATCGAGCCAGTCATCCTGTATGCTGCCAGTGTGTGGGCTCCGGCTGTAAGCAAGCTGGGAATAATTAAGCAGTTGGGAGTCGTGCAGCGCGGCATAGCACAGAAAATATGCAAAGCATATCGGACGGTCTCTTTAAACTCAGCGCTGGTGTTGTCTGGAATGCTCCCTCTTGATCTCCGAGTCCGTGAGGCAGCATCACTGTATGAAGCCAAAAGGGGAGTGCCCCTGATGTCGCTGAGAGACAGGGAGGTCGAGCGAATGACAGCTGCGATCGATGATCCTCACCCCGTGGTACACAACATCTTGCAGTTCGACAGCCTGGTAAACCAAGAGCAACTGGACAACAACCGCAATTTTGACGTCCGCATCTTTACGGACGGGAGCAAGATTGGAGGAGGGGTTGGCGCTTCACTCTCCATATGGAATGGTGAAGCTGAGACCAGAGCCCACAAGCTTGCTCTATCTAACTACTGCACGGTTTACCAGGCTGAACTCCTAGCGATAGCAAGGGCGACTAGGCAAGTAAATAAGCTCAAGGCATCGTCTTTTGGAATTTTCAGCGACTCAATGGCGGCTCTCCAAACAGTTACAAATCCCGGTTCGCGCCACCCTCTTGCTGTAGAAGCTAGGGATAATATAAGATCCGCATCCCGCCAGAACAAGGTGGTAAACTTGTTCTGGATCAAAGCTCACGTAGGACTACTGGGAAATGAAAGAGCTGACCAGTTAGCAAAGGAGGCCGCTGAGAACTCCAAAAGAAAACCTGACTACGATCAGTGTCCGATCTCATTCATCAAGCGAAGCATACGTTTGGCGACACTTGATGAATGGAATCGCAGATATGAAACCAGTGACACCGCGTCCATCACTAAGTTATTCTTCCCTGATGTGCGGGCAGCTTATGGTGTAATTCGTAGGTTAGGAACAAATAGCTTGAACACGCAAATCATGACAGGGCACGGTGGATTCTCCGAATACTTGAACCGTTTCAAGTGCAAGGACAGTCCATCGTGCTTATGTGACCCAGATGCAAACGAAACGGTTCCGCACATACTTTTCGACTGCCCGCAATTCGCAAAGCACCGCTTTAATGTTGAGAATGCATTAGATGTAAGGATAATACCGAACAATGTGAAGGATATAATGAAGGGTAAAGGCTCAAAAATCTTCCTGGATTATTGTAGATGTATAGCGAAAAAAGTTATAGAATAGAATAGAATAGAATAGAATAATTTTATTTCGGACACACAATATCCATATAGTGTTAGTAACATACAAAAATAACTTATTGCCTAGTGTTAGTAAAAATCAGCCTCCTCACAAACTGCTGCACAATCGGAGAGCCGATGCTCTCGGCTACAGTTTTCAGGATGCTGTTCCGACTGCCCCTCACTGTCCTCAGTAGCGACGCTGTTTTCTTGCGTATAAGTGCATGGAAGCCGTCGGTGCGGGCTTGCGCAAACATGGCCGACGCACTACAGTAACGAGGCAGCCTCAACAACATCCTGAAAGCATTATTATATTGGACGCGCAGGACATCCAACGATCTCTTAGTGCAATTGACCCATAGACTGCCCGTGTACAGACTTTGGCAATAAGCCTTAAAAAGCGTTACTTTAACTTGTTCTGTACACCGCGCAAATCTACGGGCCAACATATTGCTCCGGACCGCTAGAGCCCTGCGCTCCCTCTCAATGTCCACATCGTCCTTGAGGTCAGCGGCAAGACAGTGACCAAGGTATTTAAAAGTTGACACCCTATTAATTGGTGAGCCGTTCATAACCAGCTCGGGTCCTTCTCCACGGCATTTGCCGCTGACCTCAAAGACCATGTATTCACATTTCTTCACATTATACTTTAAACCATGTGCGGCAGCGTAGGTCTCACACGTTTCAAGCATCTCTCCAATTGCTCCCGCCGACGGACCCAGCAGCACCATATCATCTGCATAGCTGATGTTGTTAATTCTAACCCCATCAACACTGCATCCGACACGCATGCTGCTGAGTGCAACTATCAGGTCATCCACGTACAGGTTGAAGAGCCTGGGAGAGGTCAGACCACCCTGTCTCACCCCGCACTCCAACCTATACGGTTCAGACACTGTATCATCCCATTTCACCTGATTGACTTGGTTACCATACCAGTACTGGAAGAGCCCGCATATTTCCGCCGGTATACCCCTGTCTCCCATCTTCCTCCAGAGCACATCATATGAAACATGATCGAACGCCTTGGAGAGATCAAGGAAACAGGCGTACACCGGCGTACCGCGATCTTTATAATATTGAACGGTATGCTTGAGACTTAAAATAGCACTTTCAGTTGATAGTCCGGGGCGAAACCCGAACTGTGCATCATGAAGATTAATGTAACTTCCCAAGCAAGAATCAAGCATACCGTCCAAGACTTTGGCTATTATAGTCGCAAGAGAAATGGGACGATAGTTAGCCCTGTCCGAGATGTCACCTGTCCTGTTCTTCACAATGGGAACCACGATAGTCTTCATTAGATTAGCAGGAAGGTACGCGTGACTAATACACATTGTGAAAAACATAGACAAGACTCGCGGCAAATGGACACCCGCGTGCCTCAGGTGCTCAATGCTGAGCCCATCATGCCCTGGAGATTTGCCTCGTTTCATGTTGTTAATGATTGCACATACTTGCTTAGCTGAGAAACGTATCAGAGGTTTCTCTCCAAGACGGATGGGCTCACAATCATTCACCGAGATTGAGGGACCGAGAGGGGACTGAACTTTAAAATGGTCCTTGAACATATTAGCAATTCCCCTCTTATCGCTTATCCCTTCCACACACGCAGCGAGGCCAGGTTTCGCATCCAAATTACAAGTGGACTTCCAAAAATCACCAAAATTTTTACTAGCTCGTTGTTCTGCTAGCCTATCCATTACAATTTGCTCAGCGTGGTTTTGACAATATTTCAGTCGACTTTTAAAAACTTTTCGCTTCTCATACATTTCGTCATAAACCGGTCCCGACGAAGGACGATTGCTCAGTATCCAGGTCTGAAAGCTACATCTGGCCTCGCTGTGGGCGTCTCTCACATACTCATTCCAACCACACACTCGCTTACCTCGCCTCGGCCCCCCCCCAGATGTCCTTCCAGATTGCCTAGCCGCCGCACATAGGATTTCTACAATCTGTTCATACAAATTGTCCAGGATAACTCTATGCTCAGCCAAATTACATGAACCAACGCTGCACCTTTTAAACTCATGGGGGAAATCAACGTCTCGCAATTTACTCGTACATAAATTATGATAGCTTTGCGTTTCTGACTTAGTTCTTTCACCCCAAAAGACCAAAATAAAACTATCATGCGTCCTTCGCTCCGCTTTTGAAAAAAATACTTTTATGGTGAAATTTTAGAGTTTCTCAAGAAATAAATAGGCGTGACTCTGTGCTTCGGCAAGACCATAACGTGCTGTGTTGGATTTGGAATTTCGACAAATATATCAAGGAATATTCAGAGATTGAGTTTGCCGGCTATTCGAAGAGACACGCGAGCATCGATGGTCATCGAGCTCGTCTTCCTGGATCTGAGTGAGGTCTCTGGATTGAGAAGGTATGTGGGCTTAAATTGCTGCATATTTCATCCCATGTGATGTCGGTTTAATGTGGTCGATTCAACATTCAGAAATTACTTTTGTTCGTGAGGTTCCGCCACATTGTTTTTTTTTTTTTTGTTCCGCCAATAGTTTCTTAGTCTTAAAACTACGCTATTGATGAGGCTATTTACACGCTTCATCAATGACTTATATAACACGCATTAAAGTTGGGGAGTGGGGGCTCACTACATCACTTGTACGTATAAAATCTAGCTACACGTGACGTCACGCGATGTTTTAACCAATGTATCACCGTACTCTTATTATCTAATAATAATATAAATTGACATAACGGTTCCACATGACGGGAACCTCATGAAAGCCGAGAAAGATAAACAAATCAAATATCTTGACTTGGCTCGCGAGGTTGTCGACATATGGGATGTGGAGTCAGCAATCATTGTGCCGATAGTCGTATCGGCCAATGACTTAATTGTCAAGAGCCTCGACCAACATCTAAGGAGGCTCTCGTTGGGCGGCTGGATTAAGGGCCTGATTCAGAGAGCGGTACTTCTAGACACGGCGCGCATTGTTAGGAGGTTCCTCTCTCTGGAGCCCTGACCGCCGGTAGCTTGGACCCTGTTCCCGATTCCGGTGGGCTACTATGTTTTATATTTTTAAATGTTTTTATATTTTTATATTCTAATATTTAAAAATGTAATTTGTATGTAAATATTAATGAAATAAAGGAAATAATAATAAGACATTTATTTCAGACGTAGTCCATATACTGTTAGTAACACAAAAACCTTATAATCCTATTGTTAGTACATACAAAATACAAAGCCACAGACAGAAATAAAAATAAAAATCACAAAGTGGCTCCGCACAGGAGTGCCAGCAGTGTCTAATAATCTACATGACGGACGAAAGAAACATGTTTAGACATCATCCGCATTGTTTTGTTCCCACGGTGCACTGTGGTTGTTTTAAAGACTTGTTCACGTCAAAGCTAGATAGTTTTGACGTGAATACATCTTTAAATTTTCTTAATAATTATTATTATTGTTTTTTTTTTTTTTTTTTAAAGAAGATAGAAAGAAGATTCTTTCTCGCCCATGTTGAACTTCAGTAGTCACATAGTAGGATAATACCTCAAATAATAAATCTGCTAGATTTCGTAAATAATTTATTTCAATAATTTATCTAATATCACAAATTGGTTCGTAATGTTATTCGTAGTTTCTTATTTGTAACACATAAATTATGTTGATTTTATTTACATTATTACAGGTGTTTGGCACGAAACGTTCTTAGAGATTAACAATAAAATGAATCCATAAATTGTCAACAAGAGTCACGAATGTATGTGATCGTTAGGATATGGCATGCTCTAGACATTTACACTAGCACTGGCACGCGTCTGTTGCGCTCTTGCCTCGTGTGGCCGCGCTATAACGGCATGTGTGCGCCGACAATGGCGACGGCGACGGCGAGCGGCGGCGGCGCGCGCGGCTCGGCCGGCTGGAACGCGGGCAGGCCAGCGCACCGCTCGCGCAGTAGCCGCGCGTCCAGCTGCACGCCGTTTTGCTCACGCGGCCCTATCGCCAGCCGAGGGAACAAGCTTGTCTCTTCTGTCTGCACCTGTCTGTCCGTCGATGTCATCCTCTCTGTAAAAGATAGATAGTATGAGAGCAATGCAAAACAATATAGAAAGTGCACACTATCTGAACCAACACTGACCCGTGTCGTTGAGCGTGGAGAGGTCGGTGGAAGGAGTGAGGTCGGGCGCACGTGGCAGCGGCGCAGTGCCGACGAGCGCGGCGCACACGGCGCCCCCGGCCGCGCCGCACGCGCCCCTGGCCGCGCCCGGCCCGCCCGCCGAGCGCCAGCGCAGCGGCATCAGGCTCGCGCGCACGTTGCGCTCCGGGTGCACGATAATAATGTACAACTGAAATAAGCTAGCGCTTAGCATTATTCTAAGAGTTACCTTTAGTAAAAACTAAAACCCAAGTACGACAACCCCGGGGTGTGGCTGTGTCGTGTGATTTACGTGAATACGTGTACGTAACGGGGCACATTTTCTTTGAGCGTATTAAATGTATATCACACTCATTCAATTTTAGAACACTTAGAAGTCCTTCGGATTTCCATGTTTTATTTGTGATGGCAACATTTTCCTTTTGTCGGGTTCAGGAAAGAAATTTGTTTTGCAAGTAGAACCTCCAACTCCGATGCACCGCTGTCGCACTGTAGATACTCGTTCGGATCGTTACTGGCGGCGTTGCCAGCCACACCACTGGTTACTAATATGTTAGCATTACTGTGATCTTGTAATGCTTATACAATGGTTGATCAAGTAAGTAGAACCTCCAACTCCGATGCACCGCTGTCGCACTGTAGATATTCGTTCGGATCGTCACCGGTGGCGTTGGCAGCCACACCACTGGTTACTATGCTAGCATTACTGTGATCTTGTAATGCTTATACAATGGTTGATCAAGTAAGTAGAACCTCCAACTCCGATGCACCGCTGTCGCACTGTAGATACTCGTTCGGATCGTCACCGGCGGCGTTGGCAGCCACACCACTGGTTACTATGTTAGCATTACTGTGATCTTGTAATGCTTATACAATGGTTGATCAAGTAAGTAGAACCTCCAACTCCGATGCACCGCTGTCGCACTGTAGATACTCGTTCGGATCGTCACCGGCGGCGTTGGCAGCCACACCACTGGTTACTATGTTAGCATTACTGTGATCTTGTAATGCTTATACAATGGTTGATCAAGTAAGTAGAACCTCCAACTCCGATGCACCGCTGTCGCACTGTAGATATTTGTTCGGATCGTCACCGGTGGCGTTGGCAGCCACACCACTGGTTACTATGCTAGCATTACTGTGATCTTGTAATGCTTATACAATGGTTGATCAAGTAAGTAGAACCTCCAACTCCGATGCACCGCTGTCGCACTGTAGATACTCGTTCGGATCGTCACCGGCGGCGTTGCCAGCCACACCACTGGTTACTATGCTAGCATTACTGTGATCTTGTAATGCTTATACAATGGTTGATCAAGTAAGTAGAACCTCCAACTCCGATGCACCGCTGTCGCACTGTAGATACTCGTTCGGATCGTCACCGGCGGCGTTGGCAGCCACACCACTGGTTACTATGTTAGCATTACTGTGATCTTGTAATGCTTATACAATGGTTGATCAAGTAAGTAGAACCTCCAACTCCGATGCACCGCTGTCGCACTGTAGATACTCGTTCGGATCGTCACTGGCAGCGTTGACTACCACACAACGGGTTACTATGTTAGCATTACTGTGATCTTGTAATGCTTATACAATGATTGATCAAGTGAGAATAGTATCAAGCTCCTAGCACTGAGTTTCTGACCAGCTGACCACGCCGCGCCGCTTAGATAAGCAGATTTGTGTATCATGTTCTTCTTGATGTTGACATTGAACGCGGTCATCGTCCAAGTGACGCGGTAACTGTTGCACCATTGTATCCACATCGACGGGTATATTCAAGAATTGTCCGATGATGCCATACTGCTGTCGTAATTATTAATCAGTTTATTTCAGATAAAAATAAATCCATAAAAATTACAAATTACAAATAATATTTTTACAAATTATCAAAATAGAGAATACAAAATACAAAATGAAAATACAAAGCAGTCAAACAATCAATTATAAGTACCTACCTATTGTGTTAGTAAAAAACATTATTCTTATGCACTATGGTAGTCAACACCCATCAAGATATGCATCCATTTATTCTGGATAGGGCAATCCGCACGAGATACAACCATCTGCAGGATACTGTTGCTACTGCCTCGCACGCGCTGCAACAAAGAGGCCACTTTCTTCCGTATCACCGCATGAAAGCCGTCCGTTCGCGCCTCCGCAAACATTCCGGACGCACTACAATAGCGAGGCCGCCGCATCAGCATCCTGAAGATGTTGTTGTATTGGACACGCAGAGCACTAGCAGCCCGGCGAGTAAAGCTCACCCACAGACTGCTCGAGTATAACGATTGGCAGTACGCCTTAAAAAGAGTAGTTTTCACTGCCCTCGAGCAGCGAGAAAACCTGCGTGCAACCATACTCCCCCTGACCGCCAATGCTCTGCGCTCCCTCTCTATGTCCGCGTCATCTTGCAACTCTTCTGTCACAATGTGCCCCAGATACTTGAAGCTGCTCACCACCCGCAGAGCCGCACCATTAAGCATAACAGGCGGAACATGCACTGGACCACGCTTTCCACTCTTGAAAACGAGCACTTCGCTCTTCTTGGAGTTATACCTCAGTCCATGTTCCGCCGCGTACGCCTCACAGATTGACACAAGCCTACGCACCGCCCCCACCGACGGTCCCAGCAGTACCATGTCGTCCGCATAACTGATGTTATTTACGCTCACTCCGTCTACAAAACAACCCACATGAGTACTGCTGAGCTCGCCGATGAGGTCATTAACATACAGATTGAATAACAGAGGAGAGGTTATTCCCCCCTGCCGCACGCCACACTCCATGCCATATGCATCAGATAGCGCACCAGCCCATCTCACCTGGTTCCTCTGACAAGTGTACCAATGGCGCAACACGAATGTAATGCAACCGACGTATCTGCATGAATGGCAGACGCGGTGATACTTGACGTGCATTTTTTTGCCAAATTATGCAAAAGCGCCGGAGACGTTGCAGAAGCAGATGGCCTTATTGTGTAAATGGCCTAAGCATCAGCCAGCCAGTTCATTAAATGTTGTATTAGACGTATCGGCCGAATATCATGCACGGCGGCGTTTAGGCGGTTGACCATACGGCTAAATAAACCAGTTGGCTGCGACATCTACACAGCTCGGCGTTACGTCATCTACTTGCACCGTCCCAGCTGCAGATGTATTGATCCGCACGGACGCCTTCGTTCTGTGACGTTCCCTGTCCGCCTCACTCTGTCACTACTAATAACCGCGGAACATACATGGGAGTGATTAGCTTGCCCCGCAATAGAAGGCATCAAACACCTTTAAATGTCACTTCTCCAGCCAACCTGTATCAGCTAAATTATGATCTATGTTTCTACGAGTAACACTAATTTATTTGTGATAAATCTTCATTATAATATACAAGCTAACACTAAACTATCTAAGTATATTATGTACAAGTATATAATAACAAATACAAATAAAAAGGGGGAGAGCTCATTGGGACTAATAGTGTTGTGATCATTAAGGTAAGACGAAAACCTTTTCGTTGCAGTCCACTTGTCTGACCTACCCGAAAGTTTTGGTGTGATTATGTAGCAGCTCATACTTACGTACAACATACAAATTAGAAGAGATCATACGGCCGCGCGCCATCGTGGGCCAGCGTGTACTGAGTAGCCGAAGGACAAGGAGGCGAACGCCCGGCTGTATCATCGCGCTAGTTGTACGACGGGAGCGCGGCACGTACTACCGACATTACCGAATTGTGATTGCAATAAATTTATTAATGTACCCTATTTATTTATATTCATATTGACTGGTACTGTATATAAGCAGCGCTTTTTAATAAACCATACAGATCGTTATTCGTCTTCTCACTTGCAACACATAAATACCTAAAATTAAAAAAACGTTTCACGTCAAAAAGGTATAACTTATATATTTATTATAAACAAGACAAATCTAGTAAAAAAATAACATTGGTGTAGGTTTTTGTTCAACCGGAGTCCCGCGGAACAATTATGGTGCTTCCAACGATACCTCGTTTGTCCAAATACGACGAATAGTTTAGGAGTTATGTTATGAGGCAACAAATGAACATACATAATATAATTATATAGGAGGATTATGATTTTAACCGACTATGTATGTATATACATATAGCCGGTTTAAATCATAATCCTCCTTCGACTTTGCCGTAGTCGGGTAAAAATGCGGCAAACCTTAGGCGAGAACAGGCAGACGAGCGTGACGCTGGCGCTGAGGGAGATGGTGACGGCCATGCTGGTGACGCGCAGGGGCACGTGGCTCGCTGTGCCGAAGTACAGCGGCACGAACGCCAGCCAGATCACGCACGTCGTGTACATCGTGAAGCCTGCAACACAGCGGGGTTGTCACGGCGCGGCGGGGGAGTGTGGCACCAACACTCGTAGTATAATGCTAGCACAAGTACCGATGTGCTTGCTCTCATTGAAGGCCTCGGGGATCTTGCGCGTGAGCACGGCGTACACGGTGCACACGACAATGAGCACGACGGGGTAGAAGAAGGCGATGGTGTAGGAGGCGTCCACGTACGAGTCGCACACCAGCATGTCGTCCTCGCGCGACGGGTAGTGGTGGATGGCGCGCGCCGGCGAGACGATCTGCCACACCACCACGATCACCACCTGCACACCTCAAGCTGTCACCTCGCACTGCACGCTAATGTTTACTGCAAGCGTTGTGCGGGTGTGAGCTATACAATTACATTATTATTATCTAAGCAGGTACACATAATTAGTTTGATGTTGTTCATCCCTGCCGCACCAGCAGTCGGATCGGATCTTAGTACTGGTGCATCGTGCTGTTCAGCGTGGGTTTTCAAAATGCTGTTGCTGCTAGCCCTCATTCTGCTACATAAAAGTCAGCAGTTCGTGCTACAGCAAACATGCCAGACGCGCTGCAGAGCTGGGGCAACCGCAACAGTTCGTGCTACAGCAAACATGCCAGACGCGCTGCAGAGCTGGGGCAACCGCAACAGTTCGTGCTACAGCAAACATGCCAGACGCGCTGCAGAGCTGGGGCAACCGCAACAGTTCGTGCTACAGCAAACATGCCAGACGCGCTGCAGAGCTGGGGCAACCGCAACAGTTCGTGCTACAGCAAACATGCCAGACGCGCTGCAGAGCTGGGGCAACCGCAACAGTTCGTGCTACAGCAAACATGCCAGACGCGCTGCAGAGCTGGGGCAACCGCAACAGCACCCTGAAGTCATTATTGTATTGCACATGCAGAGCACTTGAGCCCTCCGCGTAGAGTTGACCACAAACTATTAGTAATTTAGTTATTGTTTTTGTATTTCCTGCAAACTAAATACTTTATTATTAGTCATTTTAGTAATTCAAGGCGGCGCGGGCGCGGCGGTCGACGGTCCACGTGTGATAATATTATTAGCCAAACAACAAATCAATCAATCTGCCTAGCCTTTTCCCAACTATGTTGGGGTCGGCTTCCAGTCTAACCGGATGCAGCTGAATACCAGTATTTTACATGGAGCGACTGCCTATCTGACCTCCACAACCCATTAACTGGGTAATACGATACCTCTTGGTAAGACTGGTTTTCAGACTTTCGGGCTTCTGACGACCCGTAACGACGGTCAAAGATCCATGAATGACAGCCGGGACCAACGGCTTAACGTGCTTTCCGAGGCACGGAGGAGTCTCGATATGTAAAGATGGTCACCCATCCACGGACAACCCCGGCAAGCGTAGCTTAACCTGATGGATCGACCCGTGCGACTGTTATTACTTAGCCATGAGTAGCAAAACAACAAATATTAGGTCTTTACCTATGAAATTGCCGTTCTGCAGTACTGGCCATTTCAAATCAAAATAATTTTTGTTTGGCTAAGAATTCTAATTTCAAATTAATTTTATTTTAAAAACATGGATTTTTTTTTCCAAAAGTAGTCATTTGTTTATTGATTAGTGTTACATTTTCATCGCATTTCAATCTTTTTCGTCATCATGGATACGTTAAAAATTCGAGTAATTATGGAATATGAGTACCGTCGTGACAGCAACGCGGCACAAGCGGCACGCAACATCAACGACGTTTACGGAGCTACCACTACAAACCAACGCCTCACTTGTTATTGGTTTGCTCGCTTCCGTTCTGGAAATTTCGACCTGAAAAATGAACCTCGCGGTCGTCCGAAGACTTTGGTCGACAATGATGAATTAAAGGCGATTGTGGAAGCTGATGATACACAATCTACGGCTGAATTAGCAGCAGCTTTCGACGTTAGCGTCAAAACAATATTGGTCCATTTGCGTCAAATTGGCAAGGTAAAAAAGCTTGACAAATGGGTGCCCTACGAACTCAATGATCGCCAGCGCGAAGTACGCGTCGAGACGTGCCTTGCACTGCTCAACAAACACACAAATGAAGGAATTTTGAACCGCGTTGTTACCTGCGATGAAAAATGGATTCTGTTTGATAACCGCAAGCGCTCAGCAAGTTGGTTGGATCCTGGTTCAGCACCTAAACAATGCCCTAAACGAAAACTTACCCCTAGAAAAGTGATAGTCACTGTTTGGTGGTCTAGCGCCGGTGTGATTCATCACAGCTTCTTACCAAACGGGGTGAGCATTACTTCAGATGTGTACTGTGATGAACTGAACACAATGATGGAGAAGCTGGCACATCTCCAACCAGCATTGGTCAATCGCTCGTCTCCGCTGCTCCTGCACGACAACGCGCGACCTCATGCTGCACAGCAGGCGGTCTCCAAGTTGCAAGAACTGGGGTTGGAAGCTCTCCGTCATCCGCCCTACTCACCAGACCTTGCGCCTACAGACTACTACTTTTTCCAGAATTTGGATAACTTCTTGGCGGGAAAAAAATTCAATACCCGAGAGGCAGTACAAAATGCCTTTGAAGAATTTGTTGCCTCCTGTCCAGCTGATTTCTTTAAGAAGGGCATCAATAAACTGCCACTGCGTTGGCAAAGATGCATTGATTGCATGGGTGATTACTTCGATTAATACAAATAAAAAATGCATGAAAAAATTCGTTTAATTTTGTTCATACAAAACGGCAATTTCATAGGTAAAGACCTATTATTAACAAAATATTTATGGTAGGTGGTATGTTGTAAGTTTCGTTATTTATTTTACCTGAATAGATACTAGTACAGAGCATATGAAGAGCTGCGACTTGGGCGAGATGAGCGAGGGCCGGCGCGCCGAATGCTTGCTGGCGTCGAAGATGCGCGCGATGCGGTTGGTCTTGGTGAGCAGCGCGGCGTACACCACCGTGAAGCAGAACCCCGTGCCGAACCTGCGGGAGCGACAGCCACGTGTAGCTACCGGCCACGCACGCACTCACTACAGCTACTGCAGGTCACGGTACCGCTGCAGCGAGCAGAGCACGTCGGTGGGCCGGAACACGAGCGCGAAGGTGACGAGGTAGCACATCATGATGCCGCCCAGCAGCACCAGCGACAGCTCGCGGCCGCTGGCGCGCACCACCGGCGTGTCGCCGCGTAGCGCCCACACGGCTACCACGAACCTGTGCACACACCGACACTTTACACACTGTGCGCGCACACACACACACACATTCAAAGACACCCACTCACGTGGTGAGCACCATGCCGAGCGAAGAAAAGGCCATGGCGCCAATGGCGGCAGGCGAGTCGGGGCGCAGGTACAGCTCGGGCACGCGCGCGCAGTGCGTGCGCGTCGTGCCTGGCAGTGTGCCCAGCGGACACTCCTCGCACGCCGTCTCCTTCTCCGGCGACCGAATCTAAACATTTCAATAAAAAAACTTTATTACAAAAAAATACAACCGACTTCCAAAAACAACTACAAAGTGAAAAATAACTTTAATTTTGGAAGTCGGTGTCTAGTTAAATGTATTTTCGTTTTTGCCACCGACTTCCGAAATTAAAGTTATTTTTCACTTTGTAGTTGTTTTTGGAAGTCGGTTGTATTTTTTTGTAAAAAAGTTTTTATTTTTCACTTTTTAGTTGTGGAACCTACCCCCACACAAATTCTAACACCACTACCTGCAAAACAAAGTACTCGTAGAACATCATCCATATAAAAGTAGGGAAAAAATACGTATTATTGAAGCTAACTCAAAAACTACCAAAGCAAAGTTAATAAATTTTATATGGGACCAACTGTGATGTATATCCTCTCGAATAAAACAAAAACAATCCAAATTGGTCCAGCCATCTTCGAGTAATCGGGGAACATACATAAAAAAAAAAAAATAAAAAAAAAAAAAGGTTCCGACGAATTGATAACCTCCTCCTTTTTGAAGTCGGTTAAAAAAAAAAAAAAAAAAAAGGTTCCGACGAATTGATAACCTCCTCCTTTTTGAAGTCGGTTAAAAACTTGATCACCAGCATCGCGGCTTGATTGGTATTAAACGTGGTTGTGGTAGCTGTTAGAATTTACTCAAAGGAGATCGGTAGGCCCAGGTATTAATGAACGCTGTAATTTTGAAAGTAAATGTAATGAGAACAAAAACATTCAGTGGGTAAAAGATTCGGGTTGCACCGAACACATTATTAGTGAAAGTTATGAGAATTATACACTTCTGGACACATCTATTGGCCCACCTTAGAGTTTAGGTTTCGATGGCCCCTACCGAAATATGATTGCTAGATTGAACAAAAACTGTTGATGCAGTTTTAAACCTGATACATTTTACCATCTTTTTCGATCGTATTGTTTTAAATTTGAATTCAGAATACCATACGACATGGAGCTACGCCTAACAAGTCGGATATGCGCCAGGTTAAAGGCAATTGATTTTTGAATAAAAAACATGTTTTATCAAATAAAGGTTTAATTTAATAACGCGTGTTGCCTCCATGGGCATCTACCACAGCTCTCATACGATTAGGCATAGAGTTTATCAACCGCTCTATGAAATTATGAGGGATCATCTCCCACTCCTCTTCTATGGCAGTTTTCAACTCCTGCATCGTCTGGGCAACTGGCTGGCGAGCCCTAACACGTCTTTTTAGCTCGTCCCACATGTGCTCAATGGGGTTCATGTCTGGGCTTCTGGCTGGCCAGTCCATAACTGTGATGTTCACATCCCGAAGATATTCCCTGACGATGCTGGCCGCATGGGCTCTTGCATTATCATGCATAAAAAGGAAATTTGGGCCCACATAGTCCGCGTATGGTATCACGTGAGGTTCTAAGCACTCACGAATGTACCTTTCAGCATTTAATGTTGGCAGCCGTGGTCCTGTAACAACCTCAAGTTGAGTTTTGCCGCTCGCGGATTTACCGCCCCAGACAGTCCATGAGCCACCGCCATAAGCAACCCTCTCTTCAAAGCAGCATTGTGCGAAACGCTCTTCCTTACGTCGGTAGACCTTCTTCCTTCCATCATTGCCATGTAACACAATTTTAGACTCATCAGAAAAGAGTACACGGCTCCAATCTTGCTGTGTCCAATTTAAATGACTGCGTGCGAAATGAAGGCGCGCTGTTCGGTGGGCTCGCGTTAGTTTGGGGCCATTAGCTGGCTTGTGTGGTACCATATCGCGTTCTTTTAACCTTCTCCGAACAGTTCGAGCGCTCACAGATACTCCGTGGAAGTCGCGAAGTTGGTTTTGTATCTCAATGGAGGTAAGGTGACGATTTCTCAAGCTGGTCGTCACGATGAATCGATCCTGCCTTTCAGTTGTGACCCGAGATCGTGGCCTTCCTTGGCGACGAACAAAGCCGCCAGTCTCTAGGTACCTCCGATAAACATTTCGGACCGCAGATCGACTTAAATTAAGTTGAGCACTCACGTTTCTTTGGCTGTGTCCGGCCTGAATAAGTGCCACAGCTTGGGCGGCGACATCAGGTGAAGTATCCATAGATTATTGATAGAACCTCACCTTAATGTTAAGAATAAGTAATGTTTGTTGCAAAACCAGAGATATCAATCACTTTTTCAAGAATTAAATCCAAGTAAACCAATAAAACCAAGTTTTCTTAGTATTCGATTGTTTGATATCAACAAACAGGCTCCAAATTGTCTTTTGTTTCTTTAAATTCTGTGCTCGAAATTCAAAAAAAGACTATTGAATGAAATTGTGAATGTGCCAGGTTCAAAACTGCATAAAAACTTTTTGCTCGACCTAATATAAAATTTTAGCTAGGACCAAACGAAACTGAAAATACAAGGTGGGCCAAAAGATGTGTCCAGAAGTGTATGTCAAATGTACAAAAGTTAAGTCAACCTGTCAAAATATATTATGTAGCGAATGGGGATTTCTTATTAGGTAGCTGAAAAGAAAGGTTGTATTAAAATGAAGTATAATAGTGAAACTGTAAACTTTGAGGCGTTGATAGTTAAAAATACAAAATTTAACTTGTTATCTGTGAAAAAGATACTAGCAAACAATTATGAAGTAAAATTCAATAAAGAAAGTGTAAAAATCTATAAGGCAAATCCAAATGAATGTATACAAGGATTTTGTTTTGGTAAATTGTTTATTTTAAAACTAAAGGTATGTTTGAGTGATAAGGTTTGCTACAGCGCTGAGGTCAAGGATAACATTTGGCACAGGAGGCTAGGCCACCTAAATAGAAGGAGTCTACGGATGATGAATCTGCCATCGAGCAATGAACCCTGTGATCCATGCATGTTAGGTAAGTCAACTAGACTACCATTTGTACCAATAGAGAGACCAAGGTCTTCTCATGTCGGAGAATTGATTTCTACAGATATAGCGGGACCAGTCCGTCACCAAGGGTTAAAAGGTGAGTTATATTTTCAAGTTATTGTAGATGATTATTCTCATTTCTGCAAAACATTCTTTCTACAATACAAGAGTCAAGCAACGGATAATTTGATCGACTATATCAGAAACCTAGAAAATAAAAATGAAGTCAAAGTAAAGAAAGTTAGATGTGATAACGGAGGAGAATTTGAGAATAGAAAATTTGAAGAATTCTGCAGATATCAAGGAATTTTGGTGCAGTATACCCAGCCATACTCACCACAACAGAATGGAGTCTCGGAGAGAATTAATCGTACACTACACAACAGAGCGCGTATTCTTCTGAATGAAACTGGACTTCCGAAATATTTGTGGACAGAAGCTATGGCATGTGCGACATATCAATTGAATAGATATCCATCATCGGCCATAAACTACAAAACACCACAAGAACTAATGCTACAAAAAATAGATCTATCAAGACTGAGAGTATTTGGCACTAAAGCGTGGGCTGTCATTATACCCAGACAAGATAAGTTGGACAATCGAGCCAAGGAATTAAGAATGGTAGGATATGCTAATAACGGTTATCGATTGTGGGATCCAGAAACAAATGAAATAATAATTTCCAGAGATGTAAGATTCAACGAGTGTGACATAAAATACACAGAGAAGGACAAGAAAAGAGACATAAATAAATACTACTATGAAGAAGACTGTGAGGCTGAAGAAAAGGAAAGACGAGAAGTAGAAGATAAAATACAAGAAAAAGAACATGAGAACATAGAAATCAGGGCAGAAGTACATGAACCTCAACAATTTAACAGACCACAAAGAGTGACTAAGAAACCAGAATATCTTAAAGACTATGAACTAGGAGAGGATGAAGTAGCAGAACATTTTGAAGATGCTTACATAGCATATTGTTTAATGAGTGAAAATGATCCTGTGACTTTCAAGGAAGCTTTACAAAAGGGATGGAAAGAAGCAATAGATAATGAGATACAAGCTCATAATAAAATGGAAACATGGACTGAGACAGAACTGCCAAAAGGAAAACAGTTAATAGATGCAAAATGGGTATTTCGCACAAAAGAAAATGGAGTTCAAAAAGCAAGACTAGTAGCAAGAGGATACAAACTAATAGAAGAACAAGATTTTGGGAAGAATTATGCACCAGTTGCAAGAATTTCAACAGTTCGAGTTGTACTAGCACACGCAGTACAAGAATCATGTAAGATCAGGCAATTAGATGTACCAACTGCATTCTTAAATGGAAAATTAGAGAGTGAAGTTTATATTAAACCACCAGAAGGTATAGAAGTACAAGGAAATAAAGTGTTAAAACTAAACAAAGGACTGTACGGATTAAGAGAAAGTCCTAGATGTTGGAATCAAAGATTTGATGACTACATAATTAACGAAGGATTCGAAAGATCTCGAAACGATTTTTGTCTATACATCGGAAAAGAAATTAATGTTTGGCTGATAATTTATGTGGATGACATAATATTAATTGGAAATAATGATAATCTGGAAAATACAGTTAATGGCTTGAAAAGGGAATTTAATGTGAAAGATTTTGGAGAAATAAAAAACGGTTCATTTTTAGGGATGGAGATAGTGAGAAAAAAATGAAACCTTGAAGATAACACAAGAAAACAAATTATGAAAATGTTAGAAAAGTTTAAAATGAGTGATTGAAATGGTGTAAGTACACCACTAACCAAAGGATTCCAAGTAAACTCGCATGAAGAAATTGAAGATGTCCCATACAGACAAATAATAGGAGGTTTGATGTATATATCAACTGTATCGCGACCAGACAGCGTTTGCTCCATCATATTTGAGTCAATATCTTGACAAACCGACTAAAAGTCTATGGATTCAAGCTAAACGTGTGTTAAGATATTTAAAGAAGACTATGGATGTTGGATTGTTGTACAAGAAACATGAAGAAAAATGCAATTTGGTAGAGACATTTTCAGATGCTGACTGGGTAGGTAATCATACCGATAGGAAAAGTGTAACAGGGTCTATTACTCTTTACAACGGAAATGTTGTCGCTTGGTTATCCAGAAAACAGGGTTGTGTTTCACTTTCAACCGCTGAGGCTGAATATGTAGCAGCTGCGACGAGTGCATGTGATCTTTTGTACGTAAAAGGATTATTCTGTGATTTTAGTACGAGAGAGGGTGTGAAAGAGAAAGTGTGTTGTATATGGATAATAGAGGAGCTATTGAATTAACAAAATCCTTTGAAAATAGCAAGAGAGCAAAACAAATTGATATTAAAACTCATTTTATTAAAGACCTAGTAATTAAGCAAGTTATAAAAGTTGAATTCACTAGTTCTGACAACAATTTATCTGATTTGTTGACTAAAACACTTTCGAATGAAAAACTTAATTTTCTAAAAACAAAGTTGTATATTGTTTGAGTTATGAGTACATGTTTGATGTTGTAAAAAGAAATTTCATGATAAAATTAAGTGTAGTTATTAACAAAGTTAAATGAAACACAAATTATTATTTTGTAGACACTTAATTTTATAGTTTTGTTTGAGACATTGAGATGTACTAAGAGATAAGTAACATTTGATTTCGTCATTGTAATATTAACGATTTCAATTCTGAAGAAGTTAAAATCGAGGTGGGGTGTTAGAATTTACTCAAAGGAGACCGTAAAGACTTGTACAACCTATATTGTCTGTGCCTACCTCCTCCTTCTCTGAGTCTCTTCCTACGTCTCGTAAAAAGGTAATGTAACTTAAATGTATTAAATAAAAGGCATATAGAAATATCCACTGCGATCTTATTACTCGTCGACCCAATACAATAATAATCTTAATAGTAGCGCACCTCATACTGCGTGCAGTTGAAGCAGTGCCAGCAGCAGGACTCGCCCTCCACGTACTGCTTGGCCTGCCCCAGCTCGCACTCCGCGCTGCACACCGACTCCGGCGGGTGGCGCTCGCTCCACTTGAACTGTATCTCTACACAGGCAAACCTTACGATTAGCTGAAATGTGATCACAACCACAGTTACGATGAAGGGTACAGTACCGTCCATGTTCAGCTCGAGCTCGCCGTCGAGGTAGCGGCCCACCGTCAGCCAGCGATACACCCCGGGCGACACTTGCTTGAAGTGCAAGATGTTGTAACGCGCGGGGCCATCGCCGCTGCTATCGAAGTGAAACTCGTCTCCGCTTAGACCTGCCAGTTTTACATGAGTTTGTTAACACATGGTATATTGACCAAGATATCGATGCTGATATATATTTTTAGTTAGAAAATACAGTCATTTAATAAAATAAACAAAATAGATTTAGGTTGTAGAACGTGATTGAAGCCAACAATATGATGTGTGAGGAGACCTATGAAGCGCACTTGTCGCAGGTAGCGCAGCAGCGCGGCGCCGCTGGCGGGGCGCATCGCGTCGCACAGGCCGGGGGCGCCGCCGCACAGCTCCGCGTGCATGTCCCTGATAGCATGCGCGAAGGCGAGCACGGCGTCCGTAACGAACTGCAGCTGCGCCTCGAACTCGATGTTGTCTGCGGAGAGGCGCTCGCTACCGGAGCACGCGCGCGCGTACTGCACGTTGTAGGGCGTGCGCGCGCTGCCCGGGTACCGACACTTGAACTGGTCCTCCCAGAACTCTAAATCAAACATTCTTACATTTACATTGATAAGAAAAGCAGGAAGGAAGCCACTGAACTAAATAAATCATGAGAGAAGTAAATTATTATTATTATGGAAACAAATTACCGACAAACCAGGGGTTTCTGGAGTTGTTTTCGACGGTGAGGTTGAGGAAGTACTCCTGGAAGCCGCGCACGGGGTTTGCCTGCGGCTGCACGCTAATGGTGCCCTCCACGGCCGCCTCGTTGCCGTCGGACACGAGCGCACGCGCGCTCCAGCCGTCCGATCCGACCCAGCCGAACGCGTCGGTGGCGCGCATGCGGCTCACGGCCGCCATCACGCCCGCCACCTCCTGGTCCGAGCCGAACACGATCACTCCTGCAAGCACACACGCGTCACCGGCGGCCCACATGAGCGCACTGAGGCTCCAGTGTGTGGCGCACCTCTGGCGCGCGGCCTGCTCAGCAGCCTGGCGACGATGGCGTCGTACGCGCGCTCGTCTGCCTCGCCGGAGTCCTTCACCAGTCGCTCTTTCACAGCAATACAGATATCGTTCCGAGCTAGAAGTGTTTCCAGCTCTTCAAATGCCTGAAAATAAGTTTTATTCAGTGTGGCTCTATAATGCTTTTTCTCGGAAAAGTAAGTCAACGAAAGTTAATTCTCATCAACTCAATGTTTATGCATCCAGTAGTACCGCAAGACATTATCAGAGCGATACAATCATTAAAAAATAAAAGTAGCACTGGATATGATGGTATATCAACGAAGGTTGTAAAGTTCGTATCAGGCGACATCGCCTTGCATTTGTGTCATATACTAAACTTGTGTATCAGTACAGGAGTATTTCCGGATAGTTTAAAAATAGCTATAGTAAAGCCACTTTTAAAAAAAAACAATAAAGAAGATCTTGCAAATTATAGACCGATTACTTTAATACCTATTTTTTCTAAGGTTATAGAAAAAATAATTTATGACGCAGTTAATAACTTCTTATCCAAATATAATATTTTAAGTGCGGAACAAAAGGGTTTCAGAAAGAATAAAGGTATTAATGCGGCCGTTTACGATTTGATAAATGTCATATTGCAAAATGTGGATAAAAAAGTACCAGTTTGCGCAATTTTTACAGACATGACGAGGGCATTTGACTGTGTTGATCACGAAATTCTTATAAAAAAGCTAGACATCGTAGGCATCAGAGGAAATGTACTTAATCTCTTAAAATCATATCTTAACAATCGTAAGCAGCACACAGAAATTTCTAGAATATGTGTAAAAACAAAGCGTGAAGAAAAATATTTATCTAAGGCTAGAATTATTAGGTATGGCATACCACAGGGTAGTGTGCTGGGCCCTTTATTATTTTTACTGTACATAAATGACTTACCTCGCCACATTGATCATCCTATGGTCCTATTCGCTGACGATAGTACTGCCTTGATTAAGTGTATAGACAAAAGAACATATGAACATGACATAAATGATACTTTAATAAACATTATACGCTGGCTTGACCAAAATAATTTAATGATTAATATAACAAAGACAAATGTAATGCATTTTTATCAACGGATTCTACCAGAAGTCTTAGATTTACACTATAATGCACAAAATGTTGACCAAGTACAAGTTGCAAAATTCCTTGGCATTATGATAGATAGCCAATTAACTTGGAAGCCACAAGCAGAAGAAGTATGCAAAAAACTTAGTGCAGCTGCGTATGTACTCTTTAACTTGTCTAAAAAAGTGAATATGGCCACAAGGTTAATTGCATACCACGGGTTAGTCGCGTCGATTTTGAGATTCGGCATAATATTTTGGGGAAATTGTAGTCTGAGGGAACAGGTGTTCAAGGCTCAAAAACGCTGTATAAGGGCTATGAGCAAATTAATAGTAACAGATAGCTGCTTACCTGTATTTAAGTCCCTAAAATTACTAACATTCCCATCACTATATATTTTCGAGGTGGCTGTCTTTGTTAAATCAAATATGCATCTTTTTAATAAAGTGTCTGAAAATAGAAACCGGCCAATCAGGAGACAGTATAAAAATTTGCTAATTGTTAGTGGTTCCAATACCGCCCTATTAAAGAAAAGTATTATATGTATGGGTCCGATCATATTTAACAAAATACCCGATGTAATAAAAAATGAGACATTTCCACTTTTCAAAAAGAAATTGACAGATCTATTAATTAATAAATGTTATTACTCAATTAGCGAATTTTTGACCGATAAAAATTTAAATTTATAATATGACATCCCTGTATTCCTGACTTGTACCAAATCATATTTTGATTTAACTTTATTGACCTTTACCTTGACGAATTTGTAATCCCATTTCATTTAAACTTGACATTATGTATTGTATTGCCTATTTAAAATTATTTACTGAATTTCATTTTGACATGGTAATCTTGTTTGATATGATTGAATTGTTATTATACCTTAAACTTTTTGCATGCCTAAATTTAGGTAGTTAGTAAGGATCATTTTTAATTATAACATCTATAACTGTACCTACTTTCTACGCAAATAAAGATTCTATTCTATTCTATTCTATTCTATCGAGAAATAATGTAAAACGGCAACATACTTTAATGCCATAGTTAGACTCCTCGTAGATGATGGACACATAGCGCCAGCCGAGTTTCTTGACGATCTCCACCATGGCGCGCACCTGGTGCAGGTCGGAGGGGATGGTGCGCGTGAAGTACTCGAAGCGCGCCTTGTTGGACAGCTCCGGGGAGGTGGAGAAGAACGATACCTGCGGGCAAGAGGCACGTGTACAGTCGCGTGTGAGTGCTGCACGCGGGAGTGCGCGGTGCTACCTGCGGGATCTTGAAGAGGCGCAGCAGGTTGGCCACCTGCACGGACGTGACGCTGCTGGCGGCGCCCACCACGCCGCTGATCACCTTGCGCACGGCCGTCGCGTTGCACGCGTACTCCTCGTCGTCTATGTTACTTATCGACCCTACAATAAACATATCATACAATAAATGAGCCAGCCTGGTATTTCTTCTTCTTTCAAAATATTAACAATTGTTCAATCTATCGAAACAAGAAGTGTTGTTAGATTGGCTAAAAGTTGGTGATAATATAAGTTGTTTGAATACCCTTGATGAAGTCAAGCGCCATCTCGAGGCCGTAGGTGTCGTTGTCGCAGTCGTCGAGCACGTGCGCGCCGAGGCGCACGGCGGGTGGCGCCAGGCCGGCGCGCGCCACGGCGTCCAGCGCAAACAGCATGGCCTCCAGCGCCTGCACGCCACCCTGCGCCATCACCGGCCCGCACGTGGCGCCCTCCGAGCGGCTATGCACCTGCCACATGCGACTCTCCACACTAATGAGAGCTGGCTGGGGCTGGGGCTCGAACCACATAGCGCGGCTCGCCAATACGAGCTGTTTATATATATCTTACTAGCTTTTGCCCACGGCTTCGCCCATGTGGATGTCGGAAGGTATCGCATGGTCATGTGGAAAACAAAGGGGATATAACTGTGCAAACTCAAATCGCTACGATACCTATATCGTTGCCGTGTATGGTGGGCTTAAAGCTCCCAGTCGGCATGATTTTTCCGACATCTTCAACAATCATCGTTATATTTCAGCCAATTTAAACAAAACCTTAATGAATCACTCCGTCCATTGGTGAAAACCGTATGAAATTCAGTACTTTTAACTTTATCACATTCAAACAGACAGACATACGCGGCGGGGGACTTCGTTTTATTATGCCAGTCACGGTCTAATAACAAATAACTTTTGACCGAGTGTCCACTCGTTCAAAAGTTAATTGCTGTAATAATTTCGTCGTAAAAACGTCGAATGAAATAAAGACTAAATGATACTCAAGATACGAACTATAACTACATTTCCAATCCCTTAAATCTCTTAAAAAGCGTTTTTTTTTTTTTTTTTTTTTTGATTTATTAAGTAATAAGTGATAATCTGTAATCACATTATCGCATTGGGTGTGGGCCTGTTAAGATAATGTAAGATTGGATAAATAAATAAATAATAATAATAAATAATTTTAATATTATTTGTGAATTTTAAAATCAACCCCTATTGTACCCCCTTAGGGATGATTTTTCAAAAACGCTGTACCACTTTATTTCCTGCCAAAAGCATAAATTTGAATTTTCATATCCCTAACTTAAGAAATGCTGGGTTTCCCATACAAACTTTCATCCCCTATATCACCCTCTGTAGGATTATTTTTTAAGACAAAAGTAGCCTATGTCCTCCCCAGGATCTATGGCCTTGCCAAATTTTATCGAAATCCGTTCAGTGGTTTTAGGCGTGAAAAGGTAATATTCAGACAGACAGACAGACAGAGTTACCTTCGAATTTATAATATTAGTATGGATAGTAGTAGCCTGTTTTAACAGTGAGCTAGTTAGTCTCTTCAGCAAGCTAGAATGTTGATAAAATAACCTAAAAGCCTTTTACGAACGACGAAAACGTAAACCATAACGAGTTATTTTGTGAAACTCAAGGACCCGTCACCGATTGAGATGAAACATATCAGAGTTTCTTACTCATATTAAAAGGTGAAATGTTTGGATGCTTGGTATTATTATTCATTAGGTAGGTAGAATAATGGGCAATAACTCATCACAGTACTAGTTTTGGGTCTCTATCAACACTCGAGGATGCATCTCATATCCCAATTCATCATCATATCCATATTAATAAAATAGTGAGCTGCGTATTTATTGTGAACTACTTTCTTAATAATACCTACAAAACTTTGCGGATCATTACAACACGTTATTCTCAAATCGAAAACAGTGCCTAAACGCTGATTTCGACTTGAGAATAACACTATGTGGTAGCTAGGATATCAAAGAGAATCATAACGTTCGGGGCAAGTTGACTGACACTGATACACCAGGAGATGTTAAAGAAAAAACTAGCTTCTTGGTAATTTTTGCCAAAAGAAGCGTTATCAAATATCAAAATTCAAACTGATTTTAATTAATTAATTGCAGCAGCATGCATGTTGGATGCCATGTTGATGACATATGTGTCAATAGTTTGAGTTATGCCGATGATATGGTGGCTGAGCCCCTCTACTGGGGCTCTCAGACAGCTGATATGCTGTGGAACATGGCCTGAGGTACAACGAAAGTAAAAGCGAGTTTATGTTATTTAAATGTAAAAATAAAAACAATATTTATGTTCCACCTATATTACTTAATGGTGTACCTCTAAGTCGTGTTGCACAGTTTAAATATCTAGGACATATTGTAACTGAGAATTTGAGTGACGAATTAGATATTGAGAGGGAGCGCAGGGCATTGTCTATAGCATAGACAAGTGAGGTTGGACCGTCGGGCGTCAAGCGTGAGTCGAACTTTACACCTTATTGACGGTTTTTGTTTTTTCTTTTCAAGTATTCTAGTGTTTGTATTTTATTTTATTTGATTTTATTCCCCTTGCTATTTTTAATTGATATCCGTGGGTATGTCCGTGGTATCACACAGGCCCTATCAGAATACCAGCGTTGCGGTATTTATTTTTTAAATATCGCAGCTTTATGCTGAGATGGGAGCCTTTTTGGCCTCGCACAGGTCTCTTTTTTTTAGTCTGAACTTTTATTTAATTTCATTTCTTTTTTTTTGTTTTTTAATGTTTATTTTGTTACTTTTATATGCTCCTTTTTAACTGTATTTCCTGTGCGTGTCCCAAATAAACTATTTTTCTTTTCTTTTCTTTCTTTCTGTTTTCTTTCATTGTCGGTGCGCGGTAATATGTTGGCACACAGGTTCGCTCGGTGTACTGCTCCTGTTAAAATAACAATGTTCAAGGCATTCTGCCAGACGTTCTACTCGAGCGGCTTGTGGGTAAACTTTACACAAAAAGCCTACAATGCCTTGCGCGTCCAATATAATAATGTGTTCAGGGCTCTGTTTCGGCTGCCTCGATGTTGCAGTGCATCCGGCATGTTTACTGACGCCAGCGTAGATGACTTCTACGCAATTATGCGTAAAAAAGTTGCGTCGGTGGTGCGACGAGTTCGGGCAGCCCGAATAGCGTCCTGAGGATGACTGGCGAGAGAACCGATACTGTTCTGCTCAGCAGGTGCACTGAACTCCATGTGTTGCGAGACCGGTGAGCCTGCTGTGCAGGGGTAGACGGCGTGTGTACTTTAGTTTAGTTTGTTCTTTTTAATTTATTACTAACATTAGTTATAAGCAAAATTCTTGATACTAACAACCTTGCCTTGCCTATGGACTTTTTTGTATGAAATAAATGTTTTTTTTTAATTGATTTTTCACAAGTGTCTAGCATGGACACTTATGAGACGTCAGAAGCTGAGTATGCACGGCTCCAATTGGTTGTTTCCTACGAAGAGCCGGCAACACTCCGCGGTCACTATTCTATTATCTATTTTTCTTCTTCACTAGCTATTCTTCTATCCTTACTAACATTATAAATTCGAAAGTAACTCTGTCTGTCTGTGTGTCTGTTACCTTTTCACGCCTAAACCGCTGAACGGATTTCGATAAAATTTGGCAAGGCTATAGATGATATTCTGGGGAAGGACATAGGCTAAGAAGAAGAAGAAGTGGTAAGTGACACTGAAACCGAAAGCGATAGTGATAATGATGATACTGGTACGGACATCAGCGGAGTATGGCCTCACAACCAGGATGAAGTTGTGTATGCAGGTTCTTCTAAAGATCACAATTACTGTAAAGCTGGTTTTCAATAAATTATTGTAAAGCAATTTGTTTTTTTTATTACACTACACTACCACTAGGTACCACTGCCAATTATAATTAGTCAAATCTGGTGTTAGGGGTTAGGTACGGACATAACTAAATGCTAGACATCCAGGTACCTCTTGCAGGGTAGGTAGGTACCTACTTAACTTCGCATTCAATGAAAGTTGTATCCCCCCGTGGAACATTAATTTATCTGCTGAATTTCCACTTCATTGGATTACTTTTTAGATATAGCCATTGTTTATTGCTGAGAGACTAAACTGGTCGCGTACCTACGTAACTGTAAATTATCAAATTCTTTTTATTTATTTTATTATTTTTTTACAGGTAGGTATCATTGTTTTTAATTTGTAAAAACTGTAATTCTTATTAAACGATTATATCTAATGTGAAACTTCCTTCTTGAAAACTTACTCAATTTTGGGCACCTTATATTAATTAGCAACACTGAATCGACGGTGCCGTCTGCCGTCCTCTTTCAGTTCACAGATAAGTTGGTAGGACTGTAAACAATAGGTCCGTGCCTCACAGCAGGCCACAGGCAAGCATTACCGTTCAACTTCGTTCCATACTCGTTCACCAAGAATACTGTCATAGTACGAGGATTAGCTATTCAGAAGCAGCCATCATTGTTCCAGTGTGAGAGAGAGTCGGTGCTATACACGTCTTACCCCAACCGCATATACGCAGGTAAAAAGAACGAAACAAGAGACATAGTGTTAGTGCCGTACCATCATGAGTCCGCCGAGCACGATGTCGCCCTCCACGACGGCGGCGTGCTTCACGGGCCACAGCGAGTCGCTGTCCGCCGCCTTCTTGGTGGCAGCCGGCGCGGGCCGCGCGTCGCGCCGGCCGCTGCTGCCGGCGCTGCTTGCTGTCGTCGGTGCACTCTTGTTGGCAGCCGGCGCGGGCCGCGCGTCGCGCCGGCCGCCGCTGCCGGCGCTGCTTGCTGTCGTCGGTGCACTCTTAGCTTGCCGAGCTGCCTTTGCGAAGAGATTGGCTTTGACAGTTGCTTGTGAAACTACCGAGGCAATCGTATCATAGTTTTCCGTGGGAATGACCTTCGCTGGAATGGTATAACCAGGAGCCACGGCCGCAGCGGCGCGAGGAGGCTGCCCGCCCAGCAGGGACGAGGCGCTCGGCCTTGGTTCGTCGGCCTGCTTACTTTTGTATTTTTTTTTCTTAAACATTTTGGATATGTCGAAGGTTCCGATCAGGGAGTGCCACTCTCTCTTATACCTGTGAAGTTTCTCAGGAGCAAAGTTGTCGACGAACATGAGGAGCTCAGCCGGTGGAATCGTCCGCATTGCCGTCAAGTTGAGCAGGTCGTACTCATAGCTGTCGAAAGCGATGTTAGGTGTGAGCACTCGTCGCAGCCTATGCTCCTGCTGCAGAGCGCGCAGCAGGTGCTGGTGCGCGAGCGCGCGCGTGGCGTTGCCGGCGGGCACGCGGTGCGCGTGGTGCGCGTGCAGCAGCAGCGCCAGTACGAGGCAGCGCAGCATGTCGGCGGCACCTGACTCCTCTAGCAGTGCCAGCGAGTGACATTTCTGATCACTGGCATCGCAACCACATAACACTTCGGATGCTTACGGTCTGGACAACTCCTTGAGTGGGCTCTATTCATTCTCAAATTCCATTTTAGTTCTTTGCAAATATTGTTGTAATTTATTATTGCTGTAACTTTAAGCATATTACTTAAAACACTTTATGAAATCACAAGTTTGACAAGTTTTTTAAACAAATGTTGAATTAGTTACTCTCGAAGAGTTGATGTAATATCCCCAACAGCAGCATCACCTTGACAGCCGAGGCGCGGGCGCGAGCTCGGTGGTTGGTGCACGTGTAGTGTTATTTACAAAACAAGAGTCGTGTCGCGTGTCGCGTGTCGCGAGTCATGCGGAGTCGCGTGGTGGCGCGGCGCGTGCGGTCGGCGCGGAAAGCGGCCGCGGAGTGCCGCGCGCGGCGTGCCCGGGTCCCGCTGTGCGGTGCGGCACCGGCACCGCGTCAGTGCCACCGCGAGCACGCGCCGCCCGCACGCACCGCTTTGCATAACTAACTTCAGCATTATAACAGCAACACAGTTACGACTTACGAAAATACCAACATTTTAGTAAAATATAAAAAAATACCATTGTTAGGGTTCCGTAGCGAACAAAGAACCCAATGTTGTTTCGGCATAGTCGTAGCAAAGCGATATTACTTGGGTTGAAAAGACTGAAGTGCTGTACATGTATGATGGTTGGCATATTATACTATCTTTAACATAAAAGCTTAAGGTCGCTCATCTATACATTGATTTCTTCTTTCTTTTCTTTTTCTTCTATTCTGATTAATTGAATAATATCTGATTATTGTGTTTAATCAGAATAGAAGAAGATGATTTTGTGTTTAGCCTACGCAAATGAAATTTGGCACAGACGTAGATTATGAGTATAGGAGACGTCAGCTAAGAAAGGATTTTAGGAAACACCCCGTAAAGGGGTGAAATGGGGGGTGGAAGTTTGTATGAATTTTTTTATATTTTGAGCTTAACTTTAAGTTAATAAACTTGAAACTTGGCATGAATATTTATCTAAGTAAATCATGATTTTTGTAATTTTTTATTTTTATAAACTACCCCCTAAAGGGGAATTGGGGGGTGTCAAAGTTTGTATGGAGGAATTTTAACGCGTGGTCCGATTAACTCGAAACTCAGTATTTATACTTAAGACCAAAAATTAAGAATAAAGTGTATCAGGGATCTTAGAAAATCTACTCTTAAGGGGGTGAAAAGGGGTGGTTAATTTTACAGGGCTGGTTTTACTGCGGGGCTTGATTTAACTCGAAAATTGGTGTAAATAAATAATCTTTCAGTCATGTTACGGAAATATTTCAAACGATTTTTTTACATTCCAACCCTGTGGGGGTGAAAACAGGGAATATAATTTATACGAAAAATCTTAAAGCCGTCCCCGACGAATAAAGTGGTAATCGTAAAAACTAAATTTTACAGGAAAAATAAAAAACAGTTTTTCGTAAATATCTCATTGAATAATATACATAGAGGGATTTTTCAAATACCAAAAGAAAGGTGATTTTTTACAAATTAATTGTATACTATACTATTTATTACAAATTTCTTAAAAAATAGTTATTAATTAAATTAAATTTACCATAAATTAAAGGCACAAACTTAAACTGTAAAGCAACATTACGATATTATTCGCGTAAAATCTCATGTAATACGTTACCGTAATTATTATTACTAAGCATTTATTTCAGATCTATTACAAATCCATAAATTGTTAGTAATTACTTAAAACTATGTTACTAAAAGTTATCTAAAATTATAAACTGTTGGCCTGGAACCCGTGTGCACACTGGCCCAGTACCGCACAAGAGGGCAATCAACCCCAGCTATAATGGCGTTTAAGATAGTGCTGGCACTGTCCCGCACCCGCAGCATCAGGGAGGCTATACGCTTGCGTACAATGTTTTAAAACAATCAGTTCTAGCCTCAGCAAACGTTCCTGACGCGCTACAGGAGCGAGGCAGCCCCAGCAGCATCCTAAAACCATTATTATAGGTACTGAACACGTAGGGCGTCAAGCGTTAAAAATCTGGCAACTACGCTTTGAATAAAGTAACAATAAGTTAAGTAAGTAGTATTAAGTAATAATGCTTTGCTATGTTATTGGTTGATAAATTGTGCTATGATCCCGTATCGCAAAGCTACTACCACTTTATTCGCTGTCAAACAATTAATTAGAGATTACTGTAATAGGAAGAAAAATAAAAGCAATCTGTCTAATTATTATTTATTTAATCATAATTATTAACATCTGTTTATAAAAATCAACAAATTAGCAAATTTAGTACTTACTTGTTATTTTTAAGAAGCAATTACAATGTAGCACAATTCCTCGTCTCCTACAGCTCGCGCGGGAGTCACAAAGCGCGTGGTAGTGCGGTGGGACTGCGTCACTAGTACACAAACGTAATAAGTCTGCATGTAGCGCTTTTTTACTTATAGGTATATATTTGCTGATCATAAGTTTGTTTCAAATCCAATTATATTGATTCAGCTTCTATTGCAATTGAGGCTGTCGCTCTTCGCCCTTGCCTGGGTCTAGTTATTTGCAACTCCGTGTGTAGTTCTGAATACTGTTCTTCGAATTTGTACTTAAACTGTAGATATGAGGTTTTAATTATGATACCTTCACTTCAGATAGGCAGTCGCTCCATGTAAAATACTAGTATTCAGCTGCATCCGGTTAGACCGGAAGCCGACCCCAACATAGTTGGAAAAAAGGCTAGGCAGATTGATTGACCTTCACTTCCATTATTTTTGCCCACTTGATTTTGTTTCCTTGAGTATATTTTAGCCAGTGTGCCAGTGTTTTATTAATAAAAAAAAAAAGAAAAACAAAAAAGTGTTTTCCAGAAATAAGGCTTTTTATGTCGTAAAAGTCATGCTGTACTCTGCCTGTCTGCGCTGCTGTGCTGCTGCTGTCGTGACATGAATGTGATGGACCGTATATTTATTTATTTCCGGCCTATGCACTATGCACGTGCACCCAAGGACAACCCCCGGTTGGTGCAGGACTATTGCAGAATATGGAAACAAAACACAACGCAACAAATATTGGGCTATGGGTTTGGGTGTCTATAGTGGATTGGTAACCTTGAACTATGGAACAACTATGTCCCCTGCCTGACCAATACTATAAAATACGAGTATACACGGATAAAAAGGCAGGGGAAATAATGGGGCCCCGGAAACTGTCGCTAGCACATAGCGACGTAGCGACAAGTGGGCAAGATGTTCTGAGGTGCTTGTGGAGTGGAGAGGTATTCCCAAAGTCCAGCGACACACACACAGCGACGATAACGTCTACCCACCGAGTTAGCGTTTTCTTCACATTCACGTTGATATCGTCGGGAAGCTACCCACATCTGCATGTGGACATCAGTACTTACTTACTATCATCGATCGTCAAACACGCTGGCCCGAAGCGATTCCAATGCAAGAAATCACAGCAGCTACCGTAGCAAGGAAAATATACTGTACCGGACGGGCGTGATCGTTGGACACGATGTGTTGAAAGGAGGATGTATGCCTATCCAGGTGTATCCCTATATGAGGTTAGGCCTCCTAGTCCAAACGGCGCTGACGTCCTGCACCTATAAGCTCAGGATATCTGCAAACTGGCGACCAGTAGCTATGTGTGAAGTCTTGACGGGGAAGGGTTTCTTGTTGATGAAAATAATAACAGCAATCTGATAAGTCTTCAGGAGATTTCAGGAGACGACTTGCGTAACTCTTCAGGAACAGAATGACGATCAATAGGTACCATGCCGATGGCTACGAAACTATATTTTTGCTTGCGCGCTTAGGTACCTCGAAACTTTACCTTATTGAGAGCCGCGAATCGTCTCCTGACTTTAACTTTATTTTTTACCAGAATTTTATTAATAAAGCTTACAAAATTGCTACATTGCCAGAATTGTCATTAAATTATCCAGCGATTGAGACACCTGTGATTCCTGTAACTTTATTTACTGAAAAGATTTTACTGTGTAAACACAAAAAAGTTTATAATTTCGATTTAAAATTATTTTTCAAACTAATTTATTCGAAAACCAATGATTAAACAGTTATCTCTAGCTGGTCTAATGACCTGAAACATTATGAATGTAACAAGATTACAGCTATATTTTTCAGGGCGTGATTTGCCCTGAAAACCTAAATTGATAGAACAAATCAACAAAAAAACAGCAAACTAAAGTTTCCGACCCCTATAAATCCAATTGAGTAGGCTTTTCAGGACTCTAATAGTACGTCCAGAGCTAGGTCTTGATCTAGGGTACCTGGACGCACCAACTAAAATATAAATTTCGGCTATGTAGCCCACTCAATTGGAGTTTATAAGGGTTGTACTTACGATTTCCTTAGGAAACACTATTTATCACTGTTTTCAACTATAAAATACTATTAATATTTATTTTAAGGTTATTTTCAAAGAAACTAAACTATATGCAGCTGTTTGGTGACGCATCGTCGCGAACAAAAACATAACTAACTCACGACTCGGTACGTTATATCATGGCGGACCCTCCGCTACTTGCGCTAGCGTGCGCCAGATAGGGTCTCGCCGCCGACACTTAGGAAACACCAAGCAACATTAAGTGCCCCGTGTTTCAGGAGGAAATCCGTAACAAGCGAGCGGGGACCGCCGCCATTACGACCTCTACACGCCGGCCCCAGAAGGCCACCGAGAGGCTCACAACGGAGGAGAGGCCGCAAGAAGAGGCCCAAGGCCCGACGCTGATGGCGGCGACTAACGGGCCCACGGATAGGAACGTAGCTACCCCCTCGAGGCGGAGGAAGAAGAGACGCGGGGGAAAGGGTAGAAAACCCCAGCCCCTGGCGACCCAAGAAAAGATCCCCGAGGCCGGCCCTGCGTCATAAGGGACACAGGCCAAGAAGAGTGAGGAACTTACCACTAGCGCCGGCATAGCGCAGCGGAGACTCACTAAACAAGACAACGCCGGCGCTATCGAGACTAGCGCCGGCGCATCGTACCGGCAACAGGGGGAATCTCAAAAGTTTCCCCAAAAGACGAGTGGCATCCGCGTTAGTTCCGCGTCGGAACTCTATCGTATCTCTATCTATGTATCCATCTTTCTTGTCTAAGCTGAATAAAAAAACAACTGAAAGTCGATAATCGAATGTTGCACATTTTTTAAAAGAATAACTTCATAGGTACCATGTGAAAAAAGTTTCACTCAAAAATCTCAAAACATGAAGGTTCTATGTCAATTCGAAGTTCCTAATACAATAAACGGCAATATCATACTTTAATCCCTGTTATATAAGTTCTAGTTTGCTTAACAGACTCTGCAAGTCACTCCAAATTACATCTACAGTAAATACTTGGTGTTATATGGCGGGTGTTCAGCGCACTCCACCATCAACATCAAAATCAAAATTGTCAAGTCAGTGTCAGACCTCATCTGAACCGGACGTAAGTGCGGCAATCGGCATGAGTGAGCATGTAACAATTCGAGGCAAACCAGCAAAAAAGGGATAAAATCCTTAAGAAATTGAACCTCCTTTAAATATACAGGAACTAACTGAACTGCTCAGTTTGTGGAGAATTGATCAGGACTCTCGTGTGACTGACATGCTGGCGTCTCAAACAACTCTCATCCAAAAATTACTGGAGGACGTAATTGTGATAAAGGCGCAAAATGCCGATATCCAAAAATCGAACACCGAGATTCGGAAGACAAATGCCGAAATTGAAAGATCGATGCAACATTTCAACGAAAAATTTGAAGAAATGAAAAAAAAAGTAGAAGATGTAAAGAAAGAGAGGAAAGAACAGAGAACCTACACAGAAACACTTGAAAATAAAATAAGAGATCTGCAGTATGTGACACGATCATCATGTGTCGAAATAAGGAATATTCCTCAATTAGAAAATGAAACTACTGTCAAATTATACAATACCATCTGCAATATTAGCCAGCTTATTGGAACACCAATATCTCAATCCAAAATGCGTGATGTGTATCGTCAGCCCGGAAAACCCAACCAAACATCACGTCCTGTCGTGGCAGAATTCACATCGGTACATACCAAACAAACTCTACTGATGGCTATACGAACATGCAACAAAACTAAAACTTCAAAGGAAGACAAACTCAACACGGATTTGATTGGTGTCCCGGGCAAATGCCAGGCCGTCTATGTCGAGGAGCGACTGTCCACCAGTGCGAAGAAGCTGTTCTACTCGGCGAGACAATTTGCAAAGATTTGCTTTTGTGTGTACTGGAAACTGGTTTGAAAATCACAAATGCGTCTTGTCTTCAAAGGTGTTTATTAGCGACTAACTTAACGATTGTTCCGCACCTACATATATATGAAAATGAAGTTAACGACGCAACATACCGCCCACCAAAGGGACAACAAGGCCCTTTAAAATAATACTTAGTGGACTGTAAAGACAATTATTAAACATAGAAAAACTTGATAAGCAGTATGCAGCGTTTCCAATTATGAAAAGTTCAAACATAAATTACTGTAACTACGGTGTTATGTTAGGTATTAATTTGCAATGAAGTTAAGTTACATATAACAATACGAATAGATATGCCTGCATGCAAAATTGAAATGTCGTTTGATAAAGTTATACAATAATAAGTAGTTAGTAATCAGTTAGTATCAACAGGCAGTGGACATAGTTTCGTGACAGATCTCTTCACAATGTTATGGCCAGATTTAACGCTATACACTCGTGTGAATCCATCGTTACCGGGATGCTTGTCTACAATTCGGCCAAGTAACCACTTTCCAGCCGGTATTCCATCGGTTTTGATTAAAACTATGTCGCCAACAGAGAATTCTTGTTTCTTCTTATGCCAGACAGGACGTTGTTGTAGACTTGTTAAATATTCGTCATGCCACCGTCGCCAGATGTCACCTACGAGCTTTTGAGTGTATTGCCATCGTGATAAGTTATGAATTTTTGTGTCTTTAAAATCTGGTGAGGGCACGACGATTGGGGCTTCATGTATCAAGAAATGACCAGGCGTGAGGGGTTCTATAGAATCTGTATCTGAGTCACCAATAGGACATAGAGGTCTTGAATTCAGACACGCCTCGATTTGGCACAGTACTGTTGTCATTTCTTCGAAGGTGAGATTTGTTGTCAACACGCGTTTCAGGTGAGTCTTCAGGGACTTTACACCAGCCTCCCAGAGGCCTCCAAAGTTAGGACTGTAGGCGGGTATAAAATGCCACTGTGTACCTTCCAAAGCCAACTTGTGTGCAATGTCTTTCTCAAAATTCAAGTTAGCTTCTTGCCATGCTGCGGCTAAATCCTTTTCTGCACCAACAAAGTTTCTCCCTTGGTCGCTCCACATGTGGCTACATTTACCTCTTCTTGATACAAAGCGTTTGTATGCAGCAATGAATCCTTCTGATGTAAGGTCTCCTACCAGCTCCAGGTGTATTGCCTTTGTAGACATACAAACAAATAAAGCAATGTACGCCTTTTGAGTTTTCATGCCTCTTCCCCGTGACATTAATATTTGGAATGGACCAGCATAATCCACGCCGCTGTGTAGGAAGGCTCTAGTAGGGGTTACTCTTTCCTTTGGCAGATCTCCCATTATCTGAGTTCGTGTACTAGCTCTTTGCTTTGCACACACTAAACATTTCCGGTTGAAGTTTTTTATTAATCCTTTAGCTCGAATGATCCAATATTTAGAGCGTAAAACGCACAACATTAACTGAACACCGCCATGCAGTGTTTGAGCATGAGCATCTGCTATGAGTAAAGGAATTAAATTGTTGTTATGTCCTAGTATTATAGGATGTTTGCTTTTTTCGTCTAAATTTGCATGTCGAAGACGACCGCCCACCCTGAGGACACCATCTTGGTCTAAGTATGGGGTAAGTGTTTTAATGTTACTATTTTTCTTCACATTTTTATTTAGTTTTAATCTGTTAATTTCATCTGTAAATTCTTCATTTTGTACTAGCTTAATGCATTTTATCAATGATGTATGTAATTCTTCTGTTGTTAAACTTCTACAATTTCCGTAAGTATTCAATTCTCTCTTGTAATTAAGAAATCTTCGACAGTATGTTATAACTTTAAGTAATTCTTGTAAGTTATCAAATTGCTTAAATTTTGCTGTGAAATTATGTTCTTCTTCTTCTTGAATTTTAATATTTATTTGTAATTTATCCTTTTTCTGTTCCAGGTCAGTGACGATGACATCAGGCTGTTTTAATATTATTTTCCTTTCAGATAACCATTTTGGACCGTTCCACCATAACTCTGATTGTTTCAGTTCAGCAAGTAACATGCCTCTGGATGCAATGTCTGCAGGATTATCTTCTGATGCAACGTGGTACCATTGGTTGTTATTGAGATTTTCAGTGATTTCTGCGACTCGATTGGCTACAAATGTTTTCCATCTATGTGGTTCTCCGGATAGCCATGCAATAACAATTGTAGAATCCGTCCACGCAAACATTTGTGCTGTTGATATCCTCATAGCTTTTCCTATTTGATTCAGTAATCTTGAAAGAAGTAATGATCCAGAAAGTTCCAAACGTGGTAATGATACAGTTTTTAGTGGCGCGAGTCTTGTCCTTGCTGCTATTAGTTTTGTTGTGACATGCCCATCTTGAGATTCGATTCTTATGTATGCAACTGCTGCATAAGCTTTCATGGATGCATCGCTGAAGCCATGAATTTGTACATCTTTCATTTCTGTGCTATAGGTTCCGAGCCATCGATCAATGTAAATGTTGTTTACATTTCTGAATTCTTCACGAATAGTCATCCATTCTTCTTGTAGTTCAGGGCTTATTATGTCATCCCAATCGAACTTTTCCAGCCACAGCTTTTGTATAAACATCTTAGCCATCACTACACTTGGGGCAATCCATCCCAAGGGATCGAATAGTTTTTGAACGTCTGACAAGATTGTTCTTTTTGTAATGTTTTGAGAAGTTGTTGGTAGTTTCAATTGGTATTGAAATTGGTCTGTTCCCAAATTCCAAATCAAACCTAGTGCTTTTACAGTGCCATCCATTTTGTTTATCTCTAGGTGTGCAACAGAACTTCGTTTTTTTGTGTCAATGGATCTCATGAATTGCGGACAATTAGATGACCATTTTGAGAGTGTGAATCCACCCTTTTTCAATATGTCAGATACTTCTTTTGCAGATGTTATGGCTTGATCTGTTGTATCTTCACCCGCTAACAAATCATCAACAAGGAAATTTTCTTTGATTATTTTGACTGCATTCGGGTAATTTTGACCTTCATCATCAGCAACTTGATGGAGTGTTTTCACCGCGAGATATGGTGCTGATGCTGTTCCGAATGTAACTCGAAGCAAGCGATATTCCTTAATGCTGTCATGTTCCTCTTCTCGCCACAGAATACGCTGATACTTATTGGCGTCTTCTGGGTAAACATAAATTTGCAGGTACATTTTTGTTATATCGCTGGCGTAACAAACACGTTTCATTCTCCATCTCATGATAATGTTTCTTAGATCTTCCTGGAGCTGAGGACCAACCATCAACTCATCGTTGAGCGAGACTTGGTTTGAGCCCTTCGCCGATGCGTCAAAAACCACGCGAGTCTTCGATGTTTCTTTGTCTTCCCGGACGACGGCATGGTGAGGTAAGTATACAACCCTTTCATTTATGACTTCTTTTTCAGGTATTGCTTCCATATAGTTTAAATTTAAGTATTCTTTCATTACTTTCTTGTAGTTTTCTTTCAGGTTGGGTGTTCTTCTAAATTTTCTTTCCAATTGTAGCAGTCTGTTTTTGGCTATTTCTTTTGTGTTTCCTTCTAGACATGTTGGCTGTGGTGTCTTCAAAGGTAACTTTACCATATATCTTCCTTCTTCTGTACGTGTGTGTGTTTCTTCATAAACTGTTTCACATAATTTTTCTTCTTTTGTTAAGTTTCTTTTGTTTTCTGTATCTATTTCCCACAGAGATTTAAGCATGATATCCATGTCTACTTGGTGATGAAGAACAAGAGCAGAATCATCTTGTGACCTTGTATTTATTTCACCGAAGAGAATCCATCCAAGGTATGTTTTCTGTGCACAAGGTGTACCCGGTGGACCCTTGATAAGTTTTTCTTGTACGATTTGAGAGTATTGTTTGACACCTAGGAGTAAGTCTATTGGGCCTGGTGTATCGTAGTTCGAGTCAGCCAGGTTGAGTCCTTCTAGATGTGGCCAGTTATCAGCAGTAATTGTTTTTGGAGGGAGTTTAGTGGTAAGTTGCTTAGACATGACGAATGCTTCGACATCTATCTTGAAGTTTGTGTTCCAGCGGGAACCGATTTGCAGCTGTACCACGTGTCGTGTACCATTTGTCTTCGTTGAGCCCACTCCAATGATACTTCCTCTCGTTGATCGTTTGGTCAGATTGAGCATTTGAGTTGCTTTTTCACTAATAAGTGCTATCTGCGAACCTTGGTCCACTAATGCGCGTAGTACAACAGTGTGGTTTTGCTCGTTTCGTACTGTCACTGTTGCCGTAGCTAGTAGTGCTATGCCTTGTCTAGTACTGTGGTGTGAGGCGACCGTTGTATTGACAGTAACTTCCTTTTGTTCTTCTACATTGTTTTGAGCAGTCTTCGGTTGCGTGGAGGTCTCTTGTACCGAAGTCTCAGGTTCTTTGTTGAGATGTAGAAGGCTATGGTGACGCCTTTTGCATATACGACAGGACACTGGTAGTCTACATTTTCTTGATGAATGTCCTGGTACTAAACAGTTGTAGCATAGGTTGTTGTTTTTTGCATAATTAACTCGTTCATTAGGTTGCAGTTTTGTAAATTCTTTACAGTGACATAACGTGTGATTTTCATTGCATAGAACACATGTTTTTCCTGACGGTGGCGACGACGTACTTGAGATATAAACAGCACGCTCTTTTGTTGCTTTATTTTGTGTAGCTGGTGTGACAAGCTCCAGTGTTCGGTATGTGGACTGAAGAAACTTTTTCAGATCGTTCCATTTGGGTAAGTCATCAACATCTTCTTTGTATGCGTATTGTTCCCAATCCTTGTGTGACTCAGGGTCCAATTTCTGAACAACCAGAAAAATGATTATAGGATCCCATGAATCTAAGCATATATTTAAATTTTGAAGGTTATTTAAACAATCTGTCGTGGTGTCCAATAAACTTTTAATTAGATTAGGTGACTGAGAACTCATTTTCTTTTGATAGACTAACTGTTTTAATACCGAGTTCATAATCAAACGTTTGTTTCCATATCTAGTTTTTAAAATGTCCCAAGCTTGTTCATAATTTTTCTGTGTTACCTGGATATGTTTCAATAAGGTCTCTGCTTCTCCAGTAACACTACACTTTAAATAATGTAACTTTTGTACGTCACTAATAGTTGTGTTCGTATGCACTAACGATGTAAACAAATCTTGAAACGTAGGCCATTCTTCATATTTTCCACTAAAAGATGGTAGCTGTATTCTTGGTAACCTCACGAGTGTATTTTGTTGATCAGGATTCGTCGCGATACTACTGTTATTTTGCGATGACGTAGTCGGCGCTAATGTATTCTGTTCATTCAACATATCACGTAAATCAGCCAACAAAATAAGATATAAGTCTTCATAGATATAAAACTCCTCATTAGCAAAATACGGTAATATTGCCTTTTGTTCCTTCGGCGTTATTTTTACCAAAGAATGATGCGCGGTTTTGAAGGTAGACCAATAATCTTCTATCGCCTGTATACGGGTTTCAATATATCCTTTAGTTAATCGTGATTTCGGGCATTTCTTGAGATTAACTTGAGCTTTTTGCAATAATGAAGCAGTATCTTCCAATACACTTAATAATTCATCTGTATTAGACATCGTTACAAATCCTTATCGCTCAGGAATGCGCTGTCCTATTGTTCTCGCGAGCCGGCCGCTCGACGCGTGCACTCGGGTAACTGGTGAATGATCCGGCGAGATATCGACCATATGTTGATGTTGTTTAGGTTCACTTTTGTGTGTACTGGAAACTGGTTTGAAAATCACAAATGCGTCTTGTCTTCAAAGGTGTTTATTAGCGACTAACTTAACGATTGTTCCGCACCTACATATATATGAAAATGAAGTTAACGACGCAACAATACTCATTATACCTTCTTCTGGATCAGAAAAGGAAATATTTTCCTCCGCAAGCAAGTAGGTGACAAGCAAATTCTGATCCACTCAGAAAAAACTCTTCAAGACCTCAATACCAATATTTCTGAACTGAATATCAGACTACGATGCATGATGTCTATGTCATATAAACTAAAACGTTCTTTAAAAAAATTACAATTAGGAATCTACTTAATTACATACTCTTATGTCTACCTTTTACAAAAAAACAACACACCAAAACACTGTCTGCTATAAAATTTTGAGCACTCCCATAATTAATCACACATACACGTGCAACTACTTAATCTCCAATCCCATTATTAAAGGAAGAAAAGGAAAAATTGTTTAATCCCAATGTAACTCATGTTACCCCTTGTACTCTTGCCGGTTTGTGGAATTATTTTAATTGTTCTTTTTTCTTTTTTTAATGGCTAACCTAATTAACATAAATAATAATCTTGACCAAATAAGCCCGGGAAAATCCTTTGTTTGTAATAAATAAGAAGAATATTTAAATTATGTAGATTCATCTGGGAATAATATAAATCTATTGCATATAAACATACGTAGTGTAAACAAAAATTTTCCACACCTACAAGTACTCTTGAATTTGTTAAAGGTGGATATTGATATTATTGTCCTAACCGAGTAAAACTAACAATATATCGTTATTGGACGGTTTTGAGTCACACTACACGAATACAAACTATAACCAAAATGACGGAATAATTATTTACACAAAATCAAGCTTGCAAACTACAGTACGGGAGCCAGACTTTACGGATGGGAATTGTCTAGTGTGTCACATAGACAAAAGACTATCTGTGGTAGCGATTTATCGCTCTCCTTCATTTAATTCGAGGGAGAATTTTGACAATTTCTCAACAAGTCTGATAAATGTTTACGACAATATTAAATCTAAATGCCCTAATATAGCTCATGAAGGCGACCTAAACATTGACATAAAACAAAATAATATGAATGAAAGAACCTTGGACTATCTCATGCTAAATGCATCTCATGGTCTTATGCCAACACACTTATTCCCCACTCGTGATGAGAACTGTTTGGATCATATATTTTTAAAATCTAATCTAAGTTCTACTACACTAGTTTTGGAGGCTCACGTAACGGACCACAAACCACTACTGTTAAGTATGGAAAATGCAAATCCTTCACATAAATTACATGAAACAACCACCCTAAACCATAAAGCTATTGTGGAGGAGTTAAATAAGGTGGATTTCACAGTAATATATGTGGTCAGAACATAAATGGGGCAGTAAATAAATTCATAAGTATAATAAAATCAGTAATTTCAAATCATTCAAAACAAGTTAAAATTCCTAGAAAAATGAAAATCATAAAACCCTGGATAACTCCTGGTCTTTTAAAATGTATTAAAAATAGAGATAAAATGCACATAAAATCTAAAAAATCACCAGTAATATTATTCTGAAAACTACTTATTCACGTTATCGTAATTTCTGCAATAACTTACTAAGAAAACTGAAAACGTCTTATGAAAACGGTCAACTTGAGAAAGCCAAAAATAATCCCAAAGCCTTATGGAAAACTATTAAACAAATAACTAATACCCATAGAACAAAAATCAGCCCAGTGGAGCTACTCACAATGCGAGATAGCCCAAAATCAGCAATTAATGAGGTAGGCGAATTTTTTACCACCATTGGAAAAACTTGGCTACGAAAATGAAGGAGGACACTGCATCATCACCGGCCGGTGGCCGTCAATCACCTTCACCTGCGGTCACCCGAAATTCACCTGTAAGCTCTCTTACCATCCTGGAAATAGACGAAGTGGAAGTCCAATCCCTAATCCTACAACTACGTTCTGACTGTGCAGTCGGCTGGGACGGCATATCATTGTTAATACTGAAAGACTGTCGACGTGTACTGGTTCCACCAATTACTTACCTTTTTAATAGTTGCCTACAGGAGGGTGTCTTTCCGGAGGCTTTTAAAAGGGCTGTGGTCCATCCAATATATAAGGGAGCGACCAGAGACTGTGTTAATAACTACACACTGATATCGGTCCTACCTACGCTCTCTAAAATTCTTGAAAAAATTCTCAATAATCTCTCTACAAAAATTTCTTGACAAACACCAACTCATTGCTAATAACCAATACGGATTTCGGACAAGTCTATCTACAGAAGATGCAGTTCTGGATTTCACGCAACAAGTTGCCTCAAACCTAGATAATAAATCGAAATGCCTTGATATATTTCTAGACCTTTCGAAGGCTTTTGACACGGTCTCTGTTCCCAAACTCATCAAGAATCTGGAAAATATTGGTGTGCGTGGAATGCCTCTAGAAATTTTTAAGAATTACCTAAAAAATCGTAGACAATGTATTAAAATTGATACTTGCTTAAGTGATGAGTTTCTCGTGTCCTATGGTGTTCCGCAGGGAGGGTTTCTTTCCCCGACACTATTTCAGGCCTACGTAAATGACCTCTGCAGATTGAATCTCCCAAATGGTAGGATTTATGCTTACGCTGACGACACCGCAATTCTTGTAGACGGAATCACTTGGGACATTGTAAAAACAAACACGGAGACGGCCATGACTAAGGTTGTGATGTGGTTAAACTCAAACCTTCTCACATTAAACCTACAAAAAACGACTTATATTCCTTTTGCTATACGATGTAACACAAAGCCACCTCCTTTTTTTAGTATAACTGCTCATTCCTGCACAAACCTGCCCATGCACTGCACTTGTCTTCCGCTTGCAAGATCCGAGTGTGTTAAATACCTCGGAGTACAGATAGACGACGGACTGAGATGGGACCAACAAATTGTGTTGTGTTGGGAATAATAAATAAATAAATAAATAAATAAATAAATAAATAAATTGACGCCGTCACCACCAGAACTTTGCGTCTCATTCATATATTTAAGTCTCTTAGAGTATCCGCCAAACTAAAAATTCTTAAGATGGTGTACCACGCACTATGCCAATCAGTGATTGGTTATTGCATAGTTGTGTGGGGCGGTGCCATAAAAACTAGCTTTCTGAGGGTGGAGAGAGCACAGAGAGCTATACTTAAAGTCATGACGAAAAAGCCGTATAGGTATCCAACCACTAAACTGTTCTCTGACTGTAAAGTACTTACGGTTCGTCAGCTTTGTGCTTCAATCCACCCTTAGAAAGCACGTAGGTCTTCCACCTCCTATTACAAATAAACGCACGTATCTTGGCTGCTCCTTAAGGACTACTCTTACACGGAGTCTTTACTTTCCTATCTTGTGTAATACACCCACCCGCACACCTCTACTCACACACACCACTCACATACACAAACACACCCCTACATACAATTCTTACTCATTGTTGGGACTTTGCTTTGGCTTCCACTATAAATCCCACCAAACCGCCAATGGTACATCTCGGAGCCAATCAACGCGCGCTATTTGAAAAAAATAAGTTCTATACGCGCTCACGCCCGCGCGCGTGGCGCTAATGTCAGTCGCATCAACAAACGAACCGAGCCTGCAGCAATCGTCATTGCGTGCGCTCAAAGTAACTAAAATCATCAAAACCTGAGTGCCTGAACCATATAACTTCCCACTAGCACGGCCTAAACCTTGTGAAACCCGTAAACCATCAGCCCGTCCCGGGACGGATACGAGCAGCATCATCTCATCATCCAGGGTGCAGCGCGGTGATCACGGCGGGTAAGTGAGGCCATTTTATCGAGAATATCTATTAAAATCATTACACTAATTTTTATACCAAACAGTAGAATGACACAGTCCACTTAAGATAAGTTTTTGTTGATCACTGAAACCTAGACTGCAAACTACCTCTTAAAATACAGGTATAACCTAGCTTAAGAGGTAGAGTATTAGTTTTTTGTACAGATTTTGCAACAGAAACGATAAATACTCGTACCTACGAGGGGGGATCAAAAAGTAGTGAGAATGAGATAGATTATAATGACTATTGATAACTTAATAATTTACTTTTCTACATAGTCTCCGAGTCTCTCTACACACCGAGTCCAGCGCTTTTCCAAGACTTCAATCCCTTTCAAAAAAAAAGTTTTGTCTTGGTCCTGCAAAAAGCTCTCCACAGCATCCATCACCTCGTTATCGTCTTCGTACCTGTTTCCCCATAAGTATTCTTTCAATTTGGGGAACAGATAAAAATCGCTAGGCGCTAGATCTGGTGAATAAGGGGGGTGGACAACCAATTCGAAGCCAGCTTGCTGAATGGCAGCCATCGCAACTGCCGACCTATGCGCGGGTGCGTTGTCGTGATGAAACAGCACGCCCCTTCGAAGTTTCCCTCTCCTTTTCTCTTTGATGGCATTCCTCAACTTAGGAATTAAAGCTGCATAATATTGGCCTGTAATAGTGGTTCCACGCTCCAGGTAATCATGCAACAATATCCCTTCTGAGTCCCAAAATATTGAGGCCATAACCTTGCCAGCCGATGCCACGGCACGAAACTTCTTCGGGGTCGGTGATGATGGCCGTTTCCATTGCGAAGATTGCTGTTTTGTCTCGGGATCAAAATGATGGACCCATGTTTCGTCCATTATTACGAAACGAGACAAAAAGTTTTCAGAATCTTCTTGAAACTTGTCCAACAATATCTTCGAAATGTCAAGTCGATTTTGTTTCTGACTGTCGGTTAACATTCTCGGCACCCATCTTGCGGAGACTTTTCTCATATTCAAAGATTGTTTCAATATGGATTGAATACTTCTATATGAAATGCCCGTTTCTTGAATTAAGAATCGGATGGTAACTCTTCCATCGCTCAATACAATTTTCTCGACTTTCGCAACATTTTCTTGGGTGACTGACGTCGATGGACGGCCGCAACGATGTTCGTCTTCCGTGCTCGTTCTCCCTACTCGAAATTGAGAAGCCCACCTTGCGACAGTGGAATAAGGTGGAGCAGACTCTCCTAATGTTGCCGCCAAATCGCAATGAATCTCTTGCGTCGTTAACTTTTTTAAACAGAGGTATTTAATAACGGCTCGCACTTCGTTTTTCTCCATTTTCGAGAACACGTTCCGACACGAAGCAAACAAATGACTACATTCAGAAAAAACAAAAGAGAATCGAAGATTTTTTTCTTTATTATTATTACAAATATGTATCTGAGCTATGCCTGCCAGTATTTATTTTTTTTCTTACCAAGGAGTATGTCGTTCTCACTACTTTTTGATCCCCCCTCGTATATTCTAAAACGAAATGTCAACCTGTATGTCGAACTCTGTATGTTATTGGATAAATAAAGATTTTTATTATTATTATTTATTATGTCCTGAGGTGCTTGAGGAGTGGAGAGGTCAAGGCTATCAGATCAATCCCGGAAATACGGTCAAGATACCTACCAGCATCTTACTGGATACTTCCTTCCTCCGAGCACGTTTGCTCTTGCGAATCTCCACTCAAGCCGGCCAATAAAGGCAAAAAAGAGGTGGGAGCTCTGTTCCTCGTCAGTGTTCACTCAGGCCGGTCAATAAAGGCAAGCCAAAGGTGAGGAACAAGACTACCGACCGACGACCGAGCGAGCGACCGGCACCGGGAAATAGGGTCCGTGGGGTCGCTACTGCCCCATGCTGCCCTGCGGGTTCATGTATCTATCTTGCTCTGGCTACTCACCCTGTTGTTTCGGCAAAGTAAACTTTACCGGGTCCGGCACGACCTAGTTCAGGAGTGCGCAAACTCCACCACGACGTCAACGTAAAGATACGTCCTCGTCGGTGGGGTTATTTATTATTATTATTTATTTTAACACACTTCACTAACATGCCAGTAGCATATTCAAATGAATAAAATCTGTTTCGTTTTCTTGCCAAGGTATGCTAATTACCATTTAGCTCGTAGGTAGAAAAGATACTGAATTAAAAAAAAAATCAACTTCTATGAGTTTAAAAATTATTTATTAAAAACTATGATCCATTAAACATTATAAAAACTGATAACGTAATCAAGGACCGCGCAGTTAAGTGTATTGACCAGCTATACTGGATTTGATGAGAATCCGTTTCACAGTAGCCGCAGCACGATGCGGGTCGGTGCGGTCACTCGTGTGTCGGTGCGACGCGACGGCGGGCGCCAGCAGGTGCGGGTCGGTGCGGTCACTCGTGTGTCGGTGCAACGGCGGGCGGCAGCAGGTGCGGGTCGTCGGTGTGGTCGTGCTGCATCATGCGGAACTTGTAGTCGCGCGCGGGCAACGCGCGCACCGGCACGGCGGCGCGGCACCACGCGCCCGCCGCCTCACACCCCGCCCGCGCGGCACCGCACACGTGCACGTACGCAAGTCCCTCCACCGGCCCGGCCTGCCATCTGAAAAGAAAAGAAAGAAACTATTACGATTTAGGTAATAAAACAAAATGATTTCTATTGTTCGATTCATAGTCATCTTTCATTCACCAAATTTTGGTCCTGCTGAAGATAGGTAAACGATGGAATCCTTGAACACTGTCGAAATATACCAGAGTTTAGGAGTATACATGACTATGAAAAGAGATGTCTAAAACCAGGGGCTTCAGAGGGGGGAGCGGTACTCTGTTCCTAGCGGAAATGTACTTCCGTGAGTGTTAGTAGTCGCACCGTCCAGCAAGTCACACCCTCACGGCACGAGGCATTTCAGACACACATCCTGTACGTTTACTACGTAGAGCGGTACTCCGTTTCTGGCGGAAATGTACTTCCGGGAGTGTAGTAGTCGCACCGTCCAGCAAGTCACACCCTCACGGCACGAGGCATTTCAGACACACATCCTGCACTTTCAAGTCCTCACGGATGAATACTATCAACAATACTGTAAAACAAGATCTTACACGGCGGTGTACTGCAGGTACACGTTGGCACTGCCTCCTGGGGATATCCTTAACAATGGCGGCCAGATCTTAAATTCTTTGCCACCAATCCATTTTGTTGCTATGTCCAGAGTCACAGTGCCTGCGATACAATCAAATAAATAAATTTGTTGTTATTTCTGCCTCGCTGCCACTGGTCTTCTGACTAGACGTGCTTTATCTAATTGACATTAACGTAAAACTTTATTAATGGCCTGGCCTATTCATGAAATAATGAAATCTGTGTCAGCACTGTACACGAATAAAACTCCAAACTGCTTTTGAACAGAACTTTTTTATTAAAATATGAATGGGTCTTACACTATTAACGGTAACCAAACCATAGCGCGAATTTAAACAGATGAACGCCATCTAGGGAGCTATCCGGAACTAAAACTTTAACTAAGTGTGAAGTAATAAGAAAATTTGCTTATTTGTTATTGCTACACTAATATGTAATGAGTATAGAATACAAAAAAAATATTATAGTGTATTTTACTATGTGGCATGATACAATTAAACATTCCGCCCACCAAAGGATTTGTCCTTTTAATGCTTTTAAAATTACGTTAATGGCTCTAAAAAAGACTAAGGTAAACCCTGCATGTTACGAAAAGTAAAACAAAACATTAATTCGAGTAGACCGCCCACCGTTAAGACTGGGCGCTAAAACTAAACAACATAAGAATCACAATATATATAAGGAAAACTAATTCATCTGTTAAGGATTAACATGACATGCTCAAAATAGATACTTTATTTAATGGACGTTTTATTAGTCCATTCTTCGTTTTCAGTGTAAGCACTCTTGTAATTCCGTCTTGACCCGGGTGCTTTTGGACAACTCTACCTAACAGCCACTTTGTTGGCGGTAAGTTGTGATCTTTAACAACCACAATGTCATCTATCTCTATATCCGGTTTTTTGTTTTTTGTCCACTTGTATCGTTGGTTGAGACCAACCAAATATTCCTCTGACCACTTTTTCCAGAAGTCATTCACCATTTTCTGTGTCATCTTCCATCTTTGAATTCCGGTTACATGAATGTCTGATAGATCCTCATCTGGAATGGCTACCAATTGCTCTCCAATTAAAAAGTGGCCCGGAGTTAACGGCTGTGGGTCGGTTGGATCCTCACTCAAATATGAAATTGGGCGGGAATTAAGACACGCCTCTATCTGGCTTAAAACAGTTGATAATTCCTCAAAAGTAAGAGTAGAATCTCCGATCACTCTCTTCAAATGTGACTTAGCAGATTTCACGCTCGCTTCCCATAGTCCACCGAAGTTAGGGGCGTGTGGGGGAATAAAATGCCAAGTGGTTCCATCATTGGCTAATATTTGGGCAATTTCTGTGGGAAGCTTTGATTTTGCATTATTCAACATCTCCTTTAGCTCTCTATCGGCTCCCACAAAATTGGTCCCATTATCACTATATAAATCCACACACTGGCCTCGTCGTGAGACAAATCGACGAAATGCGGCCATAAACCCTTTTGAAGTTAAGTCCGATACCGCCTCGATGTGTACAGCTCTCGTCGACATGCATATAAAAATGCATATATATCCCTTATACGACTTTGAACCTCTTCCAGGTGAAAATCTAATGTTGACAAATCCAGTGAAATCAACGCCAGAAGCCTTAAAGGCTCTCGAAGGCTTCAGTCTGATTTTTGGTAACTGACCCATGAGCTGTTGATTATTCTGACGCGAATATCTTATACATTTGATACATTCTCGGTAGTATTTTTTGACCCGCTCTCTGGCTCGAATTATCCAATATTTGGATCGTAAATAATTTAACATAGTTTGTGGGCCTCCGTGCATAGTTTTATAATGAGCTTCAATTATTAATAGCTTGGTCAGGTGGCTATGACTAGGCAAAATAACGGGGTGCTTTGTATCGAAACTGACTTCGGACTCTTTAATGCGACCACCAACTCTTAACACCTCATTCTCATCAACAATGGGGTAAAGCGTTCGTAGTGAACTCTTGTTATGAATCGATTTTTGAGACTTTAACTGCTGTATCTCTTTGTTAAAGTATAGTTTTTGTGTTTTTATAATTAAATTTCTTAATACTTCTTGCATTTCAGTAACAGTTATAAATTTTCTTTCTTTTGGTCTCTGTGTCTTTGGTAATTTGAAATTATTTATAAATCTTTTACAGTAGGATAATACTCTCAACATCGTTGTTAAACTCGAAAATTTTGTCCAAATACAATCTTCTTCGTTTGTTATGACAGCAGTTAAAGTCTTGATTGGTCTTTGTTCTTCAGTAGTGGCAAAATGCTCGTTATTTTCATAATTATCACTGTCACGCAAAATTTCTGGACCATGCCACCAGAGCGTCAGACCAGCCATCTCTGCGCCTTTTATTCCTCTCGATCCAAAGTCAGCCGGATTATCGTGAGTACCAATATGGCGCCACTGATTGGGGTCAAGCATGGTATGAATTTCTGAGACTCTATTACTCACAAATGTATTCCAACGACTAGGTTCTCCACGTAGCCAGGCCAATACAACGGTGGAGTCTGACCACGCATGCAAATTTTCTTTAGGCACTTGCATAATTTGTGAGACTTCAAAGATTAGTTTGGTAGCAAGCAGAGCCGCACATAATTCCAATCGCGGAATACTGATTTCCTTTTCAACTGGAGCCACTTTGGTTTTGGCTGTCACTAAATTAACATGAACTTGGCCAAACTCATCTTTGACCTTTATATAAACAGCACCTGCGTAGGCTGCTTGAGAAGCATCAGCGAAGGTATGTAGCTCAACTTTATCACCTTGATGCGATTGTACCCATCTTGGTATGGTGATATTTTTAGCATCGTGGAGACTTTCACGAAATAAACACCATTCTTTGAACAACTCAGGTGTTAAATTCTCATCCCAAGATAATTTAGCTTTCCATAGTTGTTGAACGAAAATTTTTGCTGACACAATCACAGGTGAAATCCAACCCATAGGATCATAAAGCCGGGCAATATCTGAAAGGACTTTACGTTTGGTAACAGTCTCATTTAATTCAGGTAAGTGCAACGTATACTCAAAATTGTCTGTGGTTTTGTTCCAGCAAATGCCTAATACTTTAATCATGTTATTAATTTTGAAAATCAAAGCTTGATCTGATCTTTTACTCTCTTCCTGTATATGATTCATCAGTTTGTCACTGTTGCTACACCATTTCTGCAAAAGAAATCCTCCCGAACTCATCAACTTATTCATCTCTTCAAAGATCTGTATTGCTTCGTCTTCCGTTTCACAGCCGGTGAGCAGATCATCAATGTAATAGTCTTGAAGGGTAATTTTTGCCGCACGAGGAAAGTTAAATTCTTCATCTCTGGCCAGCTGTTGTAATGCTCTCACAGCCAGATAAGGGGCACAGGCTGTCCCAAAAGTTAATCTCAATAGTTTGTAATGTTCTATAGGTTTATTAGGATCTGATCGCCAAAGAATTCGCTGAAAATCGGCATCTTCCTCGTACACGCGAACTTGTCTGTACATCTGAACTAAGTCCGCCAGTATACAAAAGGGATGACGTCTCCACCTCATCAAAATATGTCGTAAATCTTGCTGTATCTTAGGACCGACAAGTAAACAGTCGTTCAAAGAGACATTATTTACACCCTTGCAAGACGCATCAAAAACTACGCGAACTTTGGTAGTCTCTTTGTCCTCTCGCACTACAGCATGATGGGGCAGATATACAGCCTTTGAATTATTTATTTCTTCAACGTCTATAATTTGCACCATGTGCTTTTGGTTTCTATACCCGTCGATTACTCTTTTGTAGTCTTCATACAACAACGGATTTTTTAACAACTTCTTTTCCAACAATTGAAATCTGCGTAAGGCTATCTCCTTTGATTTTCCTACAACACATTTTGGATTAGCCTGTTCAAATGGTAATTTCACTACGTATCGTCCTTCATCGTCTCTTATAGTAGTAGCTTCAAACATTTGTTCGCATTTGATTTCTTTCTTTGTAAATTTCTTCATAATTGCATCTGGCTCTCTTTCTATTTCCCAAAATTTTTTTAGTAGTTCATCTTCGCTTACTCGTATGTGACAGTTGATCATCTGGGAGTTTACCAAGGCTGATTCCTGTCTTACTCGACCCGACAAAATCCATCCAAATCGTGTCTCTTGTGCTATGGGACCCTTCCCTGTTGGATGTCTCATAAAGCCTTCTAGAATTATATCTTCATATACTTCAACTCCCAAAATCATGTCGATTTTAGCAGGTGATCCATAATTTGGATCAGCCAAGTGGACTTTCTCTATATCTAACCAGTCTGTTATTGTGGTTTGACAAGTAGGAAGAAATGATGTCAGTTTTCTCAGAACATATGCATCGACTTTTGTCGAATAATTTGCATTGTGAATTGACTCCACACTAAGTGACACCATGTTCTTTGATCTGGCTAAACTATCTCCAATTCCAGAGACTAGACCATTAATGCACACTCTCTTCAGGCCTAGTGACTGTGCAGTAGCTTCTGTGATGAATGACCCTTCTGAACATGGGTCGATTAGAACTCGTATAACTTGTGAGTAACCATTTGTTGAACATGCTTTGACTACAGCCGTAGCCAATAGCATCTCTCTCTGAAACTTCTCTGTAATCAAATGGGCTACCACTTTCTGCTCAGTTTCTTTGCTCGGTTTTGGGTTAGATTTCGTTGCGTCAATTTTCTCGGTGCTGGACGATGAATTTCCAGCTAACTCGGTTCTATCAAAATGTAGCAGCGTGTGATGACGTCTGCCGCAGCGACGGCAGCACGTAGACGATCGGCATTCTTTTACTGAATGTGTGGGTGCAAAGCAATTGAAGCACAGTCTCTTTGATTGTACAAACTCTGATCTCTCTTTAGGAGACTGCAGTCCGAATTGCTTGCATTGATAAAGGAGGTGCTGACCATTACAACTCGTACAATTTGTATTTGATCGTTTATCATCTTGCGTGGTAGAATGAAAAACTTTCGGTTTAGTGGTATTAGGGTGCGTGTTTTGAGACTTAGTTGTAGGTTTGTTACCACTTATCATCTCTATTGTTCGGAATCTAGTTTCTAAAAATTCAACGAGTTGTTCCCACGATGGCAATTTCTCTGGATCTAATTGACTAACTTGGATTTCCCATAATTTACGTGACTCTAAATCAAGCCGTGATAAAACTAAGTAGTTAATGAAGACATCACAAGAACTGGTACTAATTCCGATGTTTTCCAATGATTTGAGAGATGATGTTGTAACATCTAGAAGTTGTTTGATTGAACTAGCTGAGTCAGTGACATTACGTTGTGAAAACAAGCGCTTCATAATTTCGTTGCAAATGTAACGTTTATTATTATAGCGACGAGTAAGTTGCTTAAAAGCTTCTTCGTAATTTGAGTCTGTAGTTGAAAAGTTCTTGAGAAGGGTCTCCGGTTCACCCGTGAGACTACTCTTTAAATAGTGCAACTTTTGCACATCACTCAAAGTTAGGTTTTGGTGTATCAACGATATGAACATATCGTAAAAGGTTTGCCATTCTTCATATAATCCAGAAAATTTCGGTAGTTGAATCTGTGGCAACTTAACTTTAGTGCTTGATAGACTCGATTCATCAGGTTTGTTGATTTGAGAAGAATAAGGCATCACACCATAGGTCTTGAGATCGTCTTTTATCCTTGTCTTATATTCAGTGTAAATCTCCTCAAATTCAAAATAAACATCATCTGTGAAATAGGGTAGTTTCAATTTGTCTTCTCTTTTTACACTTTCAACTATTTCACTATGTACGTTCGCAAAACCTTCAAATAGTTTTTCTAAATTTTCTAGTCTTGCTTCAATATAAGATGGTTTGAGTCTCTCTTTAGGCGTTTTTTTATAATTTGAATAGGCCTTATTCATATGCTCCAACATATCCTCCTGCTTCATTAACAACCTCTCCATGTTTTTGTATTCGATCAACGAAATCCACTAATTTTAATGTTTATATGAAGTATGAACTGTTTTCTAATATAATTCACTTCACTGTTAAGTCACATAAGATTTTGAAGAAATTTTATAAGTCCCTTTTTTACGAATTTTCTAAGTCTTTTTCATGTCAAATTATTCTAAGTGTTTTTTACGCAAAATTTTTCTAAGTCCAAGATTTTTTCTAAGTCCACGATTTTTTCTAAGTTAATGTTCACTGCAAATACGCACTTCACTTTTGTCACACTTTTTTTCCACTTTACTCACGCACTTCCCTGGTTTCGGCACCATAAATATGTCAGCACTGTACACGAATAAAACTCCAAACTGCTTTTGAACAGAACTTTTTTATTAAAATATGAATGGGTCTTACACTATTAACGGTAACCAAACCATAGCGCGAATTTAAACAGATGAACGCCATCTAGGGAGCTATCCGGAACTAAAACTTTAACTAAGTGTGAAGTAATAAGAAAATTTGCTTATTTGTTATTGCTACACTAATATGTAATGAGTATAGAATACAAAAAAAATATTATAGTGTATTTTACTATGTGGCATGATACAATTAAACAATCTGTTTTATCTAATTGTAGTCAAGCAAGATTTTTCCAATGTCATATTCTTAATTGTTCTCTCTGACGTGTAGAAAATGGCTGAGCGTCATTGTGTGAAAACGAAATGATAGAAATGATTGTACAAAAGGTCAACATGGTACCCAGCTACCCTAAACACAAAACTAAGTATAGCTACTGGGCTACACTTTACCGGATTACTCACTACAAACCTCGCTGGCGCTATCGCAGGGTAAAGGAGTGTGACTCACGGCTGGAGTGCGACACGCTGAAGTAGCACTTGCGCGTGTCGCCGTCCGTGACGACGCGGAAGTCGAGCTGCGGCGGCGATACGCGCAGCGTCGGGAACTCCAGCTCCAGCAGCAGCGGCACCGTCTGTAAGACACACGGGTACACTGTGATACTGGGTGGCCAACTCGGAGGTATACAACTTTAAAGTTTTTTTATAACTTAATACGAATATTAACAGATTTTTTCCAGAATTTTATAGGCTAGGCAATTATAGAAAAAAATAACACTAACTAATGGGTGATTCATTTGGAGTTACTTTTTCCAAAACTAAAAAAAATACGAATACAACAAATTTATCAGGTAATCTTTATTATAATACAAAAGAACCATTCCTTACATTTACTTTTTAAGGATTATTTCTTTCAAATGTTGTCCGTAATTATCGGTCACCATTGACAGACTGTCAATGGTGACCGTTATCGTACCATGATAACGGACTATTTGTTTCCTGAAATTGAAGCCCGTGATCTTCAGAACTTTTGGTACCAACAAGACGGCGCCACACAGCACGTGAAACCATGGCTTTGTTGCGAGAAAAATTTGGTGAACAGTTCATTTCGTGTTTCGGACCAGTCAGTTAGCCGCCTAGATCCTGTGATATCACACCCTTAGACTTTTTTCTGTGGGGTTATGTAAAGTCCAAAGTTTATATGGATAAGCCGCGTACGATTGATCAACTGGAAGCCAACATTACTCGCGTTATTTGCCAAATACCACTGGAAATGCTCGGTCGGGTCATCGAAAACTGGAACTCCAGAATGGACCACCTTAATCGCAGTTACGGACAACATTTGAAAGAAATAATCCTTAAAAAGTAAATGTAAGGAATGGTTCTTTTGTATTATAATAAAGATTACCTGATAAATTTGTTGTATTCGTATTTTTTTTAGTTTTGGAAAAAGTAACTCCAAATGAATCACCCATTACAAAGTGAAAAACAACTTTAATTTCGGATGTCGGTGTCTTTGGATCTGTATTTTAGTTTTTTGTCACCGACTTCCGAAATTGAAGTTATTTTTCACTTTGTAGTGTGTTTTTTGGAAGTCGGTTGTTTTTATTTTGTAAATGTTCCATATCTCCAGACTTATGATTTTTTTCTCAATGGTAGCGCTAGTTGGCAGCACTACTCGCCTTAAAGTAATCGAATCGCAACCCGTGAAGTACATATATTATTGAGTAGGTACTATAAAGTAGCAAAATACCCTTATAACATAGGGGTTATATCGTCAGAACTCTTGTGATCGTTGTATAATAGCCATGATTCTTTCTTTTTTTATTCCATCGCGAGTCGCAACGCCGTGCGGACGTGTACAGTGACTGTGTTCCCCAGTAACTCAACTCACTAACTTTGTGTGCCCTCATCTGATTGGGTGTTGTTTAAAATTTTAATTCCCTCTCACACCTCAAGTGTTATTATGGCCTGACTCCGCCTATTGGCCGGTCATAGAGTGAAACAAATAGACTGTTGTCATATCATCTAAAATTGTGGCGCTCTAATTTGCTCCCGACGCGGTGGATTTCAAGTCTATATTGTGTAATAAAGTCACTGGTTTTCTCCCTCCACACAATTCTATCATTAGATACACTCGGAATAATTCTAACTGGAGTCAAACACTCTAACTTACATTCACATATAACGGGGAAATGGTCTGACATAATACGTCATAATTAACATACACATTGCACACTGAGACAGCGGCAGATTGCGACACAACACAATGATCTAACCAACGCTTAGACCCACACGCTTGATCTATGTAAGTAAATGTATCAGAAGTTAACCCTAACTGATTTACGTCCATAAGCATCCATTTGAACTCATCACATAAAATATTTAATTCATTAAAAAATAATTCACCGGGATGAGCATTAAAATCTCCTAAAACAAAAATAGGTTAATTTCATAATCATTACTAATAGCACTTACAGTTCCCATACAGTCAGTAAACATTGTCAAATTCTCCGATTTGTTTGTCGGCATATAAACACACACCACTATAAACGGACTAGCGGCCATATTAATGCGAATAGCACACACTCGCGGATTATCGCAATTTAGCACAGTAACACTAGGAAACACACGGGTATTCCATAGAAGCGCGGTACCGCCGTACGGCCTGCCACGCAGTAAACCCGCCGACGTGTCCACAGCTGATGTCCCCTTGCAACTAAATCCACTATCTATGCTATTTAGATACGCCAATTCTTCCGGAAGCAGCCAGGTTTCCTGCAATGCTATCAAAACACACTCGTCACACAAACGTCGAATGTCGCTACTATAACCGCTATTCGCGCTATTTGAACCGGCGACCGGCGAACCGGTGCATCGGCGGTCGCGCGCTGTCGTCCCGAACCAACCGAACTAGTCATCGAGCGGCGAAATTGCGGTCGCCGTGTGTGAGCAGTGCTACGAGCTGACGTCATCGTGAGTACTACGACGTGCCGCATGACTGCTACGCGCCTACGAGCTTGCGCATCGGCTACGCGCTGCGCCGCTACGGGGGTCCCTGAGATTACGTCTTGCTTCTTATTTCCTGTGGGCTAAGGTTGAGTGTTGGTTGACGCTTCCTAATGCCTCGCTCAAAACGGACTCCCCCAGCTACTCCTGCGTCTATTAATAGCATGGTTCAGTCAATGTCTGATTCTGACATTCCTCAGGCTACTACAAACAGCCCTTATGAAAGTGTTAATATCACCTCGCGACATAAACGTCCACGTCAGGCTTTTTCTCCTAGTTGTGAACTGCAAGACTTCAAGCAGGAAATTTTAGATATGCTCAATGGAAGGCGGAGGAACAAGCCAATTTCCTAAAGCTTTCCCAAGAACAAAGCTCATCCCTCGCTAAACTATTCTCGGAGGTAGCAGAGCTTAAATCGCAAAACTTAGCCATTCAAAAAGCTAACTTTGAAATTGAGAAGACAGTCAGTTTCATCAATAATCAATACGACGATCTGATGAAACAAATTGATTTATTACAAAAAGATAAACAAATGTACAGTGATTGCATACAAAATTTAGAGATGAAAATCGAAGATTTGCAACAATTATCACGCTCTTCTTGCGTTGAGATTCGCAATATACCACCCAAAGAGAATGAGTGTGCTACGGATCTGTCTGCGATTGTTGCCCGTGTGAGTGCTGCCGTCAACATGCCTCTTAAAGACAACGAAATCCGCGACGTTTACCGACTGCCTGGCAAACCAGGTACCGTCAGGCCGGTTGTTGCCGAATTTACCACTATGGAGACTAAGAACGTGTTGCTAAGCAGGTGCGCAGCTACAACAACAAGCAACCGAAGGATTCTCGACTCAGTACTACAAACATAGGAGTTCTTGGCGACCACCGTCCGATATATGTCAGTGAGTACCTCCCGGCCAGATCAAGAAAACACTGGAGAGGTACTGCTGACGGGTACCTACCAGTGCTTGTTATGTAGAATAACATCGCTAAGGACATCTCGTGCCCCACTGGTAGCTTCTCATCCAGCTAGTAACGTCGAAGTAACGTTACTGAGGGCATCGCGTGCACACTGGACAGGCAATGCTTTAACAAGTTTGCATCATACATGCAATATGCAGTGTTATTGACCACATAGTGCTATTTCAAAGCACTGTCAGTATCACGTACTAGGTGGTCAGTTAAAGCCAGGTATTTCCGCACCTCAAGGTAGTGGGATGCCTCCGGATCATTCGGCTTGTGGTCAGGTCCAAGGGTCTGCATCTGCTTCTGATGTATTTATCGGCTTCTCGTAAATGTCGTAGATGGACGTCGGGGCTGTGCAAGCGTGAGTTGTATTTGCTCAGATTTTGCGTCTCAATTCCAGCTTCCACCGACGGCGACGATGCACTCGTTTTCTTGCAATGTCAAGAACGCGCGCGAAAAGAAAAAGTGACGTTCTGTGTTGCCACATAAGATGAAATAATCATATTTTAAAAAAATATTTATATATTTTATTCCTAAAAATCGCGATAATAGACGTGTGTATTAGAAATACTACTCTGTTTAACCAATTATATTTCAGATCGCCGTGAAGTAAAATGGTAATTATTTTGATTAAATAAAATGTTAAATTAAAAAAAAAAACGAATTTCAATTTTTCAGTACAAATCGGCAATTTCATACTTTAACCCCTAATATTAGGTCTTATTAGGTCTTTACCTATGAAATTGCCGTTCTGCAGTACTGGCCATTTCAAATCAAAATAATTTTTGTTTGGCTAAGAATTCTAATTTCAAATTAATTTTATTTTAAAAACGGATATTTTTTTTCCCAAAAGTAGTCATTTGTTTATTGATTAGTGTTACATTTTCATCGCATTTCAATCTTTTTCGTCATCATGGATACGTTAAAAATTCGAGTAATTATGGAATATGAGTACCGTCGTGGCAGCAACGCGGCACAAGCGGCACGCAACATCAACGACGTTTACGGAGCTAACACTACAGACCAACGCACCACTTGTTATTGGTTTGCTCGCTTCCGTTCTGGAAATTTCGACCTGAAAAATGAACCTCGCGGTCGTCCGAAGACTTTAGTCGACAATGACGAATTAAAGGCGATTGTGGAAGCTGATGATACACAATCTACGGCTGAATTAGCAGCAGCTTTCGACGTTAGCGTCAAAACAATATTGGTCCATTTGCGTCAAATTGGCAAGGTAAAAAAGCTTGACAAATGGGTGCCCCACGAACTCAATGATCGCCAGCGCGAAGTACGCGTCGAGACGTGCCTTGCACTGCTCAACAGACACACAAATGAAGGAATTTTGAACCGCATTGTTACCTGCGTTGAAAAATGGATTCTGTTTGATAACCGCAAGCGCTCAGCAAGTTGGTTGGATCCTGGTTCAGCACCTAAACAATGCCCTAAACGAAAACATACCCCTAGAAAAGTGATGGTCACTGTTTGGTGGTCTAGCGCCGGTGTGATTCATCACAGCTTCTTACCAAACGGGGTGAGCATTACTTCAGATGTGTACTGTGAAGAACTGAACACAATGATGGAGAAGCTGGCACATCTCCAACCAGCATTGGTCAATCGCTCGTCTCCGCTGCTCCTGCACGACAACGCGCGACCTCATACTGCACAGCAGACGGTCTCCAAGTTGCAAGAACTGGGGTTGGAAGCTCTCCGTCATCCGCCCTACTCACCAGACCTTGCGCCTACAGACTACTACTTTTTCCAGAATTTGGATAACTTCTTGGCGGGAAAAAAATTCAATACCCGAGAGGCAGTACAAAATGCCTTTGAAGAATTTGTTGCCTCCCGTCCAGCTGATTTCTTTAAGAAGGGCATCAATAAACTGCCACTGCGTTGGCAAAGATGCATTGATTGCATGGGTGATTACTTCGATTAATACAAATAAAAAATGCATGAAAAAAATTCGTTTAAATTTTTTCATACAAAACGGCAATTTCATAGGTAAAGACCTATTATTTGTCGAAATTGCCTATTCAGCCACGATGGAAATCAAATGCACTTCGACAAAATGTTGCAAAACCTGTCAAGGTGATCATCATACAATACTCCATGAAGCATGTGTCCCATCATCAAAATCAGCTTCTCAAGCATCATCATCATCTGCAACGACCGCTTCGTCATTAAAATTATCAAACAAGCAACATAACGCAGGAGATGACGAAGAGTTATTGTTGGCCTCGCTATTGATCAATATCAGGTGTTCTGATGGCAGCTATGTGACCCTTAGGGCTCTCTTAGACCAGGGATCACAAATATCCTTAATCTCGGAAAACGCTGTACAGCGGTTAGGGTTGCAGCGGCGAAGATACAACGCATAAGTATCAGGACTAGGTGCCAGTGCTAGGCAAAGCAAAGGCCGGGTATCAATCGACTGTCAATCTAACTACGGTGACTATCAATTTACTACAGAAGCACTAGTTCTGTCAAAGGTCGCTACCTATATATATATAGTATTCTATTCTATTCTATTCTATTCTATTCTACTTGCCTGGTATACCATTTAAAAAAGAATCATGGTTTCATATCCAGCATCTTCAATTAGCAGATCCGGAATATAACGTGTCGAAGCCAATTGATATTCTCTTGGATGTGAGGATCTATTCTCAAATCATCATGAACGGTCTCATCAAAGGACCAACACAGGCTCCGATTGCGCAACAGACGACACTCGGATGGATCCTGTCTGGCAACGTTCGCACATTCAATTGTCATATCGTAACGAATGACTTATCAGACCTATCAAAATATTGGGAGATAGAGGACGTTGAAACATCATTATCATCTCTTAGCAGTGAAGAGCAGTATTGTGAAGAATTTTTTCAGCAAGCTACTCGTCCTTTGGATACTGGTAGATACGAGGTTGGCATACCTGTGGCGGAATCTACATCGCTACATACGAACTACGCGTCACACTGACGTCACGCAATCCTGCATCGCGCAATCAGAGTTTACCGCGCGATTAGCATAAATACAACGTCCCGACATCAACCGTCGGGACACCCGTCTTGTCGAAGGATCCTCCCTTTTCAATAGAGGATGTGTGTACGGTATTGTACACTTTGCTGTTACTGGGATTAGTGGAGAGTGATACACGTGTTCTTTCTTAAGTAAGAAGTCTTACAAGATATGAATTCGAACTGACTGTATGAGAACTGAATCAGAACTGTGTTGTGTACTGGCTGTAGGTTCCCGAACTGTGTTTCGAACTAACTGTAGGTACAAAGTATGAATCCGAACTAACTGTAGGTACCAGATATGTGTTTCGAACTGCTGTAGGTACCAGAACTGTCTTTCGAAGTAACTGTATGAGATCTGATATGTATTTCGAACTGATTTTGGCGTTTGGATGTCGCTACACCCCCGTCAAGGGGCGCGGCTAGCGGTGTCGGGGCGTGGCCCCCTTCCCGCGGATGCGGTACGTTGGCCCGTTACTACGGGCCCCTCATCATGACGGCCTGCTGCGGCCAAAAGAATGATGGGACGCAAATATGCGCGGCCCTGTGTATGGTTGCTATATCTGTGTCTGTAGGCACGCCACGACGCTCCGGTTTTAAAATCCCCTCATCTGAGTTGCCTACGCGGCTAAGTCCCCAGAGACCTAACCCGTGGTTTTCAGGTCTCCATCAGCAGGCTTTTCCTGCGTTGGTACCCACGCAACCACCCCCGGCTCCCATGGGACTTAGCATCCCTAAACCCCCCCTTGCCCCCCCCCCTAAACCTGCGCAGGCTCCTAAGGCAGCCGTCAATACCGCCGCTAAGGCTACCCCGCCTCTAGCCCCTATCACCACCCCGGTGGCCGGTCCCAGTCAGGTTGACTCGTTCAACATTATCACTGGGACCTTCCTTACTTTTTGCACCCCCCGTGCTATCCAGATGGCTAATGAGCTGACCGCCGCCACTAGCGCCGGCGATCTGCTCAGGATCCGAAATATCTATAATGCGTACCCGGAGATTACGCAAGCCCTTGTCTCCCTCTCCACTAAATCCAACCCGTAATGGATAGAGGAGTTATTGCAAGAGTTAAGCCCCGATCCCTTAAATTAGGGTTTTTTAACGCCAATGGCCTGAAAGGCCAACGCGATGAGGTCTCCGCTTTCCTCCGCGACCACGATTTAGATGTCCTCCTCGTACAGGAAACCTTTTTAAAACCCAGCCACCGTAATCCGTCAATTGCGAATTATCGCGTAATTCGCAATGATAGGACTCGGTGTCACAAGGGTGGTACCTTGATTTATTATAAGTCTACTCTATATTGCATCCCTTTGGATCCCCCCCCTCTCTCACGTTTGGAAGTGTCTGTCTGCCGCCTTGGCATGACAGGTCACCAGCCGATCACCTTGGTATCGGCTTACCTTCCCCCCATTTCCACTACAGAAAATTTTGAAATACTTAACGTTGACCTCGCGATCCTACTTGGCTTGAGTGACTCCGTAATTATTGCGGGTGATCTCAACGCCAAGCATTCCGCTTGGAATAGCAGCGCAACCAACACCAGAGGCAAACGCTTATTTGACCTTTGTTCCCTTTTAAATTTCGACGTCATTGCCCCAATGACTCCGACTCATTTCCCCGGTAACCTTGACCACCGCCCGGATGTACTTGATGTAGCGCTTCTAAAGAATGTCAATCTTCGATTGGACTCTATAGAAGCGATACATGAATTAAACTCTGACCACCGACCAGTCGTCGTTAAGCTGGTCTCCCGCCTTGGTCACTTTGACCCCACCCAACCTTTACCTACTAAAAAAGTGACGGATTGGAGGAAAGTAAGCGAGTGCCTGAAATCCTCCTCTTCCCCCCACTTAGATTTCATCCCCGACCAGTTTGACTCTATCGCTGACACGACGGCCGCGATCGACTCATTTACGGAACACGTACAATCTGTCCTGAACGATTGTTCAAGGGAAGTTCCTGTGATGGATGACCATCGCGGGAAGTTGCCGGACGATGTACGTGAGCTGTTAAATGAGAAGAACGCGGCTGTCCGTGCCTACAGCAGCTTTCCTTGTCGTGCGAACAAAGTCCACATGCGTTATTTACAGAAATCTGTAAAGACTCGTATGGAGGATCTGCGTTCCGCTAGCTGGGATAAGATGCTGAGCGATTTAGAGCCAAACCATCTTGCCTTCTGGCAGCTCCAGAAGAAACTCACGTCCCGAGGATTTACCTCTATGCCCCCTCTAGTCCGCCCCGATAACACCATCGCGTTTGACGATGTCGACAAGGCGGAATGCCTTGCTGACAGTCTCGAGGCGCAATGCACACCTAGCGCTCTACCGGTTGACCAAGCTCACCTCTCTGAGGTCGACGCGGAAGTCGAACGTAGAGCTTCCCTTCCTCCCGTTGAGGACCCTGATTGTCCCCTGCCCCCCGTCACGCCGGACGAGGTGCAGGAGATAATCAAGGGTCTAAAACCCCGCAAGGCCCCTGGTTCAGATGGACTCACCAATAGGGTGTTCCAACTGTTCCCAGCAAATTTAATTATGCTAATGACCATCATCTTCAATGGTGCCATGAGCAATAATATTTTCCCCCAAGCCTGGAAACAGGCCACCGTTATCGGTATACCTAAGCCCGGCAAGCCCAAGAGCGAGCCCACTAGTTACCGCCCCATTAGCTTGCTCAATGTTCTCGGCAAGATCTATGAGAGACTTATTTATAAGCGACTCAGGGATTATGCCGAGACAAAGGGCCTCATCCCGAACGAACAATATGGGTTCCGAACCCAGCACTCCTGTGTGCAACAGGTTCACCGTATCGTCGAACACATAAGCGCTAATTTTCAGCGCAGTTTGATGACGGGCGCGGTCTTTTTCGATATAGCGAAAGCGTTTGACAAAGTCTGGCACAACGGCTTAATTTATAAGCTGTACAAACTCGGAGTGCCTGACCGTCTCGTGCTCATCCTACGAGACTTTTTGTCGAACCGTACGTTTCGTTACCGTATTGAAGGGGCACTTTCTGCCCCCCACCCGATTCGCGCGGGGGTCCCACAGGGCTCCGTAATTTCTCCTCTTATTTTCACACTATTTACTAGCGACATCCCGAAAAGTAAAAAGGCTCAGTTGGCTCTGTTTGCAGACGATACGGCCATATACTGTTCGGGACGTGACCAAAACGTGATAGCTCGTAATCTCCAAACAGCAGTCGATACCCTCGGCTGCTGGTTCCGTCGGTGGAGAATCGAGGTCAATCCTGACAAGAGTCAAGCGGTTCTCTTTTTGAAACCGTATTTCTCACGTTCCATTCCCCGACCAATCACCATGTTTGGTAAGCCGATCCCTTGGGAGAAGCGAGCCAAATATCTGGGGGTGACTCTCGATCAACGCCTCTCCTTTGCGGAGCACATTAAGCTGGTACGTTCACGGGCCGCTTTTGCCCTCGGTAGATTACATTACGTTTTAAATCCACGCAGCAAACTATCTCTTAAGTGCAAATTGCGCATTTACACTGCGTGCATTCGTCCCATCATGACGTATGCGGGTTCGGTATTTGCACACGCCAAACCCCGCTATCTGCATCGGATGCAGACATTACAGAACCGTTTCCTCCGAAGGATAACGGGCGCCCCTTGGTTCGTTCGGAACGCGGACCTCCACCTTGACCTCAGGATCCCCACGATCCATCAATTTTTGAAGCGCGGCTCGAAGCGTTTCTTTGATGCCGCCGCGAAGCATCGCAACCCTTTGGTTGTCGAGGCCGCGCGTTATACCCCCTCTCAAATTAGTAAGACTCGCCGTCCGCGTCATATTCTCACCGACCCTGATGACCCCATAACCCTCCTTCAGGAGAGTAGCAAGGCCACCAGTACGGTTTATAAACGTAGACCACCCCGGAATACATTCCGACCTCGCCGCCGAGGTCGCAATCGTAACCGCCCCCCCCCCTATCCCCTACTCGGTGAAGCTGTGCCAGCTGGGGGCACAGCTGAGCCTGTAGCACTTGTCCCCCCCGTCATGATCCAGCCTGCCCCGTCTGGCTGTCATATTATTATTAGCGACGCTCAGTCGACTAATAATTTACCTTAGTTTTAGGCCTGGCCGGGGGCTTTAAGTTCGCTTAAAGAACCCACAGGAAACGCCCGGTTGAGCAGTCTCGACCCTTAGTGGTCAACTGCGAGATGCCATATATAAATAACTAATAACTAAACTTGCCACGACGCTGCCAGTCAGCGCCGCTTTCTTCACCGTATCCCGGCGGTCAACTTCTACCAGGTGGAACCCTCACCTACATGAGGGAAGCCCAGCAGGAGGCGACCAGCGACAGGGATACGGACTCGACGTTCCTACAGAAAGGGTGAGTGGCTCCCGCCCGCCCCACTTTCAGAGCTAGCCGAGCCTGGCACGGGGTAGGGAGACCGTGTTATGAGTGTGTGGGTGACATTGTACTGTGTGACATCACCCGGTGTCTACGCGAATCGCACGCTCACGCTGCGCCTTCGCGTGTGTGCAAGCAAACTGAAGTGGCAGTGGGCTGACCATGTTTGTCGAAGGACCGATGGCCGGCGGAGCAGACGAGTCCTGCAGTGGAGACCGCGTATCGGGAAGCGTAGAGTGGGACGCCCCCCAGCTAGGTGGACCGACGACCTGAAGAAAGTGGCTGGGACAGACTGGATGCGGAAGGCGGAGGACAGGGTGTTGTGGCGCAACCTTGGAGAGGCCTATGTCCAGCAGTGGACTGCGATTGGCTGAGTTGATTGATATCCCAAACTTGGATTTGTTGTAAAGACCTCTTTTCTGAATCTATAGCTTTTATCCATTCTTTATTTTTAGGACACGCCAACACTTCTTGAAATGTTAACATAGCATAATCTGTGTATCTTATTGGCATTTTACATTGTCTTCTAGGTCTTTGTGAACTTGTACTTTGGTCTTCATTTTAAGTATCTTGAGTATTTTGAGTATCCTGTGTATCTTCTATGATTTCTAGTATTGTTACAAACATACAGCGCCATCTAGTGTAATTTATGCAAAGCACTACGATGAGCGGTTTCATAAACTCGAAGTTATCAACTACAGACGACTACATGTAGATATTGTACACACATACGTCAACTGTCCGCCTTTATAAGCTGGGCTGTCTTCGAATATCTCTACTTACCTTTTGTTTTTCTTTGTCAAATAGTCCATAGCCTGTTGGGGCATAACCAATCATGATAATTTTGTTGGTTCTAGACTCTAGTTTTTATATATGTTCAAGTTTCTTACTATATTCTTCAGAGCCAAATATCTCGATATTTCTAAGATCTGGTTGTTGTCCAGTCCATAATTCTTTAGACGTTACCTAATTTATTAAGTGTTTCAGCTGGTATTCTATTAATAAGACATGCAGCAGTTTTTGCAGCTTCTCCCCATAGATTGCTTTCTTCTTTTGATTCAAATAATAATGCTCTTACTTTTTCCAGAATTGTTCTATATAGTTTATTTTGGTTCTTAATTGTCACTGTTTGGATTTTAGATTTTATTATTTGCAGCGCTCTGGGCCCATAGCCTGTTGGTTTTTTTTGTTTTTATTATGTATTTTAGGGGTTTTTAATAGCAGAGGATATATTATTTTAATAAGATAACTCATACCATTTTTTGACACCAGAGAAGAGACTTTTTATTTTTATTACCACAGACAATCAACATGACAGAATCTTATCGATTAAATTACTGCTTTTTTAGATTAGGTATTCTTTTCAATATTTATTATTTAGCAAGACCAACCTCTACCGCCCGCTCAGTTCCGATAGTAGTATGGTATTGGAACTGAGCGGGCGGATGAAATGAACAGGTAGTACCTACTTATGCGCGAACATTTCTCCAACTACAAAGTTAAGTTTGTTCTTGGGATAAATTAATTCATCCCAACAACGGCACCCTTTATAGTGCGTGGTCAGACACGCTCTTGGCCGGTTTTTATATAAATATAGATGATTCATTAACAATTTTTAATTTCATGTTGAACATACCTAATTAATAAATATTTTAGTTGTTAGTTAAATATTTTGTTTTATTTGTCTACTCCACAGTTCGCTATGTGCAAAAATTTCATAGACCGAGATAAATTTACGTTACTAAGCATGCACTTTTTCTTAGATATGTTTCCGTCTTTATCTTGCATTTTTAGTTTGACAGTTGTGCTACAGTGACAAAAATAATGCTTAGCCAAAGCTCATGCTAAGTAACGTTTTTAAATTCTGTTCATTGATTTCGTTAGTTCCAGTTTTGAGCACTAGTTCAGATCTGAGGTTCAGATAACGTTTGTGGCGGCGACCGACCGACCACGGAAGATGAAACTGCCACTCCCCGCGTGCGGGGAAAATAAGCCACGCCCATCAAGCTACTATTTATTTTCAAGGTAGGGCCTTAAGGTGCAACTAGCCGCGGACACGAACTCACTGCTAGGCGTGGCCAAAACGCACGCTATATCACTTGGCATCGTGTCCGACAGAGATAGTATCAGTGATGAGCAGTTAGGCGCTACACGCACACAAACGCCGTTCCGAATAGTTCCGAACGGAAACGACGTTACACGATGCACACGCACACATACACCCCATTGTGGCGCTGCGCCCGCTGCCCGCTCGCCGAAATTTCGAGAATTCGGGAAGTACAAGCCGGCTACAGATCATCATCATCTTCCTGCCCTTATCCCATATTACTTGGGGTCGACGCAACGCGTTTTCTTCTTCCATTCTCCCCTGTCAACCGTCACGCTATCATTCACTCCCTTCTCTTTCATATCATTTCTCACACAATCCATCCATCTTTTCTTTGGCCTTCCTCTGCCAAGCCGGCTACAGATCAAACTATACTTATCCAGTATAAGCTGATCTCGCATTGTGTAGGATTTCCTTACAATGAGAGGTCAGTGTAAACTGGAAATGTATTATATACAAACACGTGCAAAACTAGAAGGCGCGCGCTGTTATCGTTTATATATTATATGTACCCCTCTATGTACCCATTATAAAGATTGCATAATTTATTATGTTTCTTAAAAGTTTTCCCCGTGTGGTCATGCAGGCAGCGATCGCGCATATTATTACTGTTTACGTCCGTAATAAATAATAATTAAACCTAATTAATAATTCATAAATAATTATACCTAATTAACTATTAATGTTATATTGACTACGTACCTAGTATAAGCTGATCTCGCATTGTATAGGATTTCCTTACAATGAGAGGTCAGTGTAAACTGGAAATGTATAGCTTGATGTGTAGCCGTGTGTACCTACTAGGCAGAATGCAGATAATATTCTATTGGGTAAACTATGAAATTTCCCACAATACAACGTGTCGTTTTGCATTCTCGTCAAATATCAGTGTGATACAGTACATATTCAACACAAACACGGAAAGTTGAAAAGTTTTTTGCGATTACGATGTTGGTCCCATGGAGAAGTTGTTCGGTTTGATGTTTTGTATCACACTCTGAAATTTGACGAGGATGCAAAACGACACGTTGGTTAGCTACTTTCTCCGCCGAACAAGTCGTTGACTCCGTAGGTAGTACGTCATTTGTGTTAGTGTACGCAAAGTTAGGGTAAGTACTTACGAAAGAAATTATTTCGCAAGCAAATAGAATAAACCAAGTAAGTAAGTAATAAAGGGTCAAAAAATTAGCTAGCGAAATTTCGCAGACGTGATGGGTAGGTATACAACGGGTCGCTTTGCATCCTCGTCAAATTTCAGGGTGTGATACAGAACATCAAACCGAATAACTTCCTCCGTGGGACCAACATCGTACTCGCGAAAAAATTTTCATTTGTCCCATAGAAAATTTCAATACCTACTCGACGGAAATCTTTGGGCGGCTGATAATTTTTTCGCAGCATGATTTTTTAATCATGTCATGTGTCATGGGACATACTTCACGCAAAAAATACCCACCGCCGCCGCCGCCGCCGCCGCTCACGTATACATGGTTACACATCAAGCTATACATTTCCAGTTTACACTGACCTCTCATTGTAAGGAAATCCAATACAATTCGAGATCAGCTTATACTGGAAATGTATAGCTTGATCTGTAGCCGTGCGTACGTAGCTACTTTGTACTTTACGTGATGAAAGTACCTACTCATCAATACAAACAACTTTTACTATGAGGCCAACCCTGAAAACGTGAAAAAAAATCTGCTGATCCCTAGTAAACTGCATCAAAATACGTGGGATCAGCTGTCTTTATTTATCATATCAACATTTTTTTAATTAGATGTACCTATTTCTATAGCTCTTAGCGTTTTCAAGTTATGATGAAATTAACAAAAAAAAATTTTTTTTGGCCCTCCATATTTTTTTTCAATATAAAATTTGCCCCCCCCCCTCGATATTATTTAAGAACAGCCTAAAGAATAGTTATCAACAAACAGCCAAACTTTATCATGCCTTGCCAACTCACACTGAAGCATTCATATTTTATACGTACTAGTACCATATTCACCACCAAACCACCACCACTCACCACACCACCCATCAAAAATGGCCCACCCATCAAGACGAATCAAACTCGACGCGGTTGTGTCGCTTAATTACCGAGTTCCTATGGCCATTTTCCAGCTCCATCATCAGACCCTGGTTACCATCTAGCACCAAAGTACTCGTCAAGATGAATCAAACGAGCCCAAACTCGATGGGGTTGTGTCGTTTAATTACTGAGTTCCTACGGCCATCTCCCAGCTCCATCATCAGACCCTGGTTACTATCTAGCACCAAAGTACTCGTCAAGACGAATCATACGAGCCCAAACTCGATGGGGTTGTGTCGTTTAATTACTGAGTTCCTATGGCCATCTTCCAGCTCCATCATCAGACCCTGGTTACCATCTAGCACCAAAGTACTCGTCAAGACGAATCATACGAGCCCAAACTCAAGGGAGTTGTGTCGTTTGATTACTGAGTTCCTATGGCCATCTTCCAGCTCCATCATCAGACCGTGGTTACCATCTAGCACCAAAGTACTCGTCAAGACGAATCATATGAGCCCAAACTCGATGGGGTTGTGTCGTTTAATTACTGAGTACCTATGGCCATCTTCCAGCTCCATCATCAGACCCTGGTTACCATCTAGCACCAAAGTACTCGTCAAGACGAATCATACGAGCCCAAACTTGATGGGGGTGTGTCATTTAATTACTGAGTTCCTATGGCCATCTTCCAGCTCCAACATCAGACCCTGGTTACCATCTAGCACCAAAGTACTCGTCAAGACGGATCAAACGAGTCCATACTCGATGGGGTTGTGTCGTTTAACTACCGAGTTCCTATGGCCACCTTCCGGTCGCATCATCAAATCAGCTCCATGTCATAATAATTTTGCGTTGTCATCCGATTTACACATGCATGGAAAATTTCAGCTCAATTGGTAACCGGGAAGTGGATCAAATTTTGGAGAAACATTGGGACAGGTGAAACTAAATAAAAGCTTGTAAATACGTAGTTCAAATTTCAGCGCGAAGTCAAATAGATAAAGTAAGTAGTACTCGTATCTAAATTCAAAGTCAAGCCGGGGTCAATGTAGTGTTTACGTACGTACGAATGATAATAACATAATAGCGTAGGGAGAATAGTATACTATACAAACATACGAACGATATAGGTCGCAAAGTGCATGTGTGTGCGTGAGCGTCATCCGCCGCAACGCGCGGGGGGAACATTATTGAGTGAAATGCACGATATTCATAGGACAAACGAGCGCGTAAAAAATTACGAAAAGTCCTTTGGACAAAAGAGTTTTATGAAAAAACCGCTGCATAAATCAATTACAAATAAAGTTTATTGAAATCTTTGCTATTTGAGCTTTGTTGGTGACGATTTTGATTTAAAGATTTTACACTTCTTTTATTACTTATTTACGACCAAAGTTGTGTTAAAATTAGCGAGAAAAACGAATCTTTGTTGGCTCATAAGTTTTAATGGCTTTTTATTTTACTATTCTGTTTCCTTAAAGACAAAATTAATAATGAAACAAAATGATATCATGTTTAACTTTGGATGCACAATGTCAAACAGTGGAGTAATACCCCCCTGAAATTTGTATGGAAAAAATGTCGTAAAGTTCAACCTTAAGGAACTTCGTACCAAAACTTGAGCTGTCGTGGGACGTCTGGCAGATGTGAAGCATAAAAACTATTTTGTATGGAAAATATGTTAGAATTATTAAAATAATTAAATATGGCATCATCAAAAACAAAATGATATTCAGACATTTTTAAAGAAAAAAAAAATCTTTATTTAAAAAAAACATTAATTAATACCAAAATTAATTTAGTAACTCTGCGAAAGAGTCACAGAGTTATGAGCGCGTGGTGACGCTGCTGGCGCGGGGACGCGTCGCTACGCTAACAGCCGGTCTGGCCCGCCGCATTAGTTATGAGGGCGTGGTAACGCTGCTGGCGTGGCGACGCGTCGCGACGCTAACAGCCAGTCTGGCCCGCCGCATTAGTTATGAGTGCGTGGCAACGCTGCTGGCGCGGCGTCGCGACGCGTCGCGATGCTAACAGCCGGTCTGGCCCACCGCATTAGATGGTTCACATCAAAAGAAATAACAAATAACAATGGAAGTAACATGAATTACTTTGAGTATGTTGTCGTCGTCGAAAATGTGCAGCGAAGTGGTGGAGAGGGTGCGCGGCGGGTATGCAGGCGCCGAGAAATATCCCGGTGCCGAGCAGTGCCCGTGTGCACCCACCGCCATCGGCCACGCCTCCGCCGCGCTCACGCACACCTCCAAGCACACCTGAGTGACAAGCGGCGTGCGGTGAGCATAAGGAGGCAATACGGCGTTACGCCTGATACAGCGCCGAGGTGATATTGTTAAAGTTAGAATAATAAGAATAGGCTAAGGCCTATATATTTTATCGACTATGTTCAAGCACTAGAAATGAATGAATGTTTATGAATTTTGTATCTGTGTTTATAATAATGTAATAAAATCTTTGTGTGCGTTATGCTCCACTTGGTTGAACGAGTTTTCATACATTTGTATTTTATGTCTGGTCCAGTGGATAATTCATTCATGGTTATCTACTACTAAGAAACAATTCCACCCTAGGGGCACGGCAATTTCATAGGTAAAGACCTATAAGGTCGTTCTGCAGTACTGGCCATTTCAAATCAAAATAATTTTTGTTTGGCTAAGAATTCTAATTTCAAATTAATTTTATTTTAGAAACATGGATTATTTTTCCAAAAGTAGTCATTTGTTTATTGATTAGTGTTACATTTTCATCGCATTTCAATCTTTTTCGTCATCATGGATACGTTAAAAATTCGAGTAATTATGGAATATGAGTACCGTCGTGGCAGCAACGCGGCACAAGCGGCACGCAACATCAACGACGTTTACGGAGCTAACACTACAAACCAACGCACTACTTATTATTGGTTTGCTCGCTTCCGTTCTGGAAATTTCGACCTGAAAAATGAATCTCGCGGTCGTCCGAAGACTTTGGTCGACAATGACGAATTAAAGGCGATTGTGGAAGCTGATGATACACAATCTACGGCTGAATTAGTAGCAGCTTTCGACGTTAGCGTCAAAACAATATAGGTCCATTTGCGTCAAATTGGCAAGGTAAAAAAGCTTGACAAATGGGTGCCCCACGAACTCAATGATCGCCAGCGCGAAGTACGCGTCGAGACGTGCCTTGCAATGCTCAACAGACACACAAATGAAGGAATTTTGAACCGCATTGTTACCTGCGATGAAAAATGGATTCTGTTTGATAACCGCAAGCGCTCAGCAAGTTGGTTGGATCCTGGTTCAGCACCTAAACAATGCCCTAAACGAAAACGTACACCTAGAAAAGTGATGGTCACTGTTTGGTGGTCTAGTGCCGGTGTGATTCATCACAGCTTCTTACCAAAACTGGGTGAGCATTACTTCAGATGTGTACTGTGAAGAACTGAACACAATGATGGAGAAGCTGGCACATCTCCAACCAGCATTGGTCAATCGCTCGTCTCCGCTGCTCCTGCACGACAACGCGCGACCTCATACTGCACAGCAGACGGTCTCCAAGTTGCAAGAACTGGGGTTGGAAGCTCTCCGTCATCCGCCCTACTCACCAGACCTTGCGCCTACAGACTACTACTTTTTCCAGAATTTGGATAACTTCTTGGCGGGAAAAAAATTCAATACCCGAGAGGCAGTACAAAATGCCTTTGAAGAATTTGTTGCCTCCCGTCCAGCTGATTTCTTTAAGAAGGGCATCAATAAACTGCCACTGCGTTGGCAAAGATGCATTGATTGCATGGGTGTTTACTTCGATTAATACAAATAAAAAATGCATGAAAAAAATTCGTTTAAATTTTTTCATACAAAACGACAATTTCATAGGTAAAGACCTATTATTAAAAATAAACATAATTATTGTAGGCATAATTTAAATAATAGGTTGGGGAAAAAGTTTCTTCGCATTTTTTAAGAAAATTCAAAACATTTTTTAATATACATTATTTACATTTATCTAAAGTATGTAGGTACCATTTTGTTCGATAACTTTTTGCCATCTTGTAGGTAGGGACATGATCCCATTGCTATAGAAATTTTGGGACTTCTGATCAAAATACCGAGACAAGTGGTTTTAGCAGTCCTCTCGTGATGTTAACCTGACACTGCCTAAAAAATTCTGAAGAGACCGAAACAGGTGGAAATCTGAAGGTGGTCCTGACCTTTCAGGACTATACGGCGGATGCATTAACACCTCCCAGCCAAACTCTCTTAATTTTTGCTGAGTGACTAAAGATATGTGAGGTCTAGCGTTATCATGATGAAAAACCACACCCCTTCTGTTGATTAATTCCGGCCGCTTTCTCTCAACTTCTTGCTTTAATCTCATCAGTTGTTCGCAGTAGAGTTCAGAATCGATGGTCCTGCCAGGTGGTAACAGCTCATAATGAATAATGCCCTTCCAATCCCACCACACACACAGCATCACCTCATTGCGAGTTAACCCGGGTTTCGCCACAGTCTGTGAAGCCTGACCGGCCTTTGACCACGACTTTTTTCGCACGTTCTTGTCGTACGTGATCCACTTTTCATTACCAGTTATCAGGTTCTTCAAAAATGGTTCGGTTTCATTACGTCGTAATAAAGAATCACAAATGAGTACACGGTTCATTAGGTTTCTTTCAGTGAGCTCGTGAGGTACCCAAATATCGAGCTTTTTTGTGTTCCCAGTTTGTTTCAAATGCGCCAAAACTGTTTTGTGGTCAATTCCCAGTTCTTCAGCTACGTCGTAACTACTGATATGCCGATCTTGCTCCACTTTTTCAAAAATGGCATCCATTTTATCCGTAATAGGGCGACCAGAGCGACGTGCATCTTTGACATCAAAATTTCCGGATTGAAAACGCTTAAATCAAATTTGTGCTACTCTCACAGACACTGCACTGGGTCCATAAACATCGCCATTTTTTTTTCGCGGCTTGCGTTGCATTTTTACCTTTTTTAAAATGTATCGAATTTCTTCATTAGATTCAATCATCTTGACAGTACGAAAAACAAATGAAAATCACACATTTTCCTAATTTGAATTTGGAATTATGTTCGTTAAAATTTAAACTTTCAATGATACCAAAACCAGCCAGATACAAATAGTATAGCCAAAGATATTTTATTTTATGTTCATACATACTATAATGCGAAAAGACTTTTTCCCCAACCTAATATTTATAACACGTCTATATATCAAGCTATACATTTCATGAGAGGTCCGGATACACTGGAAATTATAGCCGTATGTACCTTAATGCAAAAGACGTTTAATTAATAGTATTTATTAAAGACCGTTACACTTTCGGTAATTTGTTGCTAAGTACTTCCCAAACTAAAGTTATTTTGCACTTTGTAGTGTTTTTTTGTGGAAGTCAGTTTTATTGTTTTTGTAATAAGTTTTTTTTAAGACCAGGTTATTACGACGCGTATTTGCAGTTGATTAACATAATTATTTTTCCTTAGATAGATTTTTTTTCCATAAGTTTACATTTTATGGTGTGTACGGTGGAGTGAACTAAGATTATTACATAAAATATCGTAAATTTGTTTTCACATTATCAGATAACGATACCAACCCGATTCGATACCGATAGGTACCTACAATTATTATCGGTCCCATGATATTGGTGAATATCGATGACCATCGCGACGCGATAAACAACCACACTACTAGGTATCGACGTCTTGAAGTCAGCAGTGCGAAAAAGTTTGCTCAAGTGAACAAATGTCCGCTACTCTCACCTCGCACTGTCTTCGCCGGTAGATATCGTGCCGATATCGGTGTTGGTGTGTGGGGAGATCGGTTATGTTACCATGGTATGTGATGCGGAGAAATGAAGAAAATCTCGTCTGGAATGTTTTGATTATAAATCTGGATGGGCCATACGGGTAAGAGAAGACCAAAGAAACGATGGATGATATGTGTGAAAGATGATATGGCTAGAAAGGGAGTGACTACCGAGATGACGACTAATAGAGAAAGTATGGAGAAAAAAACAAGTTGCATCGACCCAAAAAAAAACTGGGATAAGGGCAGGAGAATGATGCTGATCGGTGTCGGTCGTTGTCTACGACGATATAGGTGACAGTAAAACACAGTGTAAAAGACGATCGTGCGACTTGCCACGCGGGGATCCCTCCCCGCGTTTAGCGTTACCTATCGGTAACGCTAAATGCCTACTGCGCTCGAATATATTGTTCTTATGCTTTATTCCTGATTCGTTACAAAAGAAATTTGTGTAAAATTTCATTCTGTATCAGTGAATATAAGAATTTTATATAATTTTTTTTATATCAAGTAGACAAGCCGTGTGCCACCAATGGTATTTCCCTTCGACATAATGGTGAATTTCCATACAAACTTTCATCCCCTATTAACCCATTTAGTGGCTGAATTTTCAGAAATCCTGAATTTTTAGGGTTCCGTTCCTCAAAAAGAACAAACGGAACCTTTATAGGATCACTTCATTGTCGGCCTGTCTGTCAGTCTGTCAAGGCCCGTTTTCTCAGGAACGCGTGGAGATATCAAGTTGAAATTAATATCAAATACGTAGATCTATGGTTCTTTGGAGTTCTAAAAAATCAAGCTTCTAAGTCAACGCAATAAAAAAATACGGCCATTTATGTGACATATTTTGATACTCGCAAGTAAATCAAAACTTATAGGGTACTTCCCGTTGTCCTAGAATCATGAAATTTGACAAGAAGCAAGGTCGTACAGCACAAACAAAGGAAAAAGTCCGAAAATTTTAAATTTTGTAATTCTATCACTTAAATCACATTTTCAAGTCTGTCAGTCTGTCAAGACCCTATTTTTCAGGAGCGAAGAGGTATCAAGTTGAAAATCAAATACGTAGGTCTGTTATAGTCCCTTGCAGCTCTAAAAAAATCAAGCTTCTAAGTCAACGCAATAAAAAAATACGGCTATATAAACGACATATTTTGATACTCACAAGTAAATCAAAACCTACAGGGTAATTCCCGTTGACCTAGTGTTGGATATGCAATGAGACGCAAATGCAGGTTGAGTGTGGAATGAATGTATTTCGTGGAATCGGTTTCTTATATACAGTTTCTGCTGCCATAATTAATACTGAGTGGGTACATATAAAAAGTTTGCTAAAAAAGAACAAAAATACCCTACGTGCGACATTTTATCAAATGAGTAGATACCTACTCATTTGAATAGCAGAAATATATCTTATATCTATGATACCATAGATATAAGATATATTTCTGCTATTCCGCTACAGTACACCCCCTCAAGCGAAGCGTACTACTGGTTTCACTATTCTGCCTGATCGCGTTGTTATCTGTGTGTCATAATTTCCTTGTTCGTTCATAGTGTAGGCAGGCTTCAATCGGTCGATGGAGACGTTGGTTACTCTTCCTGGTAGGTGGAGCTTGTAGTATTTCTCACATCTTTCCAATACGGGATATGGGCCTTCATATGTCGGCTGCAGTGGTTTTTTCGTGCAATCTCTGCGTAGGTAAACGTTTTCGCAGGTACGTAGGTCGCAGTGAACAAACATGTTGTTGTTGTTGTTATGGGTGGTCTCGGCTGGTCGGTATGCGTTGATAGTACGTATATGTCGCAGCTGTTTAACGAAATCGTGACTAATTGGGCTTCTTTTTGTTTCAACAAATAATGCTCCGGGTAATCGCAGCGATGTTCCGTAGGTATATTGTGCAGGACTAATCCCTGTGTCGCTGCGGGTAGCCGCGCGCAGTCCGAGTAGTACGGTCGGTAATTCATCAAACCACTTTCCGTTTTCTCCAGTAGTGCACCGCGCGGTAAGTGCGGCTTTGAGCGTGCGGTGCCAATGTTCGATGATTTTATTTGATTGTGGGTGATATGCAGTTGTTCTCGTTCTATTTATTCCCATTAGCTTCATTAATTCAGAGAAAAGTTTGCTCTCGAACTGACGACCTTGATCACTTGTTGTCGTGATAGGACAACCAAATCTTGCTATATGTATGTTCCCCGATTACTCGAAGATGGCTAGACCGATTTGGATTTTTTTTTTTGTTTTATTCGAGAGGGTATACATCACAGTTGGTCCCATATAAAATTGATTAACTTTCCTATGGTAGTTTTTGAGTTAGCTTCAATAATACGTATTTTTTGCCCACTTTTCTAGTGGGTCTTGCAGGTAGTGGTATTAGAATTTGTCTGGGGTAGGTACCACAACTAAAAAGTGAAAAATAAAAACTTTTTTCAACAAAATACAACCGACTTCCAAAAACAACACTACAAAGTGAAAAATAACTTCAATTTCGGAAGTCGGTGGAAAAAAACCAAAATACATTTAACTAGTATAATAATTTTAAAATGTTATTTTAATAGATATTAGCGCATGATTACAATAACAATAAACCTTTGCACACCTTATTAGGTAATGATACAGAGTACTTCCTATTTATTTGTAACATCTGTGTATAACTACCTGTATTATGCGAATAAATAATTTGATTTGATTTGATTTGATAGACACCGACTTCCGAAATTAAAGTTATTTTTCACTTTGTAGTGTTGTTTTTGGAAGTCGGTTGTATTTTTTGTAAAAAAGTTTTCATATATCGTTATGACTATTGTTTCTGCAGTTATGTCGTGGAGAGATAATGCTTCAGGCCATCGCGAGTACCGGTCGATAATAGTGAGTAGGTACTTGTGACCATATTGTGATGGTGGCAGGGGCCCAACAATGTCGACATGGATATGTTGGAATCGTTCCGATGGTGGGTATGTTGCGATTTGACTCGTTGTATGTCGACTAACTTTTCAGTTTTGACAGGCTTCACAGGCTTTCGTCCATCGTCCCGCGTCAGCGTTCATGGATGGCCAGAAGTATTTTTCACTGAGTATTTTCCTTGTGGTGCGCGTGCCGGGGTGACTCAGGTTATGTACACTTTCGTACGCTACTCGGCGAAATGTTTCTGGTAGGTACGGGCGAATATGTTGTGTTGATGTTTCGCATAGTATTTTGCTATTTGTGTCTGGTAGGAGTATGCGCTTCAATTGTAAGTTGCTTTGTTTCATTAAGTCACGTATAGCGCTGTCTCTTTCTTGCGCTGTGGCTAGTTGCTTGTAGTCGATTGTTGTTGGACAGGTGATGGTTTCTGTGTTGTCCGTGATAATACTGATAATGAATCTGCGACTATGTTATCTTGCCCGCTGATATGACGAATGTCGTTTGTGAATTCGCTTATGTACATGAGTTGCCTGGCTCGGCGCGGTGTCTCGCTGTCTGACGATGTTTTATTTATTGCGTAGGTTAGTGGTTTGTGGTCGGTGAATATTATAAGATGTCTTCCTTCGAACATTTTTCTGAAATGTTTTACCGCCATGTATATAGCTAACAGTTCTCTGTCGAATGTGCTATATTTGACTTGCGCGCTTGACAATGCCTTGGAGAAATATCCCAGTGGCTGCCATTTGTTATGTACATACCATACAGCACCGGCGCACTTGTCAGAGGCGTCTGTCATCAATGCGATCGGTGCGTTATGCGAGGGGTGAGCTAGTAATGCCGCGTTTTGTAAGCCAGCTTTACATAACTCAAATGCTTCCTTTGCTTCATCATTCCATACAATCTTTGTTTTGTCTCGTTTCTTGCTATTGTGCAAATATGCATTTAGAGGTGCTTGTATTTCGGCTGCCTTTGAAATGCAATCTCTGTAGAAGTTGACGGTGCCAAGGAACCTTCTTAATTGTTCAATGGTTGTGGGTAGTGGGAAGTGGTGATTGCTTCTACTTTTTCTGCTGGTGGTTTGATGCTGTCTTGTGAGACAGTGTGTCCGAGGAACTTGATCACTTTCTTGCCTAGTACACATTTCGATGGATTTATAGTGATGCCGTATTTGTTCAGTTGTTTTAGGACGGTTCGTAAATGTTGTCTGTGTTCTTCTTCTGTGCTGGAAATTATTATGATATCGTCGACAAAAGGGTAGGCATAGTCGAGTCCGAGGAGAACTTCGTGAATAAAACGCTGGAAAGTCTGTCCAGCATTTTTCAGTCCTGGGCACATTCGGGGAAATTCGAATAGCCCGAATGGTGTTATTATGGCTGTTTTTTCGATGTGTTCTTCCAGGACAGGCAATTGTTGGTATGCTCTATTTAGGTCAAGCGTTGAGAATATTTGTTTCCCGTGCAACTGATAAGTGAAATCCTTCATACGTTTTACAGGATATCGGTCTGCCTTGGTAATGGCATTTAGCCTTCTGTAGTCTCCACAAACGCGTAAGTCTCGGCTCCACTGTACTTTAGCACCCGCACGTCCGAAACTTCACAATTTTATAGCGTGTTGATGACTTCGAGTAACACTTTCGCAAAATATTACACTGCGCAAACAATTAGTTTTTGAGAAAAAAAAATCTAAAGTTTTAGAAAATACTTGTTTATTGGTTATATCGCACGTAGGCACTAATGACTTCCAAAATCAGCGCACAAAAAAACAACTCAGGAATGCGGCCTATTGTTCTTCGATCGCCGGGTCGTCCTTATCTAGTTTTCTAGTTATCGGGCTAGTTTGGACCATATTTTGATGTGATTTAGTGTCAATATGGCTTGTAGGACTACGTAGAGAAAACAAAACACGTCTTTACGGATTGAAGGTTTATTCCAAACTGCTCTAATGAATGAGATAGATAATTATATATTTGCACCGAACATGACTTATTGGGGTAGTAGGTTGAGGAATAACATAATTGTAATCACCACCGTTCGCGTTGGACCAGTCAAAGCCGGGCAGGTTATAGTCGCCTACCACAAAGAAGAATGCGTCAGTACTCGCGTCGTTAATGCCGTCCGCTAACATATCAATATGAGCGGCGTACAGAGAGTTTTAATAATGATGTTGTATTTAAAGTCTTCCAATTCAAAAAAAATTCGTTGGCTGTTTCCATCGTAGTAGTGGTTTTCTTTATGTGTATAATCTACAACAAGCCTTTTAAGTCGTGTCGTTTGCAAACCTCCCGCAATTATTTAAAAAAAACAAACATAATGGCTTTTTCATCTTTTTGAATTCAGAATTCGAAAACAAAAGAATGTTTTTTGATCGGTCGAATAGTTTTACTGTAGCGTCTATTCAAAGGTGACAAGTCGGTTGTAAAAATGGAAATATCAAAGGAAAATATGCGTGCGATAATTTTCTACAACTTTCAAAGGGGAATAACGCAACTTCAGTGCTTTTAGGAGATCACTTCTGTGTTAGTGATGCAGCACCATGTCTTGGACTGTAGAACGCTGGTATTTAGAATTTCAAATTGGGCACTCTAGCTTCAGTGACAAGCCACGTGAAGGTCGTCCAAAAACCGCCATGACGCAAGAGAATATCAACGCCGTGCGGCAGCTAATCGTCGAAGATCGTCATGTGACATACCGTGAAATAGTGGCAGCCGTGGGCATTTCAGGGACTACTATCCAAAAAATCCTGCACGAAGAACTCGGCGTAAGAAAGTTGATCTCTCGTTGGATACCACATTTGCTTAGCGACGACCAAAAAGCAGCCCGTGTTAGATGGTGTTGCAAAACTCTCCAGCGATTCAACCGAGGAGAGTCAAAACACGTTTATGATATGGTTAGTGGTGACGAGTCTTGGATATATGCTTACGATCCAGATTCCAAGCAGCAGTCAACTGTCTGGGTCTTCCAAGATGAGCCAAAACCGACCAAAGTCACACGCTCACGGAGAACTTTAAAAAAAATGGTCGCCTCGTTTGTGGCAAAGGGTGGTCACGTTGCCACTATTGTACTAGAAGATCGCGAGACGGTTAACGCTGACTGGCCACTGTTTGTTTGCCACAAGTCATCACAGAGTTTCGAAAAAACAACTCATGACGTCTTATGATACTGCACCATGATAATGCAAGTTAAGCAAAGCCTTCGTGGTCAACGTTTCAGCTCACCCGAAGAAGCTGTTGACGCATACAAATCGGCCATTTTGACTACCCCCTTTTCGGAGTGGAATAAATGTTTTAAAAATTAAATTTAAAATTAAAAAAAAAAACCCCGATCAAAAAAAAGTAGGTACGCAATTATTATGACAAAAGCTTAAAAATGCTACACCCTATAAAAAGCAAAAAACGACATCCCAATTCCAGCATCAGGTCCTCGTCAATTAGAAACATGAAGAGAACCAGTCAAGACAAATTCAACGAGCCCAAACTCGATGGGTTTACTAAAAGGTAGACCAGGGTTACGTCTCCTACCTTCGAGCCCTATCATCAGACCAGCTCAGAGGTTCCAGATTTCCAGCATCAGCTCCTCGTCAATTCGAAACATAAAGAGAACTAGTTAAGACAAATCCAACGAGCCCAAACTCGATGTGTTAACTAAAAGGCAGTCCAGGGTTACGTCTCCTATCTTCGAGCCCTAACAGCAGACCAGCTCAGTGGTTCTAGAAGACATTAGTGTTTCAAATGTCAGATCCCACATTTGCTTGCAAGCAAACTGAGCGTGTAACATTCCTATCACACCTAACAAACGACCTGATGACCTTGAAGACCTGAACCGATTTCCACCAAACATAGCTAAGAACACTCTCGACTGATATACCTTTCAAATAAAAAAAACCGCATTAGAATCGGATCATCCGTTTGGGAGCTACGATGCCACAGACAGACACACACATTTACACACACAGACACGTCAAACTTATAACACCCCGTCGTTTTTGCGTCGGGGTTAAAAACTGGTTCGAACGCATGCAAAAGTGTATTAAATATCGCGGAGAATGCTTTGAAAAACAATAAACGGTAATAATCTGTTACATTGTCTATGCTTATTTCAAACGACACAACTCAAAATGCAGCCCTCGTACGAGTATGTAGCACAAGTCTTTAAGAATGAAGCTCGATTACCCAAATCACTCGAAATATTTTGGAAATCACTCATTTATCCGAAATTGTCCAAACTCGACGAACACGTGTTTAAATATTAACAATAACCTTTTTAGGGTTCCGTAGTCAACAAGGAACCCTTATAGTTTCGCTATGTTCGTCCGTCTGTCCGCCTGTCCGTCCGCACCTTAGCTCAGAGACTCTTAGTACTAGAAAGCTATAATTTGGCATGGATATACATATTCATCACGCCAAAAAAGTGGTAAAATAAAATCATGAAAAAAACTTTTTTTTTAGGGTACCTGCTGACACGTAAAGTGCGGATGTTTTTTTTCTCGTCTACCCCACCGTGTGGGGTTTTGTTGGATAAGTCTATCAAAAATATTGCGTGTTTGTGAAAACAATTTTTCGATTTAGGGATCCATTTCCGAAGTATTAAGTTTTAAAGTGGCAATGTTTGTTAGAGTCTATACAGTCCATGCCAGCTAAATGGTTAGTTTTGTTAGAGTCTATATAGTCCACGCCAGCTAAATGGTTAGTTTGGGAGGTGAATAAATTCACGTAGCCGGTAGTCGGTATATAACGAAGTTAAAAGGAAAACTATCACAGCTAAGTAGGGTTTTCATGTTTACGAGTAATAGTGAAACAACAAAAAGCCCTCTTCTTAGTCAGCATTATTGTGCAACTACGGAACCCTAATACTGCGCGTGGCCCGGCACGCACTTGGCCGCTTTTTTTTGCTATGAACTCAGCGTTGAAATGCGGTCTCGTTACGCTTGATCAATCCGGCTCGTTTAGACCAAAATGTTTCTTATGCTGATTGTAATAAGGTTTAATATATCTTGTGGACTGTACATATAATAAAAATACGTGTCGTCGATACAATGTTTTAATGCAGACAGAATAAGCATGCTAATGAATGAGTAGAACAACTTTTTTGTATAACTTTGACAAGAATGAAATTCACCCCCACTACTGGACTAGCGGACGCTCAGATCTCTTATACGAGAATAATAATACTCAGGAAAACTACAAGCACTAGCTGACCCGCCAAACGTTGTCTAGAATAAAGCAAAACAAAAATTCAAATCGGTCAAGCCTTAAGTTATGGCGTGACTAAGAGAAATAGGGATTCAATTTTATATTATACAACGTGCCGTTTTACATCCTCGTCAATTTCAGGGTGTGATACAGAACATCAAACAGAACAACTTTCTCCGTGGGACCAACATCCTAATCGCGAAAAAAATTTCAACTGTCCCATAGAAAACTTTAATACCTACTTGATGCTAATTGGGATGGCTGATTATTTTTTCGCGATTACGATGTTGGTACCATGGAAAAAGTTATTCAGTTTGATGGTCTATACCACAACCTTAAATTTGATGAGGATGCAAAACGACACGTTGTATAGATAACAGATAATAATAGTATGGATAAGTCTGTAGGAGAGCATCACCTCTGCGCAGCTCCGGGGCTCGAGCTGCAGCGGCACACTCTGCAGGCGGGTGGCGACGCGCGTGGCGCAGCCGCAGGCGGCGGCGGAGCGCGCCAGGCCATCCCCCGCTCCTCCGGCGCCCACGTTCTCGCACACGACGCACCACGGTGCTGCCGTTTCCATGCCCAGCTTCAACACGCCACTGCCCACGTTCAGCACTTGGAAACGCTTGCGCACCCTACATCACAACGTTATCCACACACATGTACTTCAGTTCCAGCATGGAACATACGCACCAATGCACACGCAGGTTTGTTACATTATGCAATTGTATGTATGTTGAACATTTCTTTGTTTACACAGTCAAGTATCTATGTATTTGTATATCTAGTAAATAGTTATTTATCTCTTCAGGATAGGATGGGGTAACTACATAGCTTAGCTTTAAATCATTTGATAAAAACATCCAAACCTGAAAGCTCCACAGTAAATGCCTGTATTTATGATCACCTGAGCACTTCTCCGCAGGGCAGATGGAGCGCGCACAGTCGCACGCGCAGCTCGCGACAGGATAGCTGCAGACGGGGCGCGCGCGGCACCTGTCGCAGCCGCACCGTCTGCGCCGCCGGCTCGCCGCGCTGCCAGCACGCTCTGCACAACACACGCGCTCAGTACATACACTCAGCAGCCGCAGCACCTGCGCCGCTGGCTCGCCGCGCTGTCAGCACGCTCTGCACAACACAGGCGCTCAGTACATACACTCAGCAGCCGCAGCACCTGCGCCGCCGGCTCGCCGCGCTGCCAGCACGCTCTGCACAACACACGCGCTCAGTACATACACTCAGCAGCCGCAGCACCTGCGCCGCTGGCTCGCCGCGCTGCCAGCACGCTCTGCACAACACAGGCGCTCAGTACATACACTCAGCAGCCGCAGCACCTGCGCCGCTGGCTCGCCGCGCTGCCAGCACGCTCTGCACAACACACGCGCTCAGTACATACACTCAGCAGCCGCAGCACCTGCGCCGCTGGCTCGCCGCGCTGTCAGCACGCTCTGCACAACACAGGCGCTCAGTACATACACTCAGCAGCCGCAGCACCTGCGCCGCCGGCTCGCCGCACTGCCAGCACGCTCTGCACAACACACGCGCTCAGTACATACACTCAGCAGCCGCAGCACCTGCGCCGCCGGCTCGCCGCGCTGCCAGCACGCTCTGCACAACAAACGCGCTCAGTACATACACTCAGCAGCCGCAGCACCTGCGCCGCTGGCTCGCCGCGCTGTTAGCACGCTCTGCACAACACAGGCGCTCAGTACATACACTCAGCAGCCGCAGCACCTGCGCCGCCGGCTCGCCGCGCTTCCAGCACGCTCTGCACAACACACGCGCTCAGTACATACACTCAGCAGCCGCAGCACCTGCGCCGCCGGGTCGCCGCGCTGCCAGCACGCTCTGCACAACACACGCGCTCAGTACATACACTCAGCAGCCGCAGCACCTGCGCCGCTGGCTCGCCGCGCTGCCAGCACGCTCTGCACAACACACGCGCTCAGTACATACACTCAGCAGCCGCAGCACCTGCGCCGCTGGCTCGCCGCGCTGCCAGCACGCTCTGCACAACACACGCGCTCAGTACATACACTCAACAGCCGCAGCACCTGCGCCGCTGGCTCGCCGCGCTGCCAGCACGCTCTGCACAACACAGGCGCTCAGTACATACACTCAGCAGCCGCAGCACCTGCGCCGCCGGCTCGCCGCGCTGCCAGCACGCTCTGCACAACACAGGCGCTCAGTACATACACTCAGCAGCCGCAGCACCTGCGCCGCTGGCTCGCCGCGCTGCCAGCACGCTCTGCACAACACACGCGCTCAGTACATACACTCAGCAGCCGCAGCACCTGCGCCGCTGGCTCGCCGCGCTGCCAGCACGCTCTGCACAACACACGCGCTCAGTACATACACTCAGCAGCCGCAGCACCTGCGCCGCCGGCTCGCCGCGCTGCCAGCACGCTCTGCACAACACACGCGCTCAGTACATACACTCAGCAGCCGCAGCACCTGCGCCGCTGGCTCGCCGCGCTGTCAGCACGCTCTGCACAACACAGGCGCTCAGTACATACACTCAGCAGCCGCAGCACCTGCGCCGCTGGCTCGCCGCGCTGCCAGCACGCTCTGCACAACACACGCGCTCAGTACATACACTCAGCAGCCGCACCGTCTGCGCCGCCGGCTCGCCGCGCTGCCAGCACGCTCTGCACAACACACGCGCTCAGTACATACACTCAGCAGCCGCAGCACCTGCGCCGCTGGCTCGCCGCGCTGCCAGCACGCTCTGCACAACACACGCGCTCAGTACATACACTCAGCAGCCGCAGCACCTGCGCCGCTGGCTCGCCGCGCTGCCAGCACGCTCTGCACAACACACGCGCTCAGTACATACACTCAGCAGCCGCAGCACCTGCGCCGCCGGCTCGCCGCGCTGTCAGCACGCTCTGCACAACACACGCGCTCAGTACATACACTCAGCAGCCGCAGCACCTGCGCCGCCGGCTCGCCGCGCTGCCAGCACGCTCTGCACAACACACGCGCTCAGTACATACACTCAGCAGCCGCAGCACCTGCGCCGCCGGCTCGCCGCGCTGCCAGCACGCTCTGCACAACACACGCGCTCAGTACATACACTCAGCAGCCGCAGCATTGTGAGTAGTGGTCTACTTTACCCCTTGTTGTCCATGGGCAGCAGACGCAGCAGCAGCATGACGTCGGGCGCCAGCTCGAGCTCGTGCGCAGGCGCGGCGAGCGACACGCGCCACTCCACTACGGCGCCCGCGGGCACCGTCTGCTCCTCGGGCCGCACCTGCGACACGCCAGACTAGGGAGGACACACTACACCCTCATACTCAAAACATGGATACATGGACAAGGATTCATTGTGTCCACAATCTCTGTTCCATACTATTGAATCAGTCAAATCAAATAATAAATCAATCAATCAAATTTCTAAATAACCAACGTATGCCTAACTGTTATTTGCAGAGCAGCGCGGAAATTACGTGCGGAACTCACGTCGCTCCCGCCACACGACATGTTGCCTTCCGTGTGGCGTGTGTGTGTCAAATATTAAATTAAAAGCAGTCAGCAATCACACAATTATAATGTTTACGATGAAACTATATTCACATAGGCCCCACGTCATGTCAAAAACTGATTTAACACAAACAGACACCATACATAGTAAACCGTTTAGGTAGATTCATACATAAGTGAATAATTTATGGTTAATTGAACTTACCTTAAATGAACTTCAACCAAAATTATACGAAGTGTTGCATCCGAAGAGATTAAACGTACATTGTAGTCCGTCATTCATTGTACTACATTGCCACACTGTTCTAAGACTATAAAAAAAAAGAAATATTCATTTGATAGTCTATTACATAGACTCTATGTCAACTGTCAGCTGTCACCTCATTCGTTTTAGAGCTCACTGCCTACTCCATTCCATAATAATAAGGGAGTAATAGTTACATGGGTGAGTAGGGTGTTAAATCTCTTCGGATGCAACACTTAGTATAATTATGGTTGAAGTTCATTTAAGGTAGGTTCAATTAACCATAAATTATATTTCAGTTTTGCATCCTCGAGATTTAACGTACATTGTAGAAGTTTAGAGTATGTTTATTGTGGAATGGAAAAATCCTATACGTTCATGTTCACATGTGAGTACTTCCTAGATTTAGTATACTCTAACATTATATCTATGGAGTACTTAGTTTGGCATTTGTTTTTAAACAAAACAAATCCCGTCAGTAATCACAAACAGTTTTAGGTATATTAAAAAGCTAATACTTGAAAGCAAACAAATAACAAAGCGGATTATTAATAGAAGATTATTCATACAGACTTATGAATTGAATATGCCATCAGCAAAAACCTTGTCTTATATAGAATCAATCACACGTTGGTTGTAAAATTTTGCAAAATGTATTGAGTTACCGTCCAGTTCAGCCAGTAGTCTTTTTTATTCTTTCCATTGAGATCTGAAAGCTACTGACGTGGATGTATGCGTAGTGCTGTAGGCAGTGAACATAATCATATCCACGCCAGATAGTGGCGTGGATATGAATATGTCTACAACACTACGCAGCATGTAACTGAAACATGATTAAAACTTCAGCACCGAACAGAAAAACCCCCTCCTGATTTTACCTTTCTATAATAATAAACAATCTCTATGTCCAGCAAAAACCCTAAATTTTTATAAGAAATAATTTTGTCCACTTAGAAATACTCATAATTGTGATAAATCAATCCAAACTTTCTCAGTCCATCAGCTGCTGGACCAAAGAAACGCTTAGTGATACACTAAGCGTTTTTGTTTATTATTATAAAAAGGTAAAATCAGGCGGGGATTTTTCTGTTCGGTGCTGAAGTTTTAATCATGTTTCAGTTACATGAATATGATTAATTTTGATTAAAGATAACGTTTGCATGCATTGTCCCGTGGACAATGCAAGCAAGTTACAAGTTTTTTAGAAAAGTCTTTTTTAAGGGATAGACTTTCATTGGGATATATGGTCTAGGATGCCATGTAGTACAATACTTAAGAAAAGTAGCTTTATTTTATTTTAAAAACACCACCAACATAATGATTTTCTATTTAACTTTTGGTAAAATTAATTTTTAATGCAGAGCAAAAATAATTTAACGTTCCATAACTTGCACCTCTGTTAAATTCCTCAGTTAAAAGTTTAAGGATATATATTATTGAACTATCGAAGTAATCAACATTATTAGTTTTACAAAAGGAATACCAACGTTTAAGACCAATATTATACTGGCGCATGATATGATTAGACAAAGAATTAATCATAATTATTATTGCTTAATTGGAGTTTTTCTTCTTATGTACGATTCCATGACAATATTTCAGATCAACTGGTTTACTGAATAACGGGAGCCATGGTAACCTAGGCCATTATGCGTTGCTTTAAATAAATAATAATAAATACATTTATTTTCAGGTAAATTACACCCATTGCCAGCCATGTAAAATAAATCAAATAAAAATTAATCAAATAAAATTTAAAATTAAATAAAATCAAAATAAATTAAAATAATAAAACAAATACAATTAAATCATCATTTCAATCATTTTATTATAAGAGCAAAATAATGGTGGAAAGGCATAGAAGAAGTAATTGTTCCAAGGTATTGTATACGCGTCTATATCATAGGTGTTTAGGTCACGTTTCCAGGATAAATATTTAGTGCATTGTTTGTTAAGGCGTGACGCAAACAAATTAATTTCCGGTAACAAATTAATTTCGTTTACCGAACGTTTTCGTAATAGATTTAAATAATTGTGAATCTAATTCCTATTCGGTACCAATATGAGTATACTTAGATTATATGTTAGTATACCTAGAAGCTTGGTCCGCATCAGTTTTCTCTGGGTTTAATAAACAAAGCGTAAATAAATATTTGCTGCCACATTTGTCGAGTGATACAATTTAAATGAGGAAATTTTGTGCCACCCATTTTGTTGACATATGCAATGACCGTAGTATTATCTATTCTAAATAGAATATCTACATTTGTTTTGTTTTTAAAAAAGTTTTTAGGCCCATAAACGCTGCCAGTAACTCAAGAAAGGAAATGAAGGAAAGAAAACACCACATTAGCTTTCTTCATTAGCAAAAGCGAAAGGGAGAAATTACTAGAGGCATTTGGTCAACCAAATGCCTCTAGTCATTTCTCCCTCATAGGCGGGGGGCAGCCATCCTGAGAATGAAGTGTTAGTGAATATTTCCAATCAGAAGGAGTAAAACCAAAGTTTGTTCATATTTCGGTGCGATATTTGACTCCACCAAGTCAAGTCTTTCTTCTTGTAGAGAGAATTAACAATCATTTTTGCATCATAGTTTGGTATTTGACTTTAAAAGTGCTAAACATTTCTCCCGCTCTAGTTGTTTGGTGTGTACAGTGTACACCCAACCATACGCTGTGGCTGGACACGCTGCTGCTAACGCACCGATTAGTTTTAACTATAAATACATAGACTGCGAATTGAGGAGAAATCCTAAGAATTTGCAAATCTGATTTAGTTTATGTGAACTTTTTTCTAAATTGATAACTAAACCTAATTTATCAAATGTTTGTATTACTGAGTTTACAGTCCTGAGTCGAAGTATCTCCTATACAAATTACATTATCTAAATGAGATACTACTGTAGGTATGGCCGTTGAGCCTCAAACGAGATAGAATAAGGGTGAATAAGGGTGGGTCCTTTGCGTTCTAGATTCTTTGGAAAGGTGATTAGGTACGGTATATTTTTGCCAAAAGCCGTGAGGTTGTATCGGCATTACGAACAAAGTTGTCTGTGATTGAAAATCAGTTTGCGGAACGACAGGCGCGCGCGGGGGGCGTTTGTTTACCGAGATTATTGTTCGTATTTCAAAACTTTGGAAGAACAAAGGTAAATATTATGATGTCATTTGATTATTTGACACATAGGCAATAATTTAGGCAAAAAAAATAGGGTTATCGCTTTAGATTTTGAAATAATATTTCAATTGTTTTTTATTGGCGGTAATATAAACAAACTGTATTTTATTTTTTATTAAAAAAAAAAAAACTAAGTCATCTATTGTTCTAAATCAAAATTCGTAATCAAGCCTAGTCTATCCACTTTAGGATACAGTCATTCGTTGAATGTCCATTGATATAAATTTCTTGTGTACAAGCTGTGTATAAGTGGCTAGGCGCCCCGTCGCGCGCCGACAAAAAGTTTCATATTTCTCAAGGACAATCCTAATGACGTCGCGCGGGGAGCGGGACGCGTCAGTGGTTAAAATAGAAACCCAAATATTTTTTAAGTGAGATATGTATAGGCATTAGAAAATAAGTTTCTTTTATGCCTAATTGTTGCCATGAATGCATTATGTATTATTAATTTGGAACGTATATAATCCATTTTAATATGTCAGGTTGGTAAGAACTTATTCCGCTACCGCGAGAAATCACGGTACAGTGGACAGAGCTCCGGCGGGATCTCATGGCGACATGGAGAGTGTGATTGTCGCAACCCAGCGCCAGGCACGCCACAATTGCGGCGATAAGTCCCCTCTTTGAGGAGTGGTTGGAGAGGCGCCACGGCGTCCTCACCTTCCGCCTGACGCAGGTCCTCACCGGACACGGTTGTTACGGGAGGTTCCTGTTTCGGATAAGGCGGGAGGAAACGCCGCGGAGCACCGCCGTGTTCTCACGGAGGCGATCGGCGGCGGCGAACCAAAACAAATAAGGTAAAGAGTGCCACTAGATGAGCAATAAAATGAATTAATAATTTTATACGATAATAATACAATAAAATAAATAATAAGAAGAAAAATAAATGACTAACAATATATCAATAAACAAAAATAGAAATATTAAAATTAAAGGACTAACATTAATTAATAATAATATCATTATTACTAAATAGAAGTTTCATTAAATTCCATTTGAATTGAGCTTTGAGCATATAAAAATATCAATATCAATAAAGTTTTGATTGTAAGAATCTACCATACGACGCATAGGGCAGCGCAAACCAAAATTAGTACGACATATGTTGACAGCAAACAAAGTACCTGCACGAACACTACGCTTATTAACGGTGCGAGGAACTGCATAACATAATTTGCTCGTGAGGTCAATTGAGTCAAATCCACTATGAACAATAGCATGTAGTACAGTAACTTCAAAGAGTTTGCATCTGGATTCCAATGCAATCAACTTGTATTTATGTAACAATTGAGAATATGACAAGTGTATCCCGTGACACCTATAATGCAAGGCTCGAAGAAACTTACGCTGGAACTTCTCGATCTCATCTTTGTATTTCTGATAGAACGGGTTCCAGATTGGGACGGCATATTCAAGCTGTGATCTTACAAGAATCTTATATAGGTAAAGATTAGTAGAAGCTCGCTTGAACTAGGTAGATGACCTCATGATGAACCCACATGTAGATTTAACGATAACTTATTGTCAAGTAAGACACCCAGATCTCTCACAGAAGAAATATTATTAAGCATGGTATTACACAATTTATATTTAAAATTTATGGGAGATCTATTAATAGTAATGTTAATATAATTACATTTAGAGAGGCTAAGATGTAACTTATTGTCAAGACAGTATCTCGCGAGTCTATCCAGGTCTGCCTGGAGTTTGCGGCAATCTCCTTCAGTTTGTACAGTTGTATAAGCTTTGAGGTCATCAGCATATAAAAGAAACTTGGTATTTAAAAAGCACTTATTTATATCATTTATATACAAAACAAATAATAAAGGTTGAAGGTTGGATTGAGCGTTGTGGAACGCCTGAGGTAATAGGCACGGAACCAGACTGATGGCCATTCACAACAATTTTTTAAGTTCTGTTTTTAATGTAGGATGTGAACCAACAAAGCAGATTTCCCCGTATACCATTAAAAACAATCTTATTCAATAAAATTTCATGGTCAACCCTGTCAAAAGCCTTTTTGAAATCTGTATAAACAGCGTCAACTTGCAAGCGCTTATCAATGTTTTCAAAAAGATAATTGGAAAAGATGAATAGGTTGGAAATAGTCGATCGCTGCTGAACGAACCCATGTTGTTCTGGGATGATAACTTTCCCAATAAACGGAATTTTATAACCATTAACATAACTTAATATGATAGGATCATCTGTTATCAGCATCAAATTTTTATAAAATATCTATTTCTGCCGGCGTGAGGTACCTCTAATGGCGGTTATTCTTGTCGTACAACTTGTTGGCTCCCACCTGCCGACTGTATTGAGTTGAGTAGTTGGTCTTCCTCGCCGAAGAAGTCGATGGCTGCGGTTGGTGTCGACTTGTGGATGGCGCTGCAGTCGCATTGTTTACTCGTCGAAGAGGACCCCGCACAATTCTCGCCTGAAAACTGGTTCGCCGGTTGCCTGTAGTATTCACTCGAGTCGGGGTCTTAATTTGTAGGCCCGTTCTTTAAATAAGAATAAGAATAAGAATAATATTTATTACACACACAAGATTCATGATAGGTACACAAAAGCAGATGTACAAAACAACAAAACACAAATATCTTTGGAGTTTTTGATGTTTTCACCAAGTTTCATTTCATATAAAAATTCAACTCTTTTGATCCCTTGGTTATAATCCAAGAGTTTTTATTTATTATAGGCATGACAAGTTTTCGTCTGTTCATGCTGTAGATCAAGAAGCAATTGACTGATTTCTGATATACTTTTCAGAATATCAAATTTGTTAATAGTTTGGGTCCGTATGAGGTCTTTTGTTAGATTGACGAGGCCGGTGATTCCCGTACCAAGTTTGTGGTCTTTGTCTTATCCATTAGGAAGCATTCTTCCATAACTTTCAGCGACTTTATTGGGTTATTTTTTCCCGAGTACAGGATCCAATTTCTTTGCTTGACCAAGTCAGTCATGAATTTCTGTAGACACATCCACAATAAAAGTTCCCGTAATCGTAGTTTTCAACAGAACTTTGGTATGCATCATATGGCGATAAGCTTATAGATCGCAATGATGGGCTTTCTTGAAAGTCGAAACAAAAAAGGAATGTTACTTTCGGGATAGTATCACGTACTACCTCATCAAGAAAGTACTTATTGTATTTCTGTATAACATCGCGTGTTACCTCGCTAAGAAAAACTATTTTGTAAACAGGATAACATCAGGTATTACAGAACTTTGGTATGCATCATATGGCGATAAGCTTAAGGATCGCAATGATGAACTTTTTTGAAAGTCGAAACCAAAAAAGAAGTTACTTTCAGGATAGTATCACGTACTACCTCATCAAGAAAGTACTTACTGTATTTCAGGATAACATCGCGTGTTACCTCGCTAAGAAATACCATTTTGTAAACAGGATAACATCAGGTGATATCTCATTAAGATTACAATATTTAAAAAGTCATAACTTTCGAAATAAAGACGCCATAAGTATGGCATCTTACTTATGTTCTTTGCGTTTTTCCCGTTTGATCTTGCGTCTAAAATATTCTTCATTACTTTCGTTTTTCCTTTTTCTCATGTCTAATTCTCACTAAAATAACACTTTTCACAATTAAACTAGAAATATTTTATGGATTTAAAATTAAATTGAAAAATTAACAGCGTAGCAATGCAGCACACGAATAACGAATGAGGTGACAGCTGACAGTTGACATAGAGTCTATGTCATAGACTATCAAATGAATATTTCTTTTCTTTATAGTCTTTGAACAGTGTGGCAATGTAGTACAATGAAAGACGGACTACAATGTACGTTAAATCTCGAGGATGCAACACTGAAGTATAATATTATAATATGCTTTAATAACCATACCAGATAATTACTATGTACCAAGTGATCTCACTATGAATAAATGTTTTAATTTTCTTAATAACAAAAATGATATTTTGAAACGCTAACTCTACTGAAACTTTCAGTAGCGCCATCAGGATGGAATTTGGTGTGGACAAATGTGCAGTCATGCATATAAAGCGAGGTGATAATAGGTCTTTACCTATGAAATTGCCGTTTTGTATGAAAAAATTTAAACGAAATTTTTTCATGCATTTTTTATTTGTATTAATCGAAGTAATCACCCATGCAATCAATGCATCTTTGCCAACGCAGTGGCATTTTATTGATGCCCTTCTTAAAGAAATCAGCTGGACGGGAGGCAAAAAATTCTTCAAAGGCATTTTGTACTGCCTCTCGGGTATTGAATTTTTTTCCCGCCAAGAAGTTATCCAAATTCTGGAAAAAGTAGTAGTCTGTAGGCGCAAGGTCTGGTGAGTAGGGCGGATGACGGAGAGCTTCCAACCCCAGTTCTTGCAACTTGGAGACCGTCTGCTGTGCAGTATGAGGTCGCGCGTTGTCGTGCAGGAGCAGCGGAGACGAGCGATTGACCAATGCTGGTTGGAGATGTGCCAGCTTCTCCATCATTGTGTTCAGTTCTTCACAGTACACATCTGAAGTAATGCTCACCCCGTTTGGTAAGAAGCTGTGATGAATCACACCGGCGCTAGACCACCAAACAGTGACCATCACTTTTCTAGGGGTAAGTTTTCGTTTAGGGCATTGTTTAGGTGCTGAACCAGGATCCAACCAACTTGCTGAGCGCTTGCGGTTATCAAACAGAATCCATTTTTCATCGCAGGTAACAATGCGGTTCAAAATTCCTTCATTTGTGTGTCTATTGAGCAGTGCAAGGCACGTCTCGACGCGTACTTCGCGCTGGCGATCATTGAGTTCGTGGGGCACCCATTTGTCAAGCTTATTTACCTTGCCAATTTGACGCAAATGGACCAATATTGTTTTGACGCTAACGTCGAAAGCTGCTGCTAATTCAGCCGTAGATTGTGTATCATCAGCTTCCACAATCGCCTTTAATTCGTCATTGTCGACCAAAGTCTTCGGACGACCGCGAGGTTCATTTTTCAGGTCGAAATTTCCAGAACGGAAGCGAGCAAATCAATAACAAGTGGTGCGTTGGTTTGTAGTGTTAGCTCCGTAAACGTCGTTGATGTTGCGTACCGCTTGTGCCGCGTTGCTGCCACGACGGTACTCATATTCCATAATTACTCGAATTTTTAACGTATCCATGATGACGAAGAAGATTGAAATGCGATGAAAATGTAACACTAATCAATAAACAAATGACTACTTTTGGAAAAAAAAATCCATGTTTTTAAAATAAAATTAATTTGAAATTAGAATTCTTAGCCAAACAAAAATTATTTTGATTTGAAATGGCCAGTACTGCAGAACGGCAATTTCATAGGTAAAGACCTAATAATATTATGGAGTCCGATGGAATTCAACTTTCGGATTCCATACATCTTAGATCCCTCTCCTCATCCGAAAGCTATAAGTATTTGGGTATGTCGGAAGCGTAAGACATCAACGTCGCAGACATGAAGCAATCGTTGAAGGAGCGCTTCTTTGGTCGCCTGAAGAAGGTATTAATCAGTCTTCTTTCAGGCGGAAACTAGGTGCGCGCCTTCAACGGTTGGGTCATGCCGGTTTTGATGTACTCTTTCGGCATACTCAAATGGACACAGACTGAACTCGAAGCCCTCGATAGGGGGGTCCGTACACTTACTGACTGCAAAGCGGATGCATCACCCACGATCATCAGTGATGAGACTGTACATCCCGCGGAAGTGCGGGGGTCGAGGCTTTTTAAATGCGAAGACCCTCCACAACCGCGACGTGTGCAGCCTCAGGGAATATTTTTTAAAAGTCGAAGTGGGTATGCACCGTGATGTGGATGCAGTGGACAAAGGGCTAACCCCGCTGTCCACGGCTAAAGAGAACTGGCGCAAACCTGTAGTACTTACTACCGATGACCGCAAGAAGGTATGACAAAGCAAGGTGCTTCACGGGCGCTTCTATCGGGCTCTTCATGAGCCCGGTGTAGATTTCTTAGCGTCCGTATCCTGGCTACATTTCGGTGACCTTTTCGGAGAAACTGAAGGTTTCGTCCAATGATATTATATTAACAGATATGTTATGCCCTCACAAAACAACCGAAAAAAGTGTTCCGTGCAGCAGCGGCAGCACACATACACACTTTTCATTAATTTTACATTTCACTACAAGTCAAAATAATAGAAAAGAGATGGCTTGATAAACCAACAAGAAAAAAAGAGACAGCTAGAGTTGTCAATTGCGCGTGAATGTAAACAAACATTATTCTGGCCACCAATCACATCATGTTGGCATCATAGACTAGCAAATTTAACGAACAGAAGGTACAAACCGCGCGTACAAAATTTTTACACGCGGCTTGTACCTATAACAACTAATAAACAGTACTAAAGGTAGGTGAGAAATAAAACACGGTGTAAAAGGAAAATCATATTTATTTTGTAATGAAAACAATCATACACCTTCGAAAAGATTTAATTTATTTCTTTTCTGTCTCTTAGAGAGTTTATTTATTTCGGGATTATTTTTGTGTGCGGAATGGAGGCGAACTGTTGTGTATTTATCAATTATGGTTTTAATTAAATGTATGCGATGATTAAAAGCAGGTGCCTGTTGTTTGGAATGTTCTAAAAGTGAGTCAAATATATTGGAATTCAAAAAAGTTTTTAAAATATGACATTTTAGTCTCTCAATATCTTCATTATTAACAAAATGGGTACCGTTTTCATTTAAATGAGATTTTATAACAGCTTCAGATTTTAAGCATACTGAAAACAAGTTTTCTGATGCATAGCATAAACCTCCCATGTCTCTGATTGTGACCAATTTGTGAAACCACATTTTTTCATTGGTACATAAAGCATCAACACAGATTTCACACTTAATCATTTTTGTTAATTTCCGCGCAATCCAACCAGAAATGTAACCTGTAATTTGTTTAATTGACTCTGAACAATTTTCGCTATTCAACATTTCAGAAAGAATATTAATATTGTTTTCACAACTTTTGTCATTAGATGTAGGATTATCTAAAATATTTTCAGTTTCGTCAAAATCTAAAGCACGAAGTCCAGATGATGAATTAATATTTTCGATGCCTGATGATGAGCATGTAAGAATAGGGATATGTTCCATAGGAATGCAATTTCCACTAAAGGAGCTGCGTAATTCAAGGTGATTGAAAATTTTTTTGTACAATCCTTTAAATTGTACCGTGTTTGGATTATTATTATAACCACCTTGTCGCCTGATAATACCAAAAAAATTCTCTATGTGATCTTGGCTTAATCGGTAAGTTGCGATGTATGCTAATGCTGGTGTGTGTCCTGTTAATGTTGCTGCAGTTACATAAGTGGTGAAAAGATGTTTTAAACTTTGAATGCAAATCAAAAAACCTAAAAAGCCAGTTTTAGATTTGCATTCAACTATAGATTTTTTGGATATATTAATTATAATTCTGTGTCTTAGTACGCGCTTTGTTTTATTATAAATTCGTAATGACAAAATGTATGTCTTGGCCTTCTCCAAAAAATTTAAAATTTGCGCAGAATTATTTAAAATAATGGGTATTTTAAAATCGTATTTTCCTGATGACCTGGAATTAAAAATATCAAATAAATCATTGAAGATTGAGATAAACTCCACGGTTGGTTCTGTATTTTTAATTTTGGATGATACTATTAATTGATCACAGAGTTCTAAAGCATTGGCTATACTTCTGCTTAATAGCTGTGTGGCTAACTTAACTTTCATTATTTCATTTCGAAAGTTTATATGTCTTTGTGAGAGTTTATTGGCAAAATTTAATCCTTGACTGGTTTGAAGTTGATTCAAAGCAACAATTAAACTCCATCTTATTTCTGTATTACTGTATATTCCCGAATATAACTTTTTTTGCCTCGAAGGTGTTGCGAACTAATTTTATCATATGGCATGGGTCTAAAAATACGGCAACTTCAATGCCGCAATCAGGATGTAAAAACGTAGTTTTTAAATTATTTGGTGCCTTTAAATCACAACCTAAAAGTTCAGCCGCAGCTAAGTTACTTGGACAACCATCAAATGTGACCGCCACAACATCAGCACCTGAATAGTAACATTTACTTATGCAAGTATTAATTAAATTGGCCCGTGTTTCTGCTGATAGATTTTTAATAAAAAAGTAACCTACCGGCATCTTCCAGCTTTCATTAAGACCAACTAAAATGAAAACGTACACCTGAGTTGCAATATCATTGCTGGGGCTAAAATCAATACCGAAATCAACAAGACCGTCAGTTTTTTTTACCAGTCCAAATCGTTTGATGCCTAAGCGCCATTTCATCTGCTACAAGGGTACATAATAGGCGTTTACCTGATAAAGCACTCTTATTTGCCAAAATATCAAACGCTTGATGCGTGAACCCCGGCGTACAAGAAGTATTTTCATACCACTTGGCTAACACACGCGGATGTGGCAAAGCAGTATCAAACGTACTTCTTACATATTTGTAAGCGGCAGAAGAATAAAAATTAAGAGTAAGTGCAAATTTTCTGAGAGCGGGGGGATACTTTACTCGATATGACTTCTTGGATTTTTTCTTTAAATATAGTCTATTTATTAAATCTAGGACTTCGGTCTTTAAGTTAAGTTGAGAAAATTGTTCTTTTGAAATGTAATCCTTTGTCTTTAAATCTCTCAATATCAGGGCTACGGTGGCAACTCGTTTCTTCAGTCGTTTATTTTGTTGAGCAAGTACTTTATTCCTCTTCTGTAACAGTTTTTGCTTAAATGTTAATTCGCGTACGCGTTTTTTAAGTGCCGCTTTTCTGGGTGATTCTAAAATATCTTCCATGTCCGGTATGCTGACATTGTCGAGACTTGTCGGGGAGTTCAGAATATTTATATTTATGTGTTCCTGGCAAATAAAACAAACTAAGTTAAATACATGCGACGTTATATAAAGGAAAACTCGTAGCAAATTTAGTTTATACTGAAAGTTGATGTCAATCGAATAATGCTTACAGTTTTACTTAGAATGCCAGAGGCCTTAATGCGAGTTTTTACACTTACGCGATCAAGTTAACGTAAACTTCAATTTATACTGAAACTGAATAAGCGCCGTCTGGTGACTATAATGGGAAACACAATTATTCCATACAAATTGAAGTACGTTTACGTAAACGTGATCGAGTAAGCATAAAAACTCGCAGTAAGGCCTCAGAACAATTCCAACTTGGCCAAATAGGAGGGTAGTGGCTAAGGGATACAAATTTTTAACATTTTTTTACCTCTATAAAAGGAACAGCATTATTTTTGAGAAGTGTTCGACCTTTGTTTGAAGTACACTTCTGGACACATCTTTTGGCCCACCTTGTATTTTCAGTTTCGTTTGGTCCTAGCTAAAATTTTATATTAGGTCGAGCAAAAAGTTTTTATGCAGTTTTGAACCTGGCACATTCACAATTTCATTCAATAGTCTTTTTTTGAATTTCGAACACAGAATTTAAAGAAACAAAAGACAATTTGGAGCCTGTTTTTTGATATCAAACAATCGAATACTAAGAAAACTTGGTTTTATTGGTTTACTTGGATTTAATTCTTGAAAAAGTGATTGATATCTTTGGTTTTGCAACAAACATTACTTATTCTTAACATTTAGGTGAGGTTCTATCAATAATCTATGGATACTTAACCTGAAGTCGCCGCCCAAGCTGTGGCACTTATTCAGGCCGGACACAGCCAAAGAAACGTGAGTGCTCAACTTAATTTAAGTCGATCTGCGGTCCGAAATGTTTATCGGAGGTACCTAGAGACTGGCGGCTTTGTTCGTCGCCAAGGAAGGCCACGATCTTGGGTCACAACTGAAAGGCAGGATCGATTCATCGTGACGACCAGCTTGAGAAATCGTCACCTTACCTCCATTGAGATACAAAACCAACTTCGCGACTTCCACGGAGTATCTGTGAGCGCTCGAACTGTTCGGAGAATGTTTAAAGGACGCGATATGGTACCACACAAGCCAGCTAATGGCCCCAAACTAACGCGAGCCCGCCGAACAGCGCGCCTTCATTTCGCACGCAGTCATTTAAATTGGACATAGCAAGATTGGAGCCGTGTACTCTTTTCTGATGAGTCTAAAATTGTGTTACATGGCAATGATGGAAGGAAGAAGGTCTACCGACGTAAGGGAGAGCGTTTCGCACAATGCTGCTTTGAAGAGAGGGTTGCTTATGGCGGTGGCTCATGGACTGTCTGGGGCGGTATATCCGCGAGCGGCAAAACTCAACTTGAGGTTGTTACAGGACCACGGCTGCCAACATTAAATGCTGAAAGGTACATTCGTGAGTGCTTAGACCTCACGTGATACCATACGCGGACTATGTGGGCCCAAATTTCCTTTTTATGCATGATAATGCAAGAGCCCATGCGGCCGGCATCGTCAGGGAATATCTTCGGGATGTGAACATCACAGTTATGGACTGGCCAGCCAGAAGCCCAGACATGAACCCCTTTGAGCACATGTGGGACGAGCTAAAAAGACGTGTTAGGGCTCGTCAGTTGCCCAGACGATGCAGGAGTTGAAAACTGCCATAGAAGAGGAATGGGAGATGATCCCTCAAAATTTCATAGAGCGGTTGATAAACTCTATGCCTAATCGTATGAGAGCTGTGGTAGATGCCCATGGAGGCAACACGCGTTATTAAATTAAACCTTTATTTGATAAAACATGTTTTTTATTCAAAAATCAATTGCCTTTAACAAGGCGCATATCCGACTTGTTAGGCGTAGCTCCATGTCGTATGGTATTCTGAATTCAAATTTAAAACAATACGATCGAAAAAGATGGTAAAATGTATCAGGTTTAAAACTGCATCAACAGTTTTTGTTCAATCTAGCAATCATATTTCGGTAGGGGCCATCGAAACCTAAACTCTAAGGTGGGCCAATAGATGTGTCCAGAAGTGTATATTTATCAGTGGCCTTGAAGTGATTGCTACAAATTCTACTGATTTGAAGGCATCCAATCTGATTCACTTCGTTGTTTACGAACAATTGCGATCCATTCTTGAAACCGGACCTCATTGGCTGGAAACCTTAACGAAGAAAAGACAATAAAGCTATTTATATTTTCTTTTCCCTATATTAATTAAGTATATCAATTATTACATATAAACAAAATTATTAAATAATACAAGGTTAGAAAAAAGGAAAACAGAACTGTGGGGTAACTATGACTTTACTGCCTACGATGTTCGCATCTGTACTTTTATTCTATGTCCGGAGTGAGCGCGTCCTTGTCGTCCTCACGACAACATGTGTATTTCTATTTCTTTCCTTTTTCTAACCTCCAAATATCAGAATATTAGGAAAATAATTGAAATATATTAATAAATCGAAGTATATTGCGTACTTACATGTGGTATGAGATCCCTTGTGTTTTATTAACTTTGGTATCATAATTGGTACACTTTCTAAATACACGAAGGCATTTTTTAAATTTTTTAGCTGCTTCAACAAAGCTCCGTCTCGTCGCCATACGTGACGCAGACTAAAGGCAATATGTCCTAATTAGGATGTTTTCGAGTCTTCACGATTGCGCGCTTACAACATATCTGTTAATATAATATCATTGGTTTCGTCTGTGCAATTATGGACGAAGTTATCTTGTCGAATAATTATCGGAGACATATTAGGGGTTAAAGTATGAAATTGCCGATTTGTACTGAAAAATTGAAATTCGTTATTTTTTTTAATTTAACATATTTATTTAATCAAAATAATTACCATTATTATCTATACATTGCTGCCATCTAAAAGGAAGGTGATATAAGCCTTTGCGATAGAACTCTCGTGATCTAGATTCGACAAACTCTGTGAAAGCATTTTGTACTGCCTCCTGAGAAGAAAACTTTTTATCACGTAGAAAATTGTCCAAATCACGAAAAAAATGGTAGTCCCTTGGAGCAAGGTCTGGCGAATACGGAGGGTGACAAATGGTTTCTAATTGCAGTTCCTGTAGAGTTATCATGGAGCAATAATGGTGAAGATCGATTCATGAGTCGGGGCTGTTTCACTGCTAGTTTTGCTATCATTGTTCGGAGTTCGGTACAGTAGACATCTGCCGTTATTGCTTGACCAGATCGGAGAAAGCTATAGTGAATAACACCATGTTGAGACCACCAAACAGTTACCATTTACCTTTTTATTGGTAAGCTTTGCTTTACGACACTGTTGCGGCGTTTGACCTGGGGTCAGCCATTGCATTTTTCGCTTACGGTTATCGTAAAGAATCCACTTTTCATCACATGTCACAATTCGATCCAATATTTATTTATTTATTTGGGATCTCCAACAAAGGATACACATAAACAATTTATATTACATTATTAAAAAGGTTCCATTAAGTGTGCTCCTTCAATTAAAGGAGACCACAGCATGCACATAATATATAACTACGTCTAAACGGGATAAAAATAAAAATATAAAATTAAATGATGAAATTTGAGAGAAAAACAAATTACATGTCATGATTCATTCATGAATATTACAAAAAAAAAAAAAAATAAAAAAAAATAAATTAACATGTCATAATAATTGAGCATTCTTATTATAAATGTTTAGTGGTAATATTCCTTCATTTCTGTATCGATTCAACAAGACAACACAAGTTTCAACACGCGTTTCTTTCTGCAGATCAGTCAAATGATGAGGCACCCATTTCTCATATTTTTTTATTTTATTGATTTGACGCAAATTTGTCAATATTGTTGGTAAGGTAACGTTAAACCATGCCACTAATTCCTGGGTAGTTTGGATCGGATCGGCTTCCACCATCTCTTTCAATTCATTGTTATTCACCTGTGTGGGCGGTCTTCCACGTGGTTCGTTCTTCAAATCAAAGTTTCCATCACGAACGCGTTTAAACCAAAATCGCATAGTGCGTTTATTAGCAGTCCCCTCTCCAAACGCAACATTGATATTGCGAGCTGTTTCTGCCGCGTTAGCTCCGCGTCGGAACTCCTATTCAAAAATAACTCGTATTTTCGAAGTATCCATCTTTCTTGTCTAAGCTGAATAAAAAAACAACTGGAAGTCGATAATCAAATGTTTCACATTTTTTAAAAGAAGAACTTCATAGGTACCATGTGAAAAAAGTTTCACTCAAAAATCTCAAACCATGAAGGTTCTATGTCAATTCGAAGTTCCTAATACAATAAACGGCAATTTCATACTTTAACCCCTATTATTAGGTCTTTACCTATGAAATTGCCGTTCTGCAGTACTGGCCATTTCAAATCAAAATAATTTTTGTTTGGCTATGAATTCTAATTTCAAATTAATTTTATTTTAAAAACATGGATTTTTTTTTCCAAAAGTAGTCATTTGTTTATTGATTAGTGTTACATTTTCATCGCATTTCAATCTTTTTTGTCATCATGGATACGTTAAAAATTCGAGTAATTATGGAATATGAGTACCGTCGTGGCAGCAACGCGGCACAAGCGGCACGCAACATCAACGACGTTTACGGAGCTAACACTACAAACCAACGCACCACTTGTTATTGGTTTGCTCGCTTCCGTTCTGGAAATTTCGACCTGAAAAATAAACCTCGCGGTCGTCCGAAGACTTTGGTCGACAATGACGAATTAAAGGCGATTGTGGAAGCTGATGATACACAATCTACGGCTGAATTAGCAGCAGCTTTCGACGTTAGCGTCAAAACAATATTGGTCCATTTGCGTCAAATTGGCAAGGTAAAAAAGCTTGACAAATGGGTGCCCCACGAACTCAATGATCGCCAGCGCGAAGTACGCGTCGAGACGTGCCTTGCACTGCTCAACAGACACACAAATGAAGGAATTTTGAACCGCATTGTTACCTGCGATGAAAAATGGATTCTGTTTGATAACCGCAAGCGTTCAGCATGTTGGTTGGATCCTGGTTCAGTACCTAAACAATGCCCTAAACGAAAACTTACCCCTAGAAAAGTGATGGTCACTGTTTGGTGGTCTAGCGCCGGTGTGATTCATCACAGCTTCTTACCAAACGGGGTGAGCATTACTTCAGATGTGTACTGTGAAGAACTGAACATAATGATGGAGAAGCTGGCACATCTCCAACCAGCATGGGTCAATCGCTCGTCTCCGCTGCTCCTGCACGACAACGCGCGACCTCATACTGCACAGCAACGGTCTCCAAGTTGCAAGAACTGGGGTTGGAAGCTCTCCGTCATCCGCCCTACTCACCAGACCTTGCGCCTACAGACTACTACTTTTTCCAGAATTTGGATAACTTCTTGGCGGGAAAAAAATTCAATACCCAAGAGGCAGTACAAAATACCTTTGAAGAATTTGTTGCCTCCCGTCCAGCTGATTTCTTTTAGAAGGGCATCAATAAACTGCCACTGCGTTGGCAAAGATGCATTGATTGCATGGATGATTACTTCGATTAATACAAATAAAAAATGCATGAAAAAAATTCGTTTAAATTTTTTCACACAAAACGGCAATTTCATAGGTAAAGACCTATTATTATGAAGGACGGGACGGTTGACATGTGTCGGGCATGAAGGGCGTCCGGGTGAGTCCATTAGACCTATTATGTCTGGTTGTTCTCGTCTGGCTAACGGCGAGTACTTGCACGGGCATAAACAAGTGGCGAGGAGTATTCACCAGCAACTTGCTTTGAAATATAAACTTGTGGACTCTGAGGTACCGCACTACAATATGTGCCCGATCCAGTTCTCGAAAATGACCATATCACTTTGTACTGGGATCGGTCTATTATACTGACAGGACTATTGTCGCCAATAAGCCTGATATAGTGGTGCCAATAGGTTGCCACTGTTCACACACACCCTGTATAGACCCAACCCTTTGAAAGAATACAGGCGTGATGTTATGAAGAAATCTCATTTCCGCAACTTTTTCGCGTAACTGCCCTGTCGCTCAAGTGTATTTTCGTAAGTGTCTTTCGCGCAAGCGGATTCGCGCAAGTGTCATTCGCGCAAGTGTTTTTCGCGCAAGTGTTTTTCGCGCAAGTGTTTTCGCGCAAACGTCCATGCGCACAAAAGTTCATTCGTGCAAAAGTCCAGTCGCGGAAATGTCTTGTCGCGCAAGTGTCTTTAGCGCAAGTATCCCTTCGCGCAAAAGTCCATTCGCGGATATATCTTTTCGCGCAAGTGTCTTTCGTGGAAATGTCTTTCGCGCAAGTGTCCTGCTACCAAGATTTAATCATCATCATTCAGCTACTGACATCTAATGCTAGACATAAGCGTCCCCCAGGCCACAGCGACCTGTCCCGAACTTCTCGCAGCCCGCAGATCTCGAACAAGATTTAAAGTCTAGATGAAAAGACAAGGAAGTTTGTTTGAGTAGGAAGCCGACTCGTACGGTGTAGATGGTGTCGTCCTGCACGCCGTGGTCAGGCGCCAGGTAGATGTCGAAGCCCGTGTCCACCTCCTCCACGATGCAGGACGACTGGAACTCCTCGCATGCCAGCTCCGCTACAGAACACACTCCTACATTATGTTGCACGTCTTGACACAAACTAATTATTTCACTCCTTCCATAAAACTCGGTTTACTCAGTCGATGACAATTCATTGTGGATGTCAGGTTCGCAGGTGTATTTCTCAGAAGTGGTTGAAACATATCTCAAAATTTAGTACCTAATTAGTACCAAATTGTACCACTTGTTAAATAATTAGTACCTCGTGGATCACAAGTTATTGCAATAGTTTCATACACCCGCCATTCTGACGTCAGCTTGGCGGGTATATTTTTGTGTAGCGCAGATTACTGAGAAGCTAGATATAAAACATACATGGATATTTAATACCTAATTGGTACCTCTCAAAACATATCTTAGGTCAGTGAAATCTAATTGGAATTTGTCAGAAATTGAAAAATTGATCTGCAGCCATTCCTGTATACCGGGTGTTACAATATGTTGTTTGTTTGACACAAAGAGTAAAGGCAATCGGGAATATTTGACTATAGAGATACTTAGCATCGGGTGGAATGACAGCTCACTTCACCAACGTTTTCAAGGTAAGTTTTTACAGAAATAGACCGGCAGGACTCGTTTACTCCATCGGCTGACCGGCATGTCGTTTAGTTGCCTAAAATAAGGCTAAATAAATAATCGTCTAATTGCTCATGTTCATCCCATAACATAATCAAACACTTACTACGGTATTGGTCAACTAGCCCCGACAATGAAGTCAATCTACCCTGGACATGTGGTAAGTCAACATGGGCTGCTCAAGCAGTAAGGTGTTGATCAAAATACTCGAACCGCTCGTGCAGTCAACGTCAACTGCTTGAAGCTGCCATTGAGTCATTGCTGCAAATTAAAGGTGAGCGGGCGGTAGGCGCACGCGACATGGAATGAGGAGCGCAGGCGGGGGAGTAACTGCGCGACAGCTGTTGACAGCTCGAGCGGTCAGTGTATGTATACTCGTAAAAATAGAAGACTGTAGTTCACTATGCAGTCGCAGCCTGAAGCAGTCCATCCTGACTGTACATGGCTAGGCTTAGTGTCAGCGCAGACAAAGCAGCAAATTGCTGTCAATTTCCAGTGAAAATATGTGCAAGCATGCTCGAACATACGCCACAGAATAATAGTACCTAATTGGTACCTCTCTAAGCATAATTAAGTACCTTAAGTCAGTGAAATCTCATCGGGATTTGACGGAAAATAAAAATTTATCTACAGCACTGAGCTCTAATATACAAGTACGCTGGACTTCATAATATCGATGTCAAAATGAAGACATTTGATTTTCGCCATTTTGGCGCTGATAGCAACGTGAGCGTCCATGCAACTAATATTACATTGATTTTTTGACATTGGACAAAGAACTAACATTATATTGTAGAAGGTTATTCCGCTGCCTTTAAGATAGTGAATTTTACAAAATTAGCATACCCTCATGATAAAAACATTCTAATAATCACGTAGTAAACACAAACTTCACAGAACAAGTCTTATCTCACGATTTAGACCTCTAGGTCTAAATCATTACGTCGTCATCATTTCATTTACGTCTGTTATGTTCTAAAATGAAATAACGTCACGACATAACAACACGTCGGCAACAATGTGTTAATTTTAGTTCCTGAGATGCTCGAGCGGGGGCGCTGTGAATCGGCACGAAAATCAACTGTCATTTCTTATATTATATTTAGTCCAGCGTAGGTACTTATTTGTTATAGATCAGTGATCTACAGCCATTCTTTCATTCATAATGTTACAATATGTGGTTGGATTTAAATTAGCCCGCACTACGAATTTCACACCGCGTCTTTTTTTCTGGCGGTTTATAATCTGCGTCCAGATATGGATCCAGATCCATCAGTTTTATTTACAAGCCATTGAAAACAAGTAGGAGGGGGCGCAATTTTCGGTGAACGTACTACGAGATTTCAAATTGCGAGTTTACCTACCCTTATTTGGAGAAAAAAAAACACTAGCAGTAAAACAAACTTTAAGCAACAAAAATTCAACATTTTATTTAACTTGCTTGACCAAAGGCTACACCGACCGCTCGAGCTGTCGACTGCTCTCGCGCAGTTACTCCCTCCACCCGCTCTCCTCATTCCATGTCCATGGCCCTCCCACCCGCTTGCTTTTGCAGCAGTGGCAGCTTCAAGCAGCTGACGTTCACTGCACGAGCGGTACTTGTATTTTGATCACTGACTAACTGCTCGAGCAGCCCGTGTATGTTGACTTATCACGTGTTCAGGGTAGGTAGACTTCATTGTCGGGGCTAGTTGACCAATAAGTAAGTGTATAATTATGATAAAAGATGAGCATGAGCAATAGACGATTATTACGTAGGCTTATTTTCAGGCAACTAAACGGGCCGATGGAGTAATCGTTTACTCCATCGGCCCGTTTAGTTGCCTGGCCTATTTTTTTGTTTTTTTGTTGTCCTGCCGGTCTATTCTGTAAAAACTTACATTGAAAACGTTGGTGAAGTGAGCTGTCATTCCGCCCGATGCTAAGTATCCCTCAAAATAATAAAGAATCAAAATCTAAATATTTTATTTTACATAAACCTACATGGATACGTATGAAACGTCAGAAGCTAGGTACACGGTTCCAAATTAAATATTAAATAAACATTAAATAACATTTATTCAAATTAAAAAGTAAAACAGTAAATACGATTTTGCTTAAATGTATGTCGAGTTCACTAGTGTTAACTGCCTGAACTAGGACATCCTGTGTTTCAGGCGAGAGAAGGTAAAAACATTATGAAATAATCACTGTAATTATATAAAATAAAATATTCTTTTAATAGGTATGTAAGTAAAGTGTTAATAGTGGAAAAAGAAAAAACTATTACTTCCTGAAATCTTAGTATACTAACTTAGCGAACCAATTATAAATAAATAGTACACCAAACAATCTCTATTTCATTACAACTAACAACTTCTCTGTATCTTCATAGGACAAACTTTGAAGAGCTATCTTGAGAGCCTTCTTGCAATTTCCATAATTTAGGGAATAGATGTTTGCTTTTGCATTTAGTCTGTTATAGAGTAGTGATCCAAGGAAAACATGAAATTTGGCTGTGAAAGCATGTCTTGTACTATTTGTGGGGCAAACAATATCTTTTCGTCTCTTTTTAGTAAATTCAGTGCTGTAGCGAAGGGCTGCGTGTTGTTTTAGTACAATGCTCATTATGAATAATTGTTGAACTGTTAGTACTTCACAAGATTTATAGAGCAGGATAGTAGGAAAGAGGAAAGGATGGCAAGTTGATACCTTGAGAATCGCTCTTTGAGCTCTTTCGATGGGTAACAATAAAGTTTTACATGCCACCCCATGAGGTAATGCAGTATGTCAAAATTGACTGAAATAGAGCAAAGTAAACTTGCCTGATTAGTATTGGGTCAGCAATATATCGTAGCTTTTTGAATACGAATATCTATATAGTTAGGGTTTCATCAATTATAAATAAATAAATAAATAATCTTTATTTCTCAGTACTGTATATGGTACATTAGGTTCTTAATATTAATAAATAGTCTCACGTATAATATACTACCGCTACCGGTGTACAAATATTAAAATTAAAGTACAATTTCATTCTATTCAATTCAATATTCCCATTATTATATTTATAAACTAGTTTTAAATATACAATGTTAAGTTTTATTAGTATCACTTTTATTTTAAGTTTATGAGAATGAAATGTAGACTCTGTACTTTTACAGATAATCTAGTAATAGTTTAAATATGAAGAATTAACTAATATTCAGGTTCATGGCTTTCAAAAATAAGGTTTTAGAAATAATAGAAACATGTTAATGTACTTACTTAGTGTATTTCCCAAACACACAAAATCAAATATACTTTTACAATCACCACTCGGTATCCTTGAAACACAGCTAGAGATTAACACTCGTTTCTCGACGACTTATCCACGACTAAGTTTGCAGGATGGGCACGACAACCAAGATGGCGTTTTCCCCCGCCATTCTTATCCCCGCCTTTTTGCGATACGCTGTGATTGGTTAGTCGTGCCATCTACAAACTCAGTCGGTACTAAAATAGTCAATACAATACTTTTAATATTAGAACAGATATAATTTTAACATAGCTAATTGAATAAAATACGATATTATTTATTATTGATAACAGTCGGCCATCCAAGGTACATTTATACGTCCTCGTGTAAAGAAAGCACAAAAAAATACCAACAAAACAAATAAAATTATAGCTGAATCATCAATCAATAGCTGATCAACGACAAAAATAATTATAACAAAAACAGTAGCACAATACATCATCACTGTGGAGTACCTGTTACGAAAAGTGTAAAGAAAATAAATGTAGGATTTACTAAACAATTGTTAACAACACTGATTATTAATTGAATTTTGGACATTATTTCATGGCCCTCTATAATTAATAACGAGCGTTGTTTCATGGCTCGATGTACTTATACGGGCATTATTTCATGGCCCATTTTAAGTATCTGGCATTATTTCATAGCCAGAGTTATTTATTTATTTAAATCTCCCTTACAACTATCATTACAGGCATCCACCTAATGTGACAGTGCGGTCATTTTACAAATCTATACCAACTTATTTACAATTTAAGTTCAATAAGGACTAAAACAATCATCTAAAAAGTAATAGGAACGTTAATATTATTATAATTGACCTCAGTGGACATTATTTCATGGTCTAAGGGTCTGGAAAGGTTGTGTATTAATTTTGGGCATTATTTCATGGCCCACTATAGTTAATAACGAGCGTTGTTTCATGGCTCGATGTACTTAAACGGGCATTATTTCATGGCCCATTTTAAGTATCTGGCATTATTTCATAGCCAGAGTTGACCTCAGTAGACATTATTTCATGGTCTAAGGGTCTGAAAAGGTTGTGTATTAATTTTGGGCATTATTTCATGGCCCACTATAATTAATAACGAGCTTTGTTTCATGGCTCGATGTACTTATACGGGCATTATTTCATGGCCCATTTTAAGTATCTGGCATTATTTCATAGCCAGAGTTGACCTCAGTAGACATTATTTCATGGTCTAAGGGTCTGAAAAGGTTGTGTATTAATTTTGGGCATTATTTTATGGCCCACTATAATTAATAACGAGCTTTGTTTCATGGCTCGATGTACTTATACGGGCATTATTTCATGGCCCATTTTAAGTATCTGGCATTATTTCATAGCCAGAGTTGACCTCAGTAGACATTATTTCATGGTCTAAGGGTCTGAAAAGGAAAATCTGTAGGTTAAACTGAAATATATGAAGATTTGTTAAACTCAAATTGAATACTTAATGATATTCACATTTTAGGTTATTCGCTGTTATTGCCAGACGATTTGAGAAAGGATATCAGAAGAGATGTCACAGAAATACTGATAACCCATGTCTCAGTGATGCCATCTAGCATAATATAGCAAAATTAGCAAAGTTTGACCAGGTACAATCTTACCGACATAAACCTTTGATTAACAACTGTCAGATAGTTTGACTTATCTATGAAAGTTATTTTAATTTATCGAAATATTCGGTAATTTATAAAATACTAACGAAATAAGCCAAAGTTAGGTCCAGTCGTTTTACCATAACGAGATTTGGAATATTGTATTGCTCAACTCTGCATTTTTCTTAGAAAATATGTTTTTTTTTTTTAGTGGATACGAATGCGACTTGACATGCAGACGTACAACACTAGCTCAGAACACTAGTCTGAGCGACTTCTACCCACTAGGACCTATTCATCGGATTACGATTTTGTTCGCTTTATGTAAATAATTTTACGGCTTGCAGTATTAAAAGTCAACCAGGCCTTAATTTTGTCACAAGTTGAAACAGCTGTCAAATAAGACTGGCTAGCATCCAGGGGAGTATCTTCAATTAATTTCTATTGGGTAAAATTTGTAATTTGTGACAGGTCTTGACTGTTAGAAAAAAAACAGAAAAGCCGTCTGTCAGTTCGGATATAGGCTAGTGACAGTAAGAAAAATACGTTATAAATTTTAGTATGTTTCTACATACTAAAAGCTTTTCTAGCTAAGCTAAAAGTATCAAAGTTCAACTTAGTTTTATAAATGATTTTAGGTTAAGTATTAAATATTTTTAAGCAATAATTACATAAAATAAACCAATTGAACTTGAATCGAACAAGTGAAATTGAACGCACAACAGAGCGCGATACGTTACGACTAAAGACGATGAAGTCACTCGAGCCGCCATTACTGTGTGCCCCGTTTTGACTAAGTATAAAAATTAAATTGAGTTTTAAATATTCAAAATTATTTTTGTTTTAATAAATGATTTATGTTTTAAGGTAACTAGACTGCAAGGAACTTATTCGGTTTCCTAAAGAATTGTCAACTAGCCTGTTCAGCATTCACTAAGCTTGGACCCGATAGTCTAATACCGAATAGAACCTCTGGTGGTGTTCGATGTATGTCCTTGTTAAACGTGTTGTTCATGCCCCATTGAACATCAGCTACTTGGATACTCATTCCATTTATTTTCAGGGGAGCCAACACACTTCATCTTACAAGATTTAACGTCATAAAACTGAGGATCTTTTAGAATAGAATACCCACTCTTTATTATGTACACCATACGAATTATAGATATACCTAAATGTAGAAACGACAATAAATGCTAATTTTGTTGTTGTGTTCATAATGTAGAATTCCAACTATCCCGACCATACTATCATGAGCCTGCTGCAGGGATGATGACCTCATACAATCCCATTGCTACAAGCTTACCTTCGGAGCAACAACTACTTGAGTTTAATATTACTAAATAATTTAAGTTTATTTATTTCGTAATCAACAGTTTTTAACACATCCATTTTAGAGGCTTTCTTTAAAATATGGAGATATAGATATACCTGTAACAGAAGACCTCCCTCTTCCATGACTATGTGTATACAAACAAAGCCTGTTTGTTAATGACAGAATCAATAACAAAATAAGTACAAAGAGATTTAATAATTTAATATAGTAGGTACATACATAGTCACATTATAGGTATTTAATCCACCATAAGAAAAACCTTGCAAAAACGCGTTCCTATTCTAACTACGGGATCCTAAGTCGCGAACCCAGTTGTTCTGACGACAACAGTGCCAAGAAGCCGCACATTGTGTGTCAGAAGTGTAGTTCCGATCACACTACTTCGCGCACTCTTCGGTGGCAATCGGAGGTTCCGAAACACTACGTTAGCTACGGTGCATGGTGAACCTTTTTCTTTTTTTTTTTTTTTTTTGAACGAGTTATTACCGGGGCAAAAAGAGAAAAATGCGTAGGCGAGAACTAGATGGAATGAGGTGTTTTTAACCTTTTGCATTTGATTATTTACTCGTATAACATCATTTTAGAATAAATTTTAAATTGGCTGTTTTTCAGAAATAGAACTACATATAATCGATAGTACCTATTATAGTATTATTTCTGTAAAACATTGATAATTTTATTTTCATAGATGATGAATGACTTAGTGAGGTATTAAATTTTGATGTAATCTAGGAGTTTATGAGAACTGAACAATTTTTTTTGGCTTGCCTGCTAGGAAAGTTGTAGCTTCGCTACTGTTGTACTTGAAGATTATTAAGACTAACTCGAGTCTAGAAGTATATTTTGATTGACACTAAGTATAACTTGAACCTACATTTCGAAATGTTAACAACGTAATTGATGAGCATTGACTTCCAAAATCTTTGAACGTTATGGATAAATCGTTTTTCGACAACGGGGTAGTTTTCAACCGTGCCTACATCACTCCTATCCTTTACTCACGTGACCTTTCTCTCTTCAGTGGTCGGAAGTTTACCATAGCACTGTTCCGCCACATGACCAGCTTGACCTAAGTATTGTAATAAATTGCTAAGTCACGTAAATGATGACGAATATGTCAATTCAATAGATAGCTAACTAAGATCAGTTTTAATAGAAAAATGTTATTACACAGTACCTAGACTGTGTAAACAAGCATATTACAAATTAGAGAAATAATATCTAAGATAAGAATGCTTGGAAACATGCTGGTCCTGCTCCATAGGACAATCTAGATTCTAGAGTCAGACAAAATCAAACTGGTTGCTAATCTAATTTAATTTAATGTTCACCAACTCAACAGCACTAGAGGAGCTCGTGGCTAAGTAATAACAGCCGCACGAGTCAATCCATCAGGCCAAGCTACGCTTGCCCGGGGTTGGTGAGTTATGGGCGATCATCTTTACATACAAAAACTCCTTGGCGCCCCGGAAAGCACATTTAATCCGTTGGTCCCGGCAGTCATTCGTGGATCTTTTACAGTCGTTACGGGTCGTCAGAAGCCCGAAAGTCTGACAATCAGTCCTACCAAGACGTATTACCCAGTTACTGGGTTGTGGAGGTCAGATAGGCAGTCGCTCCATGTAAAATACTGATATTCAGCTGCATCCGGTTAGACTGGAAGCCGACCCCAACATAGTTGCTATAGGCAGATTAATTAACCGCTTAAGGACGTGGCGGTGAACGGGTACAACAGCAAACCAACTTTGTGCTTTTTAGTGCCCTGACAGGGTTCATGCACATGTGGATATACGCGTATTATTGTATTTGTAAAATGTGTAATGTGCATGACAGCAAATAAATAAATATAATACGCTCGTTGTTGAATTTTGTATTTCGAGCATTTCATAAATACGAAAGGAGTTTGTTATGGTTATCAAACAGCTGGCTCAGCACCTATAATCTAGCCAACCTTTCGTCGATGCCACGGAAAATGCACTCGACTTTATGAAGCCACCTGTCATTGTCTGATCCCGTTTACTTGGGTCAAACTGGGGAATTGTTTTGTTCAGGGAACTTAATTTATCTGCACCATCATTCTAAATTTTAAAACAACAAGTTCCGAAAGAGTATAATCCTACTGAAGAAGTCGACTCACCTGTGGTCTTATCTTCAACTGTGGCTTGCACGTCTCTCACCATGCTGGCTCGCGGGTGCCGTACTGAGCTACGCGAACGGCAGCTGTTACGACTTCTTGGCGACTTGCAACTCGCACGGCCAGAAGAGACATGTCCTAATGCTCTGCAGGGCAGTCCGCACGACTCGTTGCTCGGCGGCTTGCAGGGCTCGATGCTTGATGGCCCGCAGGGCTCGTTGATCGGTGGCACGACCGGCTTGATGCTCGGCGGTGCGCCGGATCGATGCTCGACGGTGCGCCAGCTCGATGCTCGACGGTGCGCCGGCTCGATGCTCGAAGGTGCGCCGGCTCGCTACTCGACGGTGCGCCGGCTCGATGCTCGACGGTGCGCCGGCTCGATGCTCGACGGTGCGCCGGCTCGATGCTCGACGGTGCGCCGGCTCGATGCTCGACGGTGCGCCGGCTCGATGCTCGACGGTGCGCCGGCTCGATGCTCGACGGTGCGCCGGCTCGATGCTCGACGGTGCGCCGGCTCGATGCTCGACGGTGCGCCGGCTCGATGCTCGACGGTGCGCCAGCTCGATGCTCGACGGTGTTCCGGCTCGATGCTCGACGGTGTTCCGGCTCGATGCTCGACGGTGTGCCGGCTCGATGCTCGGCGGTGCGCCGGCTCGATGTTCGGCGGTCCACTCGGCTCGATGCGCGGCGGTTCGCAGGGTTCGATGCTCGGCGGTCTGGTCGCCTCGATGTTCGGTGATCCACCCGGCTGGATGCTCGGCGGTCTGCTCGCCTCGATGTTCGGTGATCCACCCGGCTCGATGCTCGGCGGTCCGCGGTGGCGTGTATGAAAGTAACATAACAATCGTAATGAGTTAATATTGCAAACACCAAATACCGCCAATGTTGAAACATCCACCTAATATTACACCTCGTGGTTGTACAAAATAAAACTTTAAAGTAGAACAATTGAAACAGACCATTTCCTATTGTATATTTATAGGTCTGTATGCGTTTGCATATGCGTTTCCGGTCGAAGCGTACTGAACGAGACAATAGAAATTTTGTTAATACGTCTGGGGACGTTTAGTGTAGTGTGAAAGTGTTAAGAAAAATTCTAATAGCATAGTTAAGCAGCGTTTTATTACAACACAATAAAAAAAACAGCATTTCAAATTGTTTTTACTTTAAATAAGAATTTCAAATGCAATTTTACAGCCAAGAACCAAAACAATTGTTAACGTAGGTAGCAGTATATATATTATATTTTTCATTATCATTCATCATTATTTTTTTATCAAGAGGACAAATAAAATATCACAATGGTTTAATACTCAGGCATAATAATAGATAATTAATTAAGGATAGGTACAAAAAATATTTAACTGGCCAAAACAGGAATCTTTATCCCACTTCTGAGATGTAGACTCTGTACTTTTACAGATAATCTAGTAATAGTTTAAATATGAAGAATTAACTAATATTCAGGTTCATGGCTTTCAAAAATAAGGTTTTAGAAATAATAGAAACATGTTAATGTACTTACTTAGTGTATTTCCCAAACACACAAAATCAAATATACTTTTACAATCACCACTCGGTATCCTTGAAACACAGCTAGAGATTAACACTCGTTTCTCGACGACTTATCCACGACTAAGTTTGCAGGATGGGCACGACAACCAAGATGGCGTTTTCCCCGCCATTCTTATCCCCGCCTTTTTGCGATACGCTGTGATTGGTTAGTCGTGCCATCTACAAACTCAGTCGGTACTAAAATAGTCAATACAATACTTTTAATATTAGAACAGATATAATTTTAACATAGCTAATTGAATAAAATACGATATTATTTATTATTGATAACAGAAATAAGTATCAAATTTTAATAATTATATAATGTCAAATGCTTAAAAAATAAATAATTAAAAGTCAATATACACACACATAGTACTGATAAAACTGTAATGTCAAAATGTATAATTTAAAAATTCGCTAACTGAACAGAAACGATTGTCTAAAAGCCAGGCAAATATTGTTTTCCTAAATTTATTAGTGGGCAGCACTCTGAATCATGCGGTAAACTGTTCAAGATTTTGATGGCCCCATGCAATTGGAATTCCTGCCACACAAATGTAGTCTCTGGCTAGGTGCAAGTAATTTATTTGGGCTTCTGCTTTTAACTCTTTTAGAAATGTGTTCATACAATGGGAACATGTGTGAATACCTTTTTATAAACATACAAATTTCAAAAATGTAAAGGCAAGGAAGTGGAAGCATTTTCAGTGCTTTAAATAATGGTTTACAATGCTCTAAATATTCTGCTCCATACATTATAACACCCAAGTATTTAATTTTATTAGACCTATTAATTTTGGGACACATGAACGGGCAATCAGCAGGTACTGTACAACAATGAGCATACAACGTTGAAGGAGTATTAGAAGTTTGTTTGCGCATCGAAAAAATAAATTGGTCGTTTCCTATGGAGAAGAGCCGGCAAGAAACTACATGGTGTTCAAGTAGCCCTATAGTCAAGTATCCCCGGTTTCCTCTACTCTTTGTGTCAAACAAACAACATATTATAACACCCTTTATAAATGAATGGCTGTAGACAAAATTTTCAATTACTGACGAATTCCAATGCGATTTCACTGACTCAAGGTATGTTTCGAAAGGTACCAATTAGGTACTAAATATCCATGTATGTTTTATATCTAGCTTCTCAGTAATCTTGGCTACATAAAAAACTTTTTTACAAAAAAATACAACCGACTTCCAAAAACAACACTACAAAGTGAAAAATAACTTTAATTTCGGAAGTCGGTGGCAAAAAACGAAAATACATTTAACTAGAAACCGACTTCCGAAATTAAAGTTATTTTTCACTTTGTAGTGTTGTTTTTGGAAGTCGGTTGTATTTTTTTGTAAAAAAGTTTTTATTTTTCACTTTTTAGTTGTGTACCTACCCCACACAAATTCTAATACCACTATCTGCAAATCAAACTAGAACATCATCCATATAAAAGTGGGGAAAAAATACGTATTATTGAAGCTAACTCAAAAACTACCGAAGCAAAGTTAATCAATTTTATATGGGACCAACTGTGATAAACCCTCTCGAATAAAACAACAAAAATCCAAATCGGTCCAGCAATCTTCGAGGGGTCTCCCTTGTTTGACCAAAAGGAATTTGACAAATTTTCACTTCCCAAAAAATTTTTCGCATAATTTCATTTGCCAAATTATTACTTAGCAAAAAATCTATTCACAAAAAGTTGTAACGCAAACCTAATGTTTGGCAAATGAACGTTTAAACTATAACTTGTTTACCAACTAGTACTTCTAACATTTTTATTTAATCAAATATTTCATTTGGAATAACAGTTTTTATGCAAAATCAAATAAGCCAAATACTTATTTAGTATCGTCAGTTTTCAATTCACCCTTTCCTATTCAGTCAAACTTCAATGACAAAAATGTGAACTACTAAGTGGGTGGGTACTAGGTGGGTGGGAGGTAAATCATAAATGGCGCTCAATATGTGCTCTTTTTTTTCTATATAATGTAGTCGTTCCTGGCACAGTAGGTAGTAGGTCACAGTTTTAACCTAACCTAACCTAACCATTTTTTTAAAATAAGTAATGAACCTAATCTAAATGATTCAGTTCCGGGTAACCTACTAAAAACAATATCTTTTTTCTATTAATGCAGTCGTTTCTGGCACTCGCCGGCCGCTACCGCGGCACCGCTCGCTTCGCTCGCTCGGCTCGTGCGTAGGAGGTCACAGTTTTAACCTAACCTAACCTACCTACACATTTTTTTAAAGAATAAATTAACCTAATCTAAATTGTTGTTCCGGATAACCTACTAAATACAATATATTTTTTTCTATTAATGCAAGTCGTGTCTGGCACTCGCCGGCCGCTACCGCGGCACCGCTCGCTTCGCTCGTTCGGCTCGTGCGTAGGAGGTCACAGTTTTAACCTAACCAAACCATTTTTTTTTTAAATAATTAACCTACTCTAACTACTTCCATAAATAAACTTATATCAAGTAACCATAAATTTGACTTGTTTCAGACAAATTCAAGCACAAAAACTTACAAAGAAGTACGCAAAAGACATCAAATTTAACCAGCAAGTCAAATGTCTAAAAATCTTATTTTTGCCTTAATATTTTTTGTCTTAACAAATCATTTCACCAAACGTTTATTGTCTGAAGATTGTTTGCTGTAAGAAATCATTTGATTAAAGACCAAATTCCATAATGACATTATACTTAGTAATATTTTGCCAAGTAAAAATTTGACCAAATGAAAATATGCGTACTAAAATCATTCGAAACATTGCAATCAAAATCAAAATCAAATCAAAATTCATTTATTTCAATCATTTCCAGATCATACGTTATCATCAATCACAAATATTCTATAAAAATAATTAATTAAATAATACAAATAAATAAAATTCAAATTTTAAATTCAAATCAAAATCACAAAACCAAATCAAAATCATAAAATTAAATTAATATAATAAAATTAAAATTAAATTCAATCCAAAATCAACATTATCAATAATACGCCTGCCCCTGAGTCATTTGTTTGTTTGTCATTACATTAACCATATAACAATGGTTAATGTACTGACAATCAAACCTGTTCGCAAATACGCTCAGGATGGTGCTGGAAGTGGTCCGGAGCCTGCGCCCCAGAGATGTGCACCGCTTTCGCATCGTCGTGTAGAAACAGTCGACACGGGCGTCGGCGAACATCCCCGACGCGCTGCAGTGCCGGGGCAGCCCCAACAACACCCTGAACGCATTATTGTACTGAACACGGAGAGCGTTGTACTGCTTCTGGGTATATGACGCCCACAGGCTGGCTGTGTACAGGGACGTACAAAACGCTCTGAAAAGAGTTATCTTGACGGCCCCCGAGCAACGAACAAACCTGCGGGCGATCATATTGGCCCTCACAGACAACGCCCTCCGCTCCCTGTCTATGTCCGCACCGTCCCTCAGGTCAGAGGTCACGATATGCCCGAGATATTTAAACTGTTAAACTCTTTTTAACTTGACACTGTTCAACATAATAGGTGGAACAGTATCCGGGCACCTCCGACCCCGGGCCTGAAAGACCATGCATTCACTTTTTTTTTTTGCGTTATAGAGCAAACCGTGATCCAGCGCGTAACGCTCGCAGATGCCCAGCAACCTGGACAGACCACACACCGAGGCGCTCAGCAGCACCATGTCGTCCGCATAACTAATATTGTTGACACACACACCGTCAATATGGCAGCCGACACGGATGCTGCTGAGCTCCTCTATCAGTGCGTTCACGTACAGGTTGAAGAGCCTCGGTGAGGTCAGCCCTCCCTGCCTCACCCCGCACTCTATCCTGTACGGCTCCGACAGAGCACTCGACCATCGAACGACGTCGACCTGGTTAAGATACCAGTACTTGAAAATTTCTATCAGTTCGAGAGGCATTGAGATGTTATAAAATTTTTGCCATAAGATATCATAACTAACCAGGTCAAACGCCCTCGAAAGGTCGAGAAAACAGGCATAAATAGGTGTGCTCCTATCGGAGTAGTACTTGACAGTCTGCTTCAGACACAAAATAGCTGACTCAGTAGACAATCCCGGTTTAAAACCAAATTGATTGTCATGAGTGTTGACATACTGGTCAAGCTGTGCATTAAGCAAACTGTCAAGAACTTTCGCAACCACTGTGGCTAGTGAGATTGGCCTGTAGTTGCTCGTGTCGCTTAGGTCACCGGTTTTACTCTTCACAATTGGTACCACCACGGTCCTCATCATCTCAGCTGGTAAGTACGCATGCCCTAAACAAAATGTATATAACATGGCAAGAACTCTAGGCAGGTGGACGCCGGCATGCTTTAAATGCTCAATGCTCAGGCTGTCATGGCTAGGAGACTTTCCACGCGACATTGACTTTATAACTCCCCGAACATCCTTCGCTGTGACTCTGGTGTTTATCTCCTGTCCATGCGACCCCTTCACACTGGATGACCGCGATGGCCCCAGTGGCGATTTCACCATAAAGTGATCCTTAAATATGTCCGCAATACATTTCGGATCACTCACACCGTTGACGCTCACGGGTAAGCCTGGCTTATTATTTAGCCTACTAGTAGTTTTCCAGAATTTACGAAAGTCATGCTTCGAATGATGAGAAGCGAGGATGTCCATCTTTATCTGCTCCCTATTATTTTGGCACCACTTTAGGCGTGATTTAAAGATTCTACGACTCTCCCGCATCTCCTCCCAAACACGTCCTACACTCGGTTTTCCCCACTCTACCCACTCTATAAATTTACACCGAGCTACTCCGTGAGCGTCACGCACATGCTTGTTCCATCCGATCACCGGTTGTTTTCTACTCGGCTTCACAATAGTATGACTCTCAGAGGCGGCATTACACAAAACATTAACAATCCGATGATACATACTGTCAATAATACGCATGTGGTCTCGGTTGTCACAACGTTTATCGCCACAGCTACTGAATTCATGCGGAAAATCAATGCCTTTTAAACTATCATTACATAATTTACTATATAAATCTATTTGTTCGAGGTTTCTCTCCCCCCATTTTATTTTATTAAATTCAAAATTTTCTTCTAAAATTACATTACGTTTTACATTATTTATATTACATTTAATAATGAGTGGCAAGTGGTCAGACCACACCGGATCATACTTGATGTGCGTATCGACTATAGTTTGAAAAGCCGACTCAGTTACAACACAGTGGTCTAACCATCTCAGCGCCCCATTAGCGTCACTTATAAAACTAAATGTGTCAGACAATAAACCTAAATTAATGATATCGGCACATTTCCAATTCAAATCGTTACAAAAATTTGAAAGTTCATAATAAAATTGCTCACCCGGGTGGGCGTTGAAGTCACCGAGCATGTAGACACACTCAATACCTTCATTGCCCACTACTGCGCTCAGCGTCGCCAAACAATCCGTAAACTCGACCAGATTCACCGTGTTACGAGTATCAGTCGGCATGTACACACTGAACACTAAAAATGACCTTTGCCCTATCACTACTTTAATACCGCACACTCGAGAATTATCACATCGTACTACAGTAACATTATTAAAGATTTTCTTATTCCATAACAATGCAACTCCACCCCACGGTCGTCCTGAAATCATCCCCTTTGACGTGTCCATTGGTGATACACCCGTATAAGCGAAGTCAGCATCTATACAGCTCAGGAAATTAATGTCGTGCGGCAAGTAGCCAGTGTTCTTGCAAGGCAATTATATGGGATGTTCGACATAACTGCCGCACATCTTCCACTGAGCGTTTCACATTCTTACAGTTGAAACTTACAAAGTTGTATAATTCCGTATTTGCCATATTATTCATTTTGTTTCTTGATGAGCCGACACAGCGTAATTACCGTTCATACTCCTTTGTCTAAAATTTATAAATCGTCTAAATATGACTCCTTCTGGCCATAAATTACTATCTAAGAACATAGATAGCTTCTGCTCCGATACAAAAAACTTAAAAGCTTTATGATCCTTCTCTTGTTTTATTGTAATTTCTTCCACAGATATCATCTCCTTCGTCTTTCTATATACATAGCTAATTATGTCATTATCTGTCGTATCCATGTGAATCTTTGTTATAAATATCGGAACTTTTTTGTCAGCGGCTTTGAAGCCCCCTTCCATATCTTTCGAAATTCCGAATCTCCCATGATAACGGTAATTCAATTTTTTGCGTCTCGATATGATCTTCCAGCCTTCATTATCATTCTCGTTCGGTTCAGATTCACCTACTGTGTTTACTGCGCTGTGGCGCTCGACTCTTTTCTCCATTGTTTGGCAGCTATCGGCGCACTGACCGACCGACGCCGCAGGTAGCGGTGACGTCACCGCTCGCCGGTTCACACCGCTTGCCATTATATTCTCACCTCCAAACAATACCGGTGACTGTTGTCTCGGCACAGATGATTTACGTGCATTTTGCTTTTTTAAGTTTACCCTCAATATTTCTCGGTATTCCTGTATATTATCACCGGAACTGTTCTTCTGGTTATGTAGCGGTTCATTTAACGTGGAATTGTTTATATCATGCGAGAGACCAACTGGCCCACTATCATACAGCTGCCATGCTCCGCGCCTTACATTCACGTTCTGTGGAGACACAGGTGGTAATGAATTATTTCTCAACTGTAGTAACTCAGATCTGCACTCACCCAGCTGCTCTTTTGTAACGTAGTTAGCTTTAACTACATCTAATTCACTTTGCACTTTTAGTAGGTCTTTCAGTAATTTCGTGCAATCAAGATGATCGAACAGAATAGGGGGTAGTTTCTCCAGCTCGCGAGCCACAAAAATAGGTATAACGTCGGGTTCCGTCGATTTAAAGAGGCTCAGTATATCGACTAGGTCTCTTCCTTCCTTTCCTTTGTTCTTCCGATTTATCTTGACTTTGTCCGTAGGAATAGATTCAAACAATAACGTCTTAGCTTTTTTAATTTCTTCGCTCGTAAATGACGTTGAACATATTCGCACTAGCGTTTCCTCGTCTATTATCGAAATTTTGTTCTGAATATAGGATAAAAGCTCGTTGGTCACTATATTACACGAGTTACACTTGATAATTTCCGACATGTTGAATACTTATCAACACTACACACGGAGTACGCTCACAGCGCCCGGCACTGAAGAATGCGCGCGCGCTACTGATGGTATAAAAAAAGGTTGCTAAAATTTGTTTGGGTAATGAAATTTTGTCAAAATCTTTTTGGCAAAACGGCAGGCACCCATCTTCGAGTAATCGGGGAAATTGAGAACCTCCTCCTTTTTGAAGTCGGTTAAAAATACACCCGCCAAGCTGACGTCAGAATGGCGGGTGTATGACACTATTGCAATAACTTGCGATCCCACGAGGTACAAATTATTTCACAAGTGGTACAATTTGGTACTAATTAGGTATTAATTTTTGAGATATATTTCAACCATTTCTGAGAAATACACCCGCGAACCTAACATACACCAATTAATCAGTGTGTTTAATTGTCATGTTTTGTAATCAAACTGTACGGCAATATTATTAAGGGAGATATGTGTGGGGGCGGGGCGTGTGTCGGGAAACTCTCCAATGAATAAGTCCTTTTTAGGTTACGAAATATATTTTAAAATTCACAAACTTCAAATAAAAATTATAAAATAGATTTCTTATTAGTTAGGTTTAATGTAGCAGTGTCCGTTCCCACCGAAGTTAGGTAAAGGAAAGGCGATATCAATAGTCGGTGATATCGGAAGCGCGGTGTCGTCATGCGTTCGGTCCCTTTGTCGGTACAATGTGCTAAGCTTGCAGGTTGGCTTCGTAACACCTCCCCTGCCAGATGAGTAACTATTTGGTGACCTTGACGCCAAAAGTTGCGGCTCTTTTCTCATTTTCTGTCAACTCGGTATTAAACTTTTTAAACTTTCGCGATTTGTACACATTATAAACAAAACTGAGAAAAACCGAGAAGACCCGTTCTCAATATTTTGTGTATAACTCGGTATCAGCTGTTTGAGTTTTAATATTTACTTTCGCAGCTCGACGGCGGCGGCGACGAATGATATTATAAAAGATGCTCAGTGCGCCTGCACCGAATACTATGAGTGTATAAAATGGAATCGTGGTGTGGTACATTCCAACCGTGGTGTGGTGATTCAACTTGTATTTCGTCTTGCCTGGTAATTTGGTTCTGAATTTCTCGAAGACTGCTTAGATCTGTAGTCTGCAAATGAAAACTGCGTGTCTTCGCTAATACCTCATAGTGCGGTAGAGCCATGAGTTCTAATGGTTTCCCGACTATTTCGTTATCCAAATTAATTATACTGATCTCTGGGGATTTTATTTTGCAACCTTGAGGCACGGTGACCAAAAAGCTTCCTTGTAACATCTGAAGACCAATTCTGGTACTTAGAAACGTTCAAATTCAAGTCGCAATCGCATGCCACCGACAACCAACTGTCAAAAGTGTAGGTAAACGCTATACATTTTTTGACAGATTGAGACTGAAATGATACTGCGAACGTTGTTAAAAATACGGGAATTGCCCCTCTGATATCGTTCTTTTCCACAGGATAATTTAACTTTTGTACTGTTGGGAAAATCAATTATGTAATGGTAGCTGTCTAGCTCAATCAGAGCTTCCTTGGGCAGAGAGATAGGCGTGGTTCCGCACGTTACATCTATCTCCTGAGATTGTATGAGTTTTTGAATACAGAATACAGTACGAATAAGATGGTTAAAACCACAGAACAGATAAAAGAGGTTTTATGTGTTCTGTGGTTAAAACATACTGTTGATCTAGCAATTGGATAGTGGGATCCTAATGATATTTCCAGCTCATCTTGCAGCGTCAATGAAATACGTGGGTCAACGACAGACTGGTATATTCACATAAGAAAACTAACTGCCCACCACCATACCACCACCACACAATTATGCGACCAACCGATGTTACATCTCTCCTCCTCAAGTCCACTAATCCCAACAGATACATCTTACAACTAACAAATTTATATAACTACTTATCCAACTATGGTGGCAAATTAATGGCAGCTTGTCTAGCTCGCTTGAACGCACGCAGTGCAAGAGCTGACGCGCCCAGCGGTGGCGGCGATACCGACGACGGAAGACGTTCGGGTCGAACCTGCGTCGACTTTGACCCTTCCAGCGGCGGGTCCTTAGTATCACTATCACCACTGGATGTGTCCTCAAACATCTTACCTTCGGCCTCGCTATCGACCCCCGGTTTGGCTGCCCCGGAGCCCGTAATCTCGGATACGGCCACGTCACTCACGCGTGATAATGAGTAGCTATTTTTGCTACTTGCTGAAATAATTTGGTCAGCATGTGTACGCCACTCAACCCCGTTACCTAAACTAACTTTACATGACACTGGCCCTATCTTTAATAACTGTTGCTTCGGTCCACTTGTCCCCCTCGCCGTGTAATCGCGAGCAATTACCGCATCGCCGACGTGGAATTCCCTATCGGCCCCTGAAGCGCGGATGACCTAACGCTCTTGCTTCGCGCGTACCGCTGCGGCTACGTCCGGCCGCAGCGCACCCAGTCGGCTGCGCAAGCACCGCCCTTGGAGCGCCACTGATGGCGAGACCCCTGTCGTTGCGTGTTCACAATTACGGTACTGGAAAAGGAATCTGCTTAGGGCGACGTTCACGTCCTCGCTTTCGGACATCGCTCTCTTTATTGCTTTTTTTACAGTTTTAACAGCGTTCTCAGCCGCGCCATTCCCCTGGGGCCTATACGGTGCCAAAGTTGTATGTTTAATGCAATTATTGTCGCAATAAACTTTAAACTCTCGAGAAGAGAACGGCGGGCCGTTGTCAGTCACGAGCTGCGATGGTAAACCAAAACGTGCAAATGTACTTCTACAAACTTTAATAGTAGACGCTGCGTTCGTGCCGCGCACAGGCGGGGCCTCTGTCCATTTGGAATGCGCGTCTACTATGATAAGATATCGCACGCCCCCGCAGTCTGCGAAGTCAGCGTGTACGCGTTGCCACGGGTGCAGTGGGAACTCCCAGGGATGCAGCTGCGCCCGCGGGGGCACGTCCTGCACGGTGCGGCACGCAGCGCACGCCCTACACACTTCTTCAATATTCTGATCTATGCTCGCCCAGTAAATGTAGCTCCGCGATAAAGTTTTCATTTTGTTCATACCTAGGTGATACTCATGACCTTCATCTAAAATTTTCTTTTGCAGAACGTGAGGGACCACTATCCTATATTTATAAATAACACATCCTTGATCCAGTAAAAATAATTTTTTCTTGCAAAAAATGGTTTTTATGCATCGCAGCTCGGGCTTGTCGGCCAACCGAATAGTACATATCCTTTATTTTTACTTAATAACGGATCGCGATCCGTCTCTTTTGCGATATCTTTAAAGCTAATAGGCAGCGACTCCTCTATAAGATTTGATAATCTACCGTGTCCACGAAGCGACCCTCCCGAGGTAACGGTAATCGCGACAAAGCATCAGCGTCCGGCTGATGCGTTGTCCACCGATCGCACAAATTCTATGTCGAAATCATATGCAGCCAGGCGTGCCGCCCATCTTTGCAGACGACTGGCAGCCGTCTGTGGGATTCGCCCCTTGGCACCAAAAATATGAGTCAGAGGCTGGTGGTCAGTGCGTAGCGTAAAACGCCTTCCAAATAAATATTGGTGATGCTTCGTGACTCCGAACAGAATAGCCAGCGCCTCTTTATCGAGCTGACTGTAGTTGCGCTCGGGCGCACTAAGTGTGCGAGATACGCTGCTGACGGGCCGCTCACTGCCGTCCGAGTACCGGTGCGCCACACGGCACCCAGTCCGTACGCGCTGCTGTCCACTGCCAACCCTAGGTCGCTAATACGCGTTCGCTCAGGAGAGATCGCTTAGCCTCCACGAAAGCTTTATCACACTTAGAGTCCCATTCCCAGCCGCTATCTTTTTTTAACAAATTGTGTAATACTTGTAATAAAGTGCTCAAACTAGGAATAAATCGCCCGTAGTAATTAACCATCCCCAAAAAACTTTTAAATAAGTAAGTAAGTAATTTTTTTATTTGCGTAAAACATGGTATACATAGGTGTTATTACATAATATGAGATCATACATGTTTTGCTTTTAAAATTAAAGCATGCAAACTGTTTCTATTAGAATTTACTTTTACTATAATGTCAACTTCAAAATAAATCAAAAAACTACATATAATGTCAATCAAATACAAGAATAATGTCAAAGTATAGTAGTGTGTGTGTGTAGTAGTGTAAGTGTAGTATATATGTCAAATTTAAAATATTTATGTTAAATTTACTGGATTGCTGTCAAAATTACAAGATTAATGTCAAAAATTACACGATTTATGTCAAAAATTACAACTTTACAACAAAATTATCTCATAAAAATTATATAATAATATTAATGTCAAGAAAAAGATAAAATTATTCAATCAAAAACTTTTTCACCTAGAAATTCGGAGATACTATAGTAAGCGCTTTGCGAAAGAAACATTTTTAATTGAGCTTGAATGCTTCGATCAATAATAGCACTAGATACAGGATCAGGAACAAAAATAAGTCGCTGTAGTGGCCACGTTTACACACACATAAACATTTACATTTGTTACTACGAAATATAGAAAAAAGTTTTATAATATTTACAACTTCAATTCATTATAAACCTTAACAATCAAACATAAAGTTTAATTACGATTGCAAAATATTTATATTTAAGTCCTTCTATCATCGGAGAAAGGTAAAAGCAATAAATTAAAAATGTCGCTTGAAAATAATATTTCATTTTTATAATAAGTACAAAAATATTTATTCTAAAGTGTACTTAAAACTTAAGCAATAAGGTTAAAAACATTTTGTTGAAAATTTTGTGCTTACTCTATTTTGGAACTAGACATAGTTCTTGGTATTTACATTTCAATGCTCAGAACACAGTAAGTATTGAAAGATGTAGAGTAGCAGAATAATAATATATTTTTTTAGGCCAAGGTTCGTTTTATATGGTAGCAAATATTTTTGACCGATTTTTAAAAGTAGAAGGAGTAAATTAGTACAATAGTTATTTTAATTTTGATTATTAATTTGATAATTAATTATTTTAATAAAAATATTAAAACAAATTGTTGAATTTTTACAAGGTTTATATATTTCTTCTCCTCTTTCTTTCGCGACAATAGATACCCATTCTGCATTGCGAAATGGGTCACTAGGAAATCTACAAACAAAAACAACATATAAAGTAACAATACTACTCCATGCATTTCCCTGTTCCCGAACAGTCGATGTTTGAAATAAGACCACAAAAGTATTTGTGTTTTTATTTTTCGGGCCGTTTTTGAAGCGCTTATCGGGAATCTAGTACTATTATTGATCGAAGCTTGAATGCATTACTATTTAGCTCCTTCCAACGTTTAGGCAATACGTTAAATATAGTAGGCGCCATGCAGACGATACTTTTGCGCATAAGTGCCGTTTTTGCTGGATAGACGCGAAGAATGGTCATATCCCGTCTGTTACGCGGTACAACGTCCTGTAGACGTGGAAACAGCTTGGGGTTTGTTTTAACAAACATTGCGGTCTCGAGGATATACATACAAGGAAGAGTTAATATCTTGTACCTCTGAAAATATGGTTTACATGTATCAACCGTTTTTAGCCCAAACATAGATCTAATGCATCTCTTTTGGGCTTTGAATGCCGTGTTAAAGTCGGTAGAATTTCCCCAAAATATGATGCCGTATCTTAGGTGAGACGCAGCTAAGCCATGGTAGGCCGCAATCAATGTATCTACATTTACAACTGCAGCTAGAGAGTGCAATGCAAATGCAGAACTACAGACTTTTTTGCAAAGGTTCTCGATTTGTGATTTCCAATCAAGTCTTTTGTCAATTATTAGTCCAAGGAATTTAGTAGTATTTACGATTTCAACAATTTTATTATCTATATTTATGTCCATATTTTCTAAAGTCAATCGTTGGCTAAAATGAATGATTTTTGTTTTATCTAGATTAATCTTTAAATTATTATTGTTTAACCACTTTATTATAGATTTATTTATTTATTTATTTATAGTTAATTAAAACGGTTATACACCAATTACAATAATTAACCTAGAAACACAATACTAATATTGTAATATCTACTACATACTTAATAAATAACAGTGGAAATTCTCTCATACTTTCTCTCGCAAAACTTTAGACACACTCGCTTTATCTCTCTCCATTCATCGGCAAACAGATCACAATCAGGATTGACTGCCAGGAGGGCATTGAGGGCTTCCAGAGTCCGACACACCGCTGCTCTAGCGACCGTACGACATGCTGGCCGAGCAAACAATTTGTGCCTCTTACTGTGGCGGTGACCTATATAGTTGCCAGGCACATATAATTGACAAAATAGGTCATGTAGCTCAGGACAGTCGATAAGCCCTCTGAGGGTTTTGCAGGCTACCGCAATCTGATTCAAACCTCGTCTAACTTCCAAGGAATTGTAACCCAACATCCCAAAAAGGTAATTCGTTGGGTACATGTACGGAAAATACTTGTGCACTTTTTTAAACAAGAACCTAAGGAAGGTTTTTTGGACCTTCTCCAGCATCAACGTTTGAGTTGCAGTGTAGGGATTCCACACACATGCACCTGCTTCTAATTTAGATCGAACCAGAGTATTATAAAGCAGTTTGATAACATGTGGGCTGTCAAAGTCACGGGCATTGCGCAGGACGAACCCTAAACGCCTGAAGGATTCCTTTGCAAGGGCGGAAATATGGTCTCTGAAAGTCAGGCCTTTGTCGAAGGTTACTCCCAAGTCCTTAATGTTAGTGACGCGAGTAATTTGTTGACCGTCTAATGTGTAGCCATGACAGATTTGAAGCAACCGTCGAGAGTATGACATGACGTAACACTTATCAGTATTGAAATAGAGCTTGTTCTTAATGCTCCAACGGTGGATAGAGTCAATGTCGCTCTGCAGGCGTCTACAATCATCGTCCGTCTTCACTTCCATTATTAATTTCAAGTCATCTGCATATAAAAGATATTTTGCGAAATAGATTTCCTTTGCTAGATCGTTGATCATGATCAGAAACAGAAGATGATGTCAAGGTATTGTGAATGTCAAGTTTATATTGGATCATGTCGTTATTAATACTAGAAATTATCACCGTGCTATCATCTGCAAATAAAGTCATAGGGTGTGAAACTGATTTTGGCAAGTCATTAATGTAGAGCGTAAAAAGTGGAGGTCCTAATACACTCCCTTGTGGAACACCAAAAGTAGTTTGATGTTCGTCTGATAAGTATATCTCTTCCTTTTTAGTAGTTTTATTAATTCTAGTGATTTCTGTCTTTTGCTTTATTTTGTCTAAATAGGATTTAATTAAATTAAGAACATTACCTCTTATACCATATGCTTCAAGTTTTTTTATTAAAATGTCATGATTTACGTAGTCAAATGCTTGAGTCATATCGCAGAAGATAGCACATACAGGGGTTTTTTTTTGTCCACTATTGTCAATACAGTGTATAAAAAGTCGTAGATTGCCATATTTATAGTCTTATTTTCGCGAAATCCCTTCTGCTCATTACATAAAATATATTTTTTTCTATGAAACCGTTTAATTCCTTTTGAATAAATTTCTCAACTATTTTCGAGAAGATAGGAATTAAAGAAATAGGCCTGTAGAATTCCATGAGCTCTCTGTCCTCTTTCTTAAATAATGGCTTAACAATCGCTATTTTTAGTGCATCAGGAAACGTGCCAGCTACAATACACAGATTTATAATATGAGACAAATTGTCGCATATTTCCGATGCTACAGCTTTTATTACTTTGGTTGATATGCCATCGTACCCCACGCTATTTGTGTTTTTTAAGGCCAGAATAATTTTCTGTATCTGTTGTGGTGTACAAGGTGCCATAAACATCGAGTTTTTATTGTTTAAGATGGACTGTGTACCTTTATAACTAGACTGGATGGGTTGTACTTTATTAATAAAATAGTCATTAAATTGATTAGCAATTTGTTTCGCGTCTGTAATTATGTCATTATTGATTTTAATTTTCAAAATATAATTTTTAGGTACATTAAACTTGCCTTGATTTATTATTTGCCAGACGGTTTTACATTTATTTTGTGATGTTTTGATTTTATAGCTATTTTGTGAACGCTGTGTCAGAGTCATGATTTTTCTAAAAAGCTTAGAGTAGTCTTTAAAGCGAGTTCTATTAAATTCATTTGATTTTAATCTGTAGGTCCACAGAAGTTGTTGTTTTTTCTTACTACAAGATTTAATACCTTTAGATATCCACCTTGGCTTTTTTATTACATTTATTGTAATCATAATCTTAGGAAAACAGAGGTTGTAGAATAAAGAAAATATTTCATAGAATTTGTTGTAGGCAATGTTGGGGTCATCAGTTTCATATATTTCGGAGAAATACATTTTGCTCATGCAATATTTAAATTTAGATGTATTTTCCTTGCTGTAATTGCGCCTAATAGCACGATACTTGTCGATCATACTTAGTTATTTACCGGGCATTTTAAAATCTGGGCTGTGTGGTCTGAAAGGGCAAACTCTAAGACTTCTGATTTACATCGTTTGTTATAATTATGCGCAAAATTATCGATACAAGTCTGACTTTCCATTCGAGTAGGTTGATTTATTGCTAGTTTTAGGTTGAAGCTAAGTAGAAGGCACTCAAACTCTTTCGACTGATAGTTCCTTTTTAATATTTCTATATTGAAATCGCCAGCTATGACAATATTTTTATAGGCATTCTTTGATAGTTCACTTAAGACTGTTTCAAACTGATAAAAGAAACTATTGAGATTGTTCATATTTGGAATTCGATATACACATACAAAGGCAGTATTGTACTTGGTGAGCTCAATGGCACAACATTCAAATGTCCCTGTTATTGACATTTTTGAGATTTTTCTTTTTAGTTGTGATACGTTCTTTGGTCTAGGCGCGCTGGAAATGGCCTCCAGTTTGTATCCGGTCGCAAACCGTCTTTACTAATAATAAAGCCTAGATATTTCACACTGTCTTGCAAAAATCTACATTTATTTTGTTTAACAGTAAGTCCCATATGACGTAACCTTTCTAGTATAGCTCTCAGATTCTTCATGTGATCAAGTGTGTCCCGTCACACAAATATCGCCTAGACACACTCCACACCCACCCTGGCACCCCGCGCAGCGGCTCCTCCATAATTTTTTGAAACTTTTCCGGTATAACAGACAACCCGTAGGGCGTACACAAAAGTACCCATATGCGTAGTTATAGCCGTGTAGGGTTGCGAGTCGTCCGACAACAGACACTGTTCATAAGCATGTTTCAGATCAATTTTTGTGTATTTATCTCCCCCACTAAGATTTGCAAATAACTCTTCGATACGATGCAACGGATAATAATCTCGTTTTAATTTTGGATTGATGGTTATCTTAAATGCGTATATTTCCTTTTTGTTTTACAACGGGTACTATTGGAGTTCCATAGTCTGAGTAGTCATCATCTTCCTGCCCTTATCCCATATTACTTGGGGTCGGCGCAACACGTTTTCTTCTTCCATTCTCCCCTGTCAACCGTCACGCTATCATTCACTCCCTTCTCTTTCATATCATTCCTCACACAATCCATCCATCTTTTCTTTGGCCTTCCTCTGCCTCTCCATCCATCAACATGTATATTCATCACTCTTTTAGTCACATGCGTTTCGTCTCTCCTCATTACATGCCCATACCAAGACAAACGATTTCCTTTCAACTTTTCTATCACTGGCGCCACTTTCAAACTTCCTCTTATATACTCATTTCTCACTTTATCCATTCTCGTCACTCCACACATCCATCTCAACATTCTCATCTCCGCTGCATGCAATTTTTTTTCATCCGTCTTCTTCACTGCCCAGCATTCCGATCCATAAAGTATGACAGGCCTTATCACGGACTTGTAAATTTTCCCCTTCAACTTGAGGGGCATCCGTGGGTCGCAAGTTGTTCCTGTAACCTGTCGCCATTTCATCCATCCTGAGTTGATTCGGTGCGTTATGTCTCGGTCTACTTCGCCATCCCCTTGGACAAGCGACCCGAGGTACCGAAAGTCGGAGCAGATCGGTAAGGGCGTTCCGGCAAGAGATATGGGCACAGGACCAGAGAGACCGCCAAAATCACAAAACAAATACTCTGTTTTGGTCCGACTTACTCTCAGGCCAACGGTCTCCAGTCTTTTCCACCACACCTCCAATCTGCTCTGGACCTCTAAACCACTCTCGGCAACCAGCACAATGTCATCGGCGCACAGCATACACCAGGGCGCCTCTTCCTGGATATCCGAAGAAAGAGCATCCATTATCAGCACAAAGAGGTAAGGGCTGAGTGCAGACCCCTGGTGCAAGCCGACAGCCACATCGAAGCTGTCAGTAGTGCCCACTATAGACCGGACTTGGGTACTGCATCGACTGTACATCGCGCTAATCAACTGCACATACTTCCCTGGTACACATTTTTCCTTAAGTGCCCACCACAAAACCATAGTCTGAGTAGTCAACGCGGTAAATGGAGCCGTCAGCCTCGAGACGCTCCCGTTTGACGCGTGCGCAGTGCCAGCGGCATGGCTCTCGCTCGCACGTAACCTGGTTCCTTATCAGGCAGCTGTAGCCGTATGGGCTGTTTGCATGTACCTAACTTATCGCTAAATACTTCAGGGAATTCCTTACATAATTTCATTACGAATTCATCATCTATGATTTCATTGAGGTTTAATTGCGTTACCTTTAAAGCGCGCATCCACTCTCGTCCTAACAATGGCCGCGCCCCACCCTTAATAATGTATAATCGTAATGATTTAGCTTTAAATTCGCCCAGACAAACGTCTACCTCAATGTAACCGCATGATTCTATTCTAGAACCCGAGTAACAGCGTACAACTAAGTTATCCGGTTTAATATTTTTATGCGAAAACAAACATTGGTACATAACCTCACTTATTGCTGATATACGACTACCTGTGTCCACTTCATATTCAATATTAATGTTATCAATAGACAGTTTAATATAATAAGGTTTGTTATCTCGAGCTTCCACGGTCAAGTTAAACATATCATCCTCTGACTCGTCACTCACGTGATTATGCCGGCCGCCACTACCGCGCACTTGTTTGCACATCACTTAGGTGCCCTTTTTTACCGCACTCATCACAACTATAATTTTTAAACCGACACCTCTCGGCCGGGTGCGCCTGGCGCTCGCGCGCCCTCGTCAGCCGTGTCCGCGCGCGCGCCGCCCGCGCCTGCTGCTGCCGCCACCGCTCCATGGCCTGCGGCGCCGCCGCCGCCGCCGCCGCCGCCACCGCCGCCGAGCGCCCCCTGCGAGCCGCGTGGGCGCGCTCGTCCGCCGCGCGCATAATGCAGGCCTTCGCCCGCCTCGCCGCCACCTGCCGGCTTTGCTGAGTCACCTGGACATGCTTCTCTGCTGCCTCTAGAGCCAGCGCGAGCTCCACTGCCGCTTTGTACTGTACTTTCTATTCCGCGAAGATTCTCGATCGCATTACGTCACTTGTCAGTCCTGACACGAACTGATCACGCAAATTTTCTTCAAGCGTCGAGCATGACTTGTACTTCCCGAAACTGTACGTAGACGCCAGGTGTTTCAATGCCTGCAGGTATTCCGTAAGGGACTCGCCCGCCCGCTGTCGGTGCAACCTGAACACGTGGCGCTCGGCGATCTCCGATCGTTGTGGTTCTAAGTGTTCCGTCACCAATTTCACTAGTTCGTCATATGTTTTGTTTTCTGGGAAACTAGGTGAATACAGATCGCACATAAGCGCATACGTTGCCTTAACCACGACCGTAATTAACATAGACACTTTCAATTCATCGTCGATTTTGTTAAGCTGTACCTACTGATTTACTCGACGAATATACGCTGGCCACTGTTTCGAGCTTAAATTAAACGGTTCATTTTTACCAATAGGCATCTTGACACACGCAAAACCACGTTAATTTAAGAGAAATTACAAAAATCCCGTTCTCGTCGCCAATGTAGCGTCAATGAAATACGTGGGTCAACGACAGACTGGTATATTCACATAAGAAAACTAACTACCCACCACCACACAATTATGCGACCAACCGATGTTACAGATAACAACTCCTCACATCAACCCTGATATCGCGTTAAAGGTGTGCATGGTAATGAATGTAGCAGGTACGTACAGTCGAAGGCAGGGACAGGAGCGTGGCGGCGCGGCGTGTCGTAGTTGCGCAGGTACAGGCGGAACGGCAGCGTGCTCTGCGTGTACTCTGCGTAGAACACATCAGTACACAGAATGTAGCAGGTACGTACATTCGAGAGTGGTGAGTCAGGGGCAGGAGCACGGCGGCGTGTCGTAGTAGCGCAGGTACAGGAGAACGGCAATGCGCTCTGCACCACCACACAATTATGCGACCAACCGATGTTACAGATAACAACTTCTCACATCAACCCTGATATCGCGTTAAAGGTGTGCATGGTAATGAATGTAGCAGGTACGTACAGTCGAAGGCAGGGACAGGAGCGTGGCGGCGCGGCGTGTCGTAGTTGCGCAGGTACAGGCGGAACGGCAGCGTGCTCTGCGTGTACTCTGCGTAGAACACATCAGTACACAGAATGTAGCAGGTACGTACATTCGAGAGTGGTGAGTCAGGAGCAGGAGCACGGCGGCGTGTCGTAGTAGCGCAGGTACAGGAGAACGGCAATGCGCTCTGCGGGTACTCTGCGCAGAACACATCAGTACACAGAATGTAGCAGGTACGTACTTTCGAAGGCGGTGAGGCTGATGCAGGGGCAGGAGCGTGGCGGCGTGTCGAAGTAGCGCAGGTACAGGAGAACGGCAATGCGCTCTGCGGGTACTCTGCGCAGAACACATCAGTACACAGAATGTAGCAGGTACGTACATTCGAAGGCGGTGAGGCTGATGCAGGGGCAGGAGCACGGCGGTGTGTCGTAGTAGCGCAGGTACAAGAGAACGGCAATGCGCTCTGCGGGTACTCTGCGCAGAACACATCAGGACACAGAATGTAGCAGGTACGTACTTTCGAAGGCGGTGAGGCTGATGCAGGGACAGGAGCGTGGCGGCGTGTCGAAGTAGCGCAGGTACAGGAGAACGGCAATGCGCTCTGCGGGTACTCTGCGCAGAACACATCAGTACATAGAATGTAGCAGGTACGTACTTTCGAAGGCGGTGAGGCTGATGCAGGGGCAGGAGCGTGGCGGCGTGTCGAAGTAGCGCAGGTACAGGAGAACGGCAATACGCTCTGCGTGTACTCTGCGTAGAACACATCAGTACACAGAATGTAGCAGGTACGTACATTCGAGAGTGGTGAGTCAGGGGCAGGAGCACGGCGGCGTGTCGTAGTAGCGCAGGTACAGGAGAACGGCAATGCGCTCTGCGGGTACTCTGCGCAGAACACATCAGTTCACAGAATGTAGCAGGTACGTACTTTCGAAGGCGGTGAGGCTGATGCAGGGGCAGGAGCGTGGCGGCGTGTCGAAGTAGCGCAGGTACAGGAGAACGGCAATGCGCTCTGCGGGTACTCTGCGCAGAACACATCAGTACACAGAATGTAGCAGGTACGTACATTCGAAGGCGGTGAGGCTGATGCAGGGGCAGGAGCACGGCGGTGTGTCGTAGTAGCGCAGGTACAAGAGAACGGCAATGCGCTCTGCGGGTACTCTGCGCAGAACACATCAGGACACAGAATGTAGCAGGTACGTACTTTCGAAGGCGGTGAGGCTGATGCAGGGACAGGAGCGTGGCGGCGTGTCGAAGTAGCGCAGGTACAGGAGAACGGCAATGCGCTCTGCGTGTACTCTGCGCAGAACACATCAGTACACAGAATGTAGCAGATACGTACAGTCGAAGGCGGTGAGGCAGGGGCAGGAGCGTGGCGGCGTGTCGTAGAAGCGCAGGTACAGGCGGAACGGCAGCGCGCTCTGCGGGTACTCTGCGCAGAACACATCAGTGAGACGAGTGTTCCTTCTATCTCTTTGCGAAAAATTATTAATACACTTCTGGACACATCTTTTGGCCCACCTTGTATTTTCAGTTTCGTTTGGTCCTAGCTAAAATTTTATATTAGGTCGAGCAAAAAGTTTTTATGCAGTTTTGAACCTGGCACATTCACAATTTCATTCAATAGTCTTTTTTTGAATTTCGAACACAGAATTTAAAGAAACATAAGACAATTTGGAGCCTGTTTGTTGATATCAAACAATCGAATACTAAGAAAACTTGGTTTTATTGGTTTACTTGGATTTAATTCTTGAAAAAGTGATTGATATCTTTGGTTTTGCAACAAACATTACTTATTCTTAACATTAAGGTGAGGTTCTATCAATAATCTATGGATACTTCACCTGAAGTCGCCACCCAAGCTGTGGCACTTATTCAGGCTGGACACAGCCAAAGAAACGTGAGTGCTCAACTTAATTTAAGTCGATCTGCGGTCCGAAATGTTTATCGGAGGTACCTAGAGACTGGCGGCTTTGTTCGTCGCCAAGGAAGGCCACGATCTCGGGTCACAACTGAAAGGCAGGATCGATTCATCGTGACGACCAGCTTGAGAAATCGTCACCTTACCTCCATTGAGATACAAAACCAACTTCGCGACTTCCACGGAGTATCTGTGAGCGCTCGAACTGTTCGGAGAAGGTTAAAAGAACGCGATATGGTACCACACAAGCCAGCTAATGGCCCCAAACTAACGCGAGCCCACCGAACAGCGCGCCTTCATTTCGCACGCAGTCATTTAAATTGGACACAGCAAGATTGGAGCCGTGTACTCTTTTCTGATGAGTCTAAAATTGTGTTACATGGCAATGATGGAAGGAAGAAGGTCTACCGACGTAAGGGAGAGCGTTTCGCATAATGCTGCTTTGAAGAGAGGGTTGCTTATGGCGGTGGCTCATGGACTGTCTGGGGCGGTATATCCGCGAGCGGCAAAACTCAACTTGAGGTTGTTACAGGACCACGGCTGCCAACATTAAATGCTGAAAGGTACATTCGTGAGTGCTTAGAACCTCACGTGATACCATACGCGGACTATGTGGGCCCAAATTTCCTTTTTATGCATGATAATACAAGAGCCCATGCGGCCGGCATCGTCAGGGAGTATCTTCCGGATGTGAACATCACAGTTATGGACTGGCCAGCCAGAAGCCCAGACATGAACCCCATTGAGCACATGTGGGACGAGCTAAAAAGACGTGTTAGGGCTCGTCAGCCAGTTGCCCAGACGATGCAGGAGTTGAAAACTGCCATAGAAGAGGAATGGGAGATGATCCCTCAAAATTTCATAGAGCGATTGATAAACTCTATGCCTAATCGTATGAGAGCTGTGGTAGATGCCCATGGAGGCAACACGCGTTATTAAATTTAACCTTTATTTGATAAAACATGTTTTTTAATCAAAAATCAATTGCCTTTAACAAGGCGCATATCCGACTTGTTAGGCGTAGCTCCATGTCGTATGGTATTCTAAATTCAAATTTAAAACAATACGATCGAAAAAGATGGTAAAATTTATCAGGTTTAAAACTGCATCAACAGTTTTTGTTCAATCTAGCAATCATATTTCGGTAGGGGCCATCGAAACCTAAACTCTAAGGTGGGCCAATAGATGTGTCCAGAAGTGTATATCCATCCTGACAGACAAATTAATCAATTCCTCGTTTAGTTTGGGAAAGTTCATTATAGTCATTATTAAAAACACAACCAGTCTGTTAGATGATTTGTTAGAAAGAGACGTTGAAAATGCCGAGTCAGAATATTTATACATCGCGATGAGGACAGGAAGCTAAAGCGTGATTGCCATTAGGCATTAGGCATGAGGGTGACACTCTCACAATGATAAAGCGTCGCCGTCGCCGTCGTCGCGCTCGATGAGACATTTTACATTATTTCCTCTCCTCTGTACTCACTTTACTCATGATTCCGCTCCCGTTATTATAAGATTCCTCTTTTATTAAAGGGAGTGTAATTCCCTTTTCATCTAAGTACAAAGATATTTTAATTACAACTCTCCTTAACGGACAATATTTTACTTGGTCAATTATGAGATTAAACGCAAGAATTGTCATCCTAACTAATATAATTAATGCGAAAGTGAGTTTGTTTGTTTGTTACGCTTTCACGCTAAAACGGCTAAACGGATTTGGATGTTTGGCACATGGGTAGACCATGACCTGCATTAGGACATAGGATACTTTTTATCTGGGTAGTACGTTTCCGTAGGATAATTTGCAACATCCACGCAGGCGAAGCCACGGGCAAAAGCTAGTTCCTAATAAACACAAAAATGCGTGTGTGTGTGTGTAGGCGTGCACGGTGAGCGGCGCGCGCGACACGTTGGTGGCGCGCAGCACGCGCTCGCTGTCAGATGACGTATGTGTACTCTCACCATAGACAAGGGCTGTGTAGGCGTGCACGGTGAGCGGCGCGCGCGACACATTGGTGGCACGCAGCACGCGCTCGCTGTCAGATGCCGACGTCCTGCAAGTAGCACACTATTACATGCCAAATTATAATTGTTTTGTGCAGTTTGCAGGTCAGCATCAGGTTGTATGTTGATCAAAATATAATTCACGAAAACCATTTTCGTTCAAATAGCAGGGACTTTGAACCTAGACATTGATTTTTATTTTATTTTGGAGAATGAGCCGAATGATACGCTTGTAGTAAGCGGGCGGAAAGATGCTAATTATCAAGTATTTTCCTTTTCGATCGGTCACAGAAATTGTGAAGGTAACAAAACCAAATAACATTGGAGAGCGAGAGCGTGGTCCAACAATAAGATATAGTGCGTGAGCGGACGTGACGTCATCATATATCAGACAGTGATGGCAGCCAGGCGCGGCGTGTACCTATCTTCATAACTTCACAGAAACGTTCTACCTACACACGTAGATCGATACTCTGAAAATAAACCTAACAAACGGACACCGAAAAATTACGAATAGATATGAATTTATGTAAAATGTAATTAGGTGTGTTTGTCTTCAGCCGTGTCATTTTACATGACGTTTAGAATCGAATTTTCACATACTAGTATAATTCCAAACGACCGTGACCTACGCAGTTTACCTATGATGAATACATCACACTAATATTTTATAGGCGAAAGTTTGTGAGTGTGTGTGTCTGTTTGTATGTTTGTTACTTCTTCACGCTCTAAAGGCTGGACCGATTTGGATGAAATTTAGCATGTTGAAGTGTGTGGGTTTCGGGGAAGACAATCAAACATGTGCGAACGCCACGAGAGGTTTATTACGACTCTAACTTAATACTAATACATGAATAAATGTACTTAAAAAAAAAGTATGTACATAAAAAGTATGTACTACATGATTAAACTACTTATTATTACCTTCAAAAAAGTCCGGAGGCAATAAATCTAACTATCATAGTTAAGTCACAATAGCAGCTTTTGTTTTCTAAAATTTAATTACGTCGCCGGTAGAAATAAAAGTTGGTTACATTCGTATCGTAGTATTAATTCTTATTTAAATAAATAGTTTTATCATCAAGGGTATTTATGTAGCAGGAAAATACTTTTTAATTTAAAAATTAAAAAGTATTTTACTGCTACATAAATTCCATACGCGTATTATAAAAATTCCATACGTGTTCCGTTCGACGATGCGCTGCCGCGCCGCGATTAACTCGAAACTTAGTATTTTCATTCTTGAGACTAAAAATGAAGAATAACGTGTATCAGGGTTTTTCGAAAATCTACCCACAAGGGGGTGAAAAGGGGTAGTAAATTTTTCAGGGGAGGATTTTACTGCGGGGCTTGATTAACTCGAAAATTGGTAAAAATAATCTTTCAGTCAAGTTATGGCAACATCCGAAACGATTTTTTACAATTCCACTGCTGTGGGCATGAAAACAGGGAATACAGTTTATATGAAAAATCTTATTCATTTGGTTAAACTACTTTAGCACAAATACTTGCCTAAGCAAGTAATAAAGTTTGTCATTGATAGTTTTTCCCCCCGAGAGAAGAGAAGAGGGGCAAGGGAGAGGGTGGTGAGGACGGAGAGGGGGGAGGTGAGGAGGGAAAGGTGAAGGGGAGGTGAGGAGGGAAAGGTGAAGGGGAGGTGAGGAGGGAAAGGTGAAGGGGAGGTGAGGGGTGAGGGGATGGGGACGCGGTGGTGAGGGAGAGAGGGGAAGGGGATGTGGTGAAGGGGGTTTGAGAGTGGGTGAGAGGGAGAGGGAGAGGTTAGCGGGAAGAGGATGCGGTGAACGAACGTGCTAATCTCTGGAACTACCAGTCGGACTTTATAATATCTTTCTGCATTTTATAGCCCAAATCTAAAGGAAGGCTATAGGCATAATTAACATCATTCTAGGACCTTTACGTGGCGAGCTAAAAGAAAAAAGGCAGAAAGAACGCTAAGCGGAAACGAAGTAATAGCGCGGGCAGGCAATGCGATGCGACGGGGTGGGTCGGGGGAACAAGAAATTTCACGCGGACGAAGTCGCGAGCAGCAGCTAGTTTCTCATAAAATCATTTGTTATCTTGTAGTGCGGTGTGTAGGTATGAAAACGCTTCTTCACTCCCCGCATAATATGTATGTATCGAGCGTATAGACGCAACGAACGAGCGCGCGCCGGGCGCAGAGCTAGCCGATCTAGCGTTTGAACATGCCACAGTGCAGCGTAAATGCAGTAGGTAAGGTATATCGGGTTCGGGTATATCGACGGAAGAGGAAATAAAATTGCTTTTCGGTCTTGTTTGTATTATTATTTTGTAATCAAATAGGTATCAAATAAACATTTATATACTACATAAACCTCCCCATTTAAAAAAGAAAAAAATGAACCACCTAAAAATACACTTTTCTCCAATAGTCAACAATTTAATGTGAAATAATTATTGTCATCGGGATTCCCTTACGCAGAAAAATTCGGCCAATATACATTGATAACCGCGCAATTATACAACCGCTTGCCTCAACACGCGGTGGTACTCAAATAGATAATATTTTTTCTAACATCACAAGTGAAGTCAACTCCATAAGTTAGAATTGACCTCAAATCTAGCGATTTTATGAAATCATGAAGTTTGAGGTCAATTCTAAATTATTGAGTTGTATTGCTGATTCTAATGATTATAATTCTGTAAAGCCATATTAGTTACGGCCGCGTCTCATATTTTAATCAACATACAATCTGACACTGACCTGCAAATTGCAAAAAATGTAAGAAAATTTGAATTTCGCGGACTACCTTAGCGCATCCCCCTTAAATTCTAGAAAGATTTTTTTAATTTCGCTTTAATGCGTTCCGTTTTTAGTAGGACCGTTTTATTAATGGCAACACTTCTGAAATGTCAGAATTCCGTCGAAATAAAAATCAGATTGTAGTATAATTTTTGAACTTCTTTATTACCCGATGAGGTGGAAACTATTCTTGAATATCGCGCATAAATCGAGTTTACTCTTGAAAGTGCAGTATGCACTCAATAAACGCGTCGTAACTCGTAGCCAGTTGCTACGGCGTAGCGACTTGCTCGTCGCGCCGCAGCGAGTTGCTACGTTGTCGCCGTTGTCGTTGTTTTTTTTTTTTTTTTTGTAGCGGTTTGCTACGGCGTAACGATTTGCTACGTCGCAGCGTGCTACTACTGGTAGCGGGTTGCTACGGCGTAGCGATGTGCCACGGCGTAGCGATGTGCTACGGCGTAGTGACTTTTGTTACGGCGTAGCAAGCTGCTACACCAACAACACTATCGTAAGTCGAAAAGCTGCTTTAGTTTCCCAAAATATGTCATTATGTCATAATTATCTTTCCATGCTGTGGTACAAATATAAGCCAGTCAATGAGATGGTATGTAGCCGGGTTGACTCGCGGAGAATGTTTGAGGTAGATTGTTAGTGTCGTTTGATAAATAATATGAGTGTGTACCATATGATGGGCGTGACGTCTAACCCACCCAGCCGGTCCCCCGGCGAGATGGCAAGCTGCAGCGGCGCGCCCACCGCCTCCACCCACACGTCCAGCACGATCGGCTCCATGTCCTGGATCTACACAATGATAAGGGGTATTACAATTAGGGTATTTAAGTGAAACATACGTGTAGCTAGTTAAGAGGTTTATTCAAGACAACGATGACGATCCCTGAGCTGTGACATCCCGCTATAACTTGACAATGACAGTTCACACAAACATAACGTACATTACAATAGTCTCGGTCAGCTGCGGCTTCCTAGAAGAGCGGTAGCCGCACTTAACGCCCGCAGTGACTGCCGACATGAAAATTACCGTCATAATAATATAGTATGTCGTCCACTAACTTCGGCAATAAATTAATCACTAAAAAAAACTTTAAAACTGTCGTTTAAGTCATATTTATTAAAAAATCCGGCCAAGCACGTATCCGGACCACGCGCATTGAAGGGTTCCGTAGTTGAAAAGAATTTATCCCAAAAACAAACTTAGCATAATTGTTATCCCAAAAAAACATTTTTTATGTGATAAAATTACAAATTAATAATTTTGGGAAATTTTCCTTTACTTGTGCTGTGAGATCTTGCATTTTGACTAATTTCATTATTCTAGGTCAACGGGAAAAACTCTATAGATGCAGATTTCTTACGACACAAAGACACGATTTCTTTCTTACAATAGAAACATGGTACTTTATTTTGTGATTTCCTTTACAAAAATATAACGGTTTTTTTATATACATTTCAACTAGTTAACTGCTGGGCCCAGGATTTCCCGCTTCCTTTCATGATTTAAGAAACAGTGATTAGTTTCCTATCGGCCCATAGGAAACTTTTGTGTTTAAGGGCTAGGCGCCCCGTTGCGCGCGCAAAAATGTTCGGGGGCGTGCGAGGGGGCGTCACGTAGGGGAGCCGCGTGTGTGAGTGGGTAAGCCCAGCCAAATAAAGCTTGCTGACTGAAAGTAATCGTATGGTACGTAAGATTGAGGTGCCCCTGCAGATGGCGTCAGAGAAGTAGCACTTGTCCACCAATTTTTTTTTGCCGGTGAGTTACGTATTGAGATAATTTTCAGGCTTTTGTGAATAACTGACCCCTAATTGAATCGAAAAAATTGATGTCCTCAAAATATCATGAAAATTTAATAACTGAAGAGTCGATGGGCGAGCTTACCGACTGAAGGACTTCACACTCACCAGGGACCTTTATAAAGAAAATGAAAGAAAATATTATTTATTCTGCACAAACACAAAGAATAGGCAAAACAAACAAACGCAAAGATCAAGTACACTAATATAAAGCTGCCAAAAGCCTCGTATTTAATATTGTAAAAGTTAAAAGTTTTTTTAAGTAGGGTTTAACCTTTATAGTCCAGTAAAAATAGGGTTTGAGATTGCATTAAAGACACTTTAGTAAATTGGTTTTGAAATAATAGTATAATTATTTACTTAGGCATTCGTGGCAATTTTGTGATCATATGGGTGGAGGAACCTGAGAAATACTCGTACCTAAAGTTGTGTTTTAACTGTTTAACGCTTAACAAAAAATACACTTTAGGTGAAAACTAAGCTTATAGCCAGCCTAAAATTATAGTACATAAGTAATTCCTCGGTTTAGGTGCAAAATTCTTAACATTACGAGATTTTTTCATTCATGGTGTGAAAAATGAGACTTAATAAATCTCACTTTCGGGGATTTTTCTGTTTACACATTCCAAACGTTAGCCTCGAACCTATGTTCAGTTTTCATCTAGGTGACTTTTCAGGAACCTAGTTAAAAAGTGTTTTTCATGATTTGTCTATTGCACATAAAAGACACTTGAAATATTTTTTAGGATGTGCATTAACATTTTCATTGTTCGTATGCAAGTGTCATAATCCCCTGATTAAGTGACAAGGATTCTTCGCAAAATGCATAAAACCTAAATTACCAGCACTCGTAGCATGACCACTTCTGTATCTACGAAAAATAGACAAAGTGACATTTCTATTTTTGACATCGCACCGATCAATCCTTCCACAATCTGTCATTATGTCTTTCGTTTTTTTTGTTAAACTGTACGTTCGCACGGACGTAAAAAATCGCGGCGGAATAAAATCGAGTGGCGCGCTTGGAATAGAACAAACAGAAAGCTGTACATCTGTTCGCACGGCCGCGATTTTTCCCAGCGTGATTTATAATCGCGCGGTGTTCGACTTTCAACGCTCGGCGTTGAGCGTAGAATGAATACGACATACGAAGTTCTTTATTTGTGTTCCCACGGACGCGAAAATGTCGCGCGCGTTGGTCAGCACAGAGTACATTCTATTGTACTGTTGGTCTGGTCTGGTGCCACATGCTCAAGGCGCATGCACGGCGATGCCAAGCCGAAGAACGCGTAGGTAAATAAAACTTTGAAATAATAAGTAATTTCTTTAGAGTTAGTTATCGGACGTCATGATAGCGTAGGTACGCGAATATTAGGTACCTACTATCTATAATCGTAATCGTAATCGTAAAAAAGGAAAGCGTGACTGACTGACTGACTGACTGACTGATCTGTCAACACACAGCTCAAACCACTGAACGGATTGGGCTGAAATTTCGTACACAGATAGCTATTATGACTTAGACATCCGCTAAGAAGGGGTTTTTGGAAATTCGACCTTTAAGGGGGTGAAAAGGGGGGATATTGTTTGTATGAAAAATCTTATTCCTTGAGTTAGTAAATTTGAAACTTAGCACAAATATTTATCTAAGTAAATTATGATTTTCGTATTTTTTTGTTTTTCTAAACTACCCCCTAAAGGGGAATTGGGGGGTGTCAAAGTTCGTATGGAAAAATTTTAACGCGCAATGCGATTAACTCAAACCTTAGTACTTATACTTAAAACAATAATAAAGAATAATGTGTATCAGGGTTTTTCGAAAATCTACCTCTGACGGGGTGATAAGGGGTAGTCAATTTTACAGAGGACGATTTTAATGCATGGCTTGATTAACTTGAAAATACCAATTTTCAAAAAAAAATTCAATTTTCAAATAATCTTTGAGTCAAGTTATGGACACATCCCAACCGATTTTTTTAAATTCCACCCATGTGGTGATGAAAACAGGAAATACAATTTACATAAAAAACTCTCATTTGGTTAATTAATTTGAAACTTGGCACAAATACTTGCTTAAGTTTAAGTAAGTAATAAAGTTTGTAATCATTACTTTTTCAAAACTACTCCTCAAAGGGGGGTTTAGGGATGGTAAAGTTTGTATAGAAGAATTTTAAAGCGTAGTTTGATTAACTCGAAACTCAGTATTTATACTTTTGACATAAAAGTACTCGTAACATAAATAAGATTTTGGGTTTTTTGAAAATCGACCCAGAAGGAAGAAAAAGGAGTAACTAAATTTTAAGGGGAGCATTTTACTGCGTAGTTTGATTTACTCAAAACATTTTATAAATAATCTTTGAGTCAAGTTATGGAAACGAAATTTCAAGATTCCACTGCTGTGGGGGTGAAAAGAGACTTTTTATATGAAAAATCTTATCTTTCTTCAATATTTGCCTTAGTAAATATTGAAGATTGACACTTTTAGTTTTTTAAAACAACCCCTCACAGAGAATATTTTAGGGGGTGTCAATGTTAGCAAGGAAAATTTTTAATGCGCTGTCCAATTAACTTGAAACTCGGTACTAATATAGTCTGGCAGTTTGAATACTTTATGCGGTCTACACAAATGTCCTTTCTTTGATATTGTCCGTCGAGTCATTGAGTTCCTTAAGTACTGAGTTCAGCTATACGATTACTGAGTCTGACAAATGCTTGCACTGACTGGACAGAGGCTGTACTATGACGTGACAAAAGATCATGGATCCATCATGGTTCCGTTGTGAAAAAAGGATGGTGCTACAGGTCTTATATAGCTTCGTCTCTCTCTCACACTCTGGAACCATGATGGATCAATGATCTATTTTCACGTCATAGTACGGCCCCTGGTCCACTCACATCTGTGTGATTTTTTTCTTAGAAGACCATTTCATCCGCTAATTTACATGGTCCTCACATGATTACTCTTACTCACCAAGATTATGTTTGCACTTTGAAAAGAGACTTTGACCCATGGGTTTGTGCTCGCGCAAGTTTAGTAATACGTTTGTTTTTAATCTCGGCAAAGAGATATGCGTCTTTACTATAATATTTCCGACCGCAGTTTTGAGCTATATTTCCTTCCCTCCCAATTCCCATACAACAGAACGAGAGGGATGTATATCGCACGCGCCGAATCAGAGGCATCTCCGCTGCAGCGATAGCCAATCGCCGCACACATCCATTGTGACTTGAGAGAAATTATTGCAATTTTGAATCTCTGTTCTACCGCAACCGCACCGCAAAGCGCCGCGCCGCAAATTAATCCGCTACATTTTCAAAAACTCTGAAACTTTTTTTATATGTGTTGGCCGACACAAGTGTACCGATTAAAGTCCTCATGTAAAAGTGCACCACAGTGAAAGGAAGAAAATCAGTAAAACGAGGGACCTCAGGTATGGCTGTCCTTGAGTCAACGCGTGTCATCCAGAAGGTTCTCAAGTAAGTCCATCCATCCCTATTTTCTTACTCATAACCTCATGTTTCCTTTTGCTCAATTCTGTGTGTCGTCTAACATTCCACTCCGCGAATGGTCCTTCGAAAGCCACTTCAACTTATACTTACACCAGTTTGTTTCGCCTTTCTTCTCAGGGGTGGTCAGATTATCAGATGGGAATTATGTCGACTCAATCTAGCTTATTTTTTTTTTCTTAATATGTCGTTCAAAAGTGATTTCGATAGTTATCCTGTTTACAAAATTTTCATTGTAAATCCGTACTAATATTATAAATAACTGTCTGTATATTATGTTAACTTTTCACGCCGTAACCACTGAGCGGTTTTCGATAAAATTTGGCAAAGAGATAGATGGCATCCTAGGGAAGGACGACTTTTTGTTTTGAAAATAATCCTAACTTTCTTCCCCTATATCCCAGGGGATGAAAGTTTGTACGGAAAACCTAGCATTTCATAGGTTAGGGATATGAAAATTAAAATTTTAGCTTTTGGTAAGAAATAAAGAATCACGTGTATCAGGGTTTTTTCAAGGGGGATGATTTTAAAATTCATAAATATTATTGATATTTTTGTGTACTTATTTTTAAGAGATTTAAAGGATTGTAAATATAGTCATCGTACGTAGCATGAAATAACATTTACACTTTATTTGATTAAAATCGGTTCCCTCGGTTAAAAGTTATTACAATTTTAAGTCATAAAAATAACTTGGCTAACACGTACACAATCACTTACGGGCTACGTGGTCAATGTTGATCTTATTAAAATGAATAATCATTAATTTTAAGTTAGACATTTAGACCCACTAGCACGCCGCTATCGCTAAATACGTTGAGTACTAAACGAATTTAAAACATTGTTCTATTTCTGTCCATTTTGAAGTTTTGAGGGATGAAATGATGTTTTAAAACATGTTCAGCGCTAACTGTATTTATTGTTTTTGGTGCAAGCGAGCTTAGGGTAATTAAAACCAGTTTTATGAATCTATAACAGTTCCAGTGCGTGTCGGACTTCGGTCGTTTAGGGTTTCGTACCAAAAATGATTTATCAATATATTGGTAGTTTTTAGTAAAAAACACGTAGTAATAAACATTAACACCAAATTTCAAGTTCATAGGTCAATGCAAAGTTAAAAAATTCTTCGGAACAAAATTTTGCAAAAAAACAAAAGCTGACTTTGGTGGCGTCTCATTCCTTTGTTTTTCAATAATTTTTAAAACAAAAAATACACTATTTATCTACTCAACAAGCTCTAAACAACGATATCCCACTCGATGGGGTGGGTATTTTTTTTTATTGCACGGCTTTGGGTCTTCATGATGCATATACTGTGAAAATTTGAAGACTGCAGCTCCAACCGTTCGGCTGCAAAACCTGTGTGACAGACGACGGACAGACCGACACGTGGGTGACAGTAATAGGGCTCCGTTTGGACCTTCCGGGTACGGAACCCTAAAAAGATTATTTGATTATTATTTGTCTATTTGTTGCTTCTTCACGCCTTAACGGATAGGCCATGGCATGGGGTCGGACATAGGATAATTTTTATTGCGGTAGTACGTTCCCCTGGGATAATTTCTGACTTACACGCGAGCGAAGCCGCGGGCAAAAGCTAGTAATGATATATAGGTACTAAAATAGTTTCAGCATTATACATAAACAAAGTAAGTAAACATTAAACGGGTTTCATTTGAGAAAATACAATATAATAAACAATTGTTAAATATTATAATTATTCTGGATATTTCCTTAAATAATTGTACGGCGTCAAAAATTGGCCTTTTAAATAATTAATTATTCAAGTTAATTATTAAAGGGATGCACCCAAAATTTTCTTTGATTCTTTTGTGGTCTCCTGCCCTCATAAATGGCTACCGCTAATAATTTGACGGAACAAATCGTACGTCCGCACTGTACGAAGAATCAGTTTGAAGCAATGATGTATTACCTTACGTCATTGATTTGAAGTGGATTTTTAACGCTTGTTCGTACACTCTGTTGAAGGTGGGAAAAACTGCGCTAGGCGTTTTTTATTCCACCGCGATTTTATTACGTCCGTGGGAACGGGGGCTAAAGTGTGCATCCACACTGCCGGCCTAGCGCAGTGGCGACCACACGGACGGGCGCCCGCCGCCGCCGCGCCGTTTGCGTCCATAGTGTAGTGCGCGGGCGCCTAGCGCGACGGGCCCGAGCGAGATAGCGCGCGTAGTTTTCAAACGTTCCTATTCACGCGTTATGGCCACACTACGGGCCTAGTCAGCGAGCGAGCTAATGCGCGGGTAGCGGGCAGTGATGCCAACTTAGTGCTTTCGGTAGTACTAGATCTGACGCATTTTCAGGTTTCTAACGATATTTGTATATGGCTTTTTTTTTCATAGGTCCTCTTTTACATTGGCAGAATGGTCGACATCGGCTTTGTTTGTCATAATAAAAAATAGAATACAACATAATATAGACTATTTCGGAAGAAAGTTTTTCTATTATAATTATGTCTTGCGTAATATGCAAAAAACCCTTATTAGACGGTGATTCAGTCGCCGTTGGTAGTAAAGGTTTTAAAACTCTATATAAATTTAGTGAGCTTCGGAAAGAATTTATTTCATTTCTCGGACAATGTGCCAGTGATTTTACATACAAATTGCCGAAAAAAGTAGGTACACAAAGGAAAATGCGAAAGGTATATACATGCCTCTGCAATCTACCAACATGAAGAATATTGTACCTGAATCCACTGGAAGTAGTACAAGTGACTTTCCCTTCAAGGATAAATGCTTTTTTTGCACAGAAGACCTTGACGATTTTATGGACAAAGAAAATAGAAAACCGTCAAGCAAAAGAATACTTACTTTACAAATATCCAAAGACTCTACAAAAGGATCTATAATAAAACCACTTCGAGAGACATCTTCTAGCTGTAATGAAATGGTAAGTTGTATAAACACCTTCTAGCTTTGGTTCAGCTTATTTTGTTCTATACCCATCTGATTAGATCAAATCCGTTTCGACGACTTTAAAGAGCATTAGACATAACATATACAAAACTAACTATAGTGTCCATCTTTATACCGCTGTAGGTAGGCAGTAAGAGCTGGCTTCACAGCCACGCGGGGCGGTTGGGCCGCATAGCAGCTATAGGTAGGTATACCATACTTCTTAATTTTTCTCTAAAACTACGGGATATATTTTGATACATAGGTAATGTTTTATATTTAGAAACCGCCATAAGGCGCTGCAGTACCATGTATCTTTAAAACGGCTGAACGGATTTCGATGCGGTTTGATTCACGGCACCGCCACTACGGTAGTTTCCATTCCAACCATTTATTCAAATTCTTAGATGTGGTCTTCGTCTTTAGGTCACCAGGGTGATGCAGTCGGTTTTTTTATAACTTTCCAGCTTGTCATGCGTACGGTAAAAATAGGTACCTACCTACTGAGTTTTATTTTAGGTCTCACTTTATTATCATAATCATCATTCTCCTGCCCTTATCCCAATCTATTTGGGGTCGGCGCAACATGTCCTTTTTTTCCATACTTCTCTATTATTCGTCATCTCGGTAGTCACCCCCTTTCTAGCCATGTCATCTTTCACACAATCCATCCATCGTTTCTTTGGTCTTCCCCTACTCTTATAGCCATCGACATACATACTCAAAACTTTCCTCACGACATTTTCCTCACTCCTCCGCATCACATGCCCATACCATGACAGCCGATTTCCGCACAACTTTTCAGTCACCGGTGCCACTTTTAGACTTCCTCTTATGTACTCATTTCTTATTCTATCCATTCGTGTAACACCACACATCCCTCTTAGCATTCTCATCTCAGCTGCATGCAACTGCTTTTCATTCATCCCTTTTGTGGCCCAACATTCTGATCCATACAAGACAGCAGGTCTAACCATTGTTTTATATATCTTCCCCTTAAGTTTAAAGGGGAATGCGGGAGTCGCAGATTGTCCTCGTGACCTGCCGCCATTTCATCCATCCAGTGTTAATCCTATGCTTAACCGTCCGATCTACTTCGCCATCGCTTTGCACGAGTGAACCGAGATACCGAAAGTCGGAGCAGACTGGGAGAAGCGCGCCATCAAGCGCTATGCCTCAAGAACTGGAGATACCGCCGAAATCGCAGCACATATATTCAGTTTTGGTTCTGCTGATTTTCAAGCCAACATTCTCCAGTTTCTCTTGCCATTTCTCCAATCTGCTCCGAATCTCAGGTAAATCTTCACCGACAAGAACAATGTCATCGGCAAACAGCATGCACCAGGGTGCCTCTTCCTGTAGATTCAACGTCAGAGCATCCATAATCAACAGGAAGAGGTAAGGACTTAAAACCGACCCTAGGTGCAAGTCAACAGGCAAATTGAACTCGTTGGTATTCCCAGCAGCCGACCGGACGTAGGTACGAGATTGACTGTACATAGCACGAATTAACTCTACATACTTCCCGGGCAAACCTTTCTCTTTCAAGGCCCACCACAACACATCCCGAGGTACCCTATCATACGCTTTCTCCAGATCAATGAACACCATGTGCAAGTTCTTGTGTGCACGTCTGTACTTCTCGCACAATTGGCGGAGTGCAAAAGTGGCGTCCGTTGTTCCTCGACCTGGCATAAACCCAAACTGGTTCGGGGTAATTTCACTCTCCTCTCGCAGTCTTTTCTCTATTACTTTCTCCCATACCTTCATACTATGTGACATGAGCTTTATTCCTCGATAGTTGTTGCAGTCCTGTACATCACCTTTATTCTTGAAGATGGGCACTAGCGAACTATTGCACCATTCTTGTGGGATCCCTCCTTCATGCAACAACTTATTAAAGAATAAAGTCAGCCACATACATCCATCTTCTTTTAAGCACTTCCATATACTTCTACTGGTATATCATCTGGGCCCAAGGCCTTTCCATTTTTCATACTTTGAACTGCCTTTCTGACTTCATCCATGCTGATTTCCCTCACCAAACCCATATTTACTTGTACCTCTTTAAGCACACCATTTCATTCATTCTCTTCGTTCATTAGCCTTTCAAAATAAATCTTCTATCGTTCTTTTATTTCGTCATCTTTGGACAGAACCTTACCGGCGTCGTCTTTCATACATTTAATGTGAATAATATCTCTTGTTCTCCTTTCTCTTGCTTTTGTAATCCGGTAGAGCTCTTTCTGGCCTCTAGGGCTGTCCAGTGAGTCATACAACTTTTCCTGCGCCTTAGCCCTCGAAACTGCACGTTTTCATTCCACCACCATGTATCCTTTTTTATCATACCTTTCCCATTCGATTCTCCAAACACATCTTTTGCTACTCTCCTTATGCAATCCGCCATCTCTTTCCAACATTCATTCACAGTTTTTCCTTCCATATCCTTCATTTCTATCATTTTATCTACCACTTGACTCTTAAACATACTTGCAAATTCCTCTTTTTCTATCATACGCCATCTGGTTTTTGGTGGGGGCCGTTCCTTGTTCCTACTGGACGAGACACCGACTTTTACCTCCATTATAATAAGTCTATGTTGTGAGACTAAGTCTTCACCTGGGAGCACTTTACAGTTTTTGACACTTTAAGGCTGTTCCGTCTTACCAGCAAGTAGTCAATTTGTGTCGCGTGGCGGCCACTTTTATACGTTATAAGATGCTCATTTTTTTTTTCGAACCACGTATTTGTTATTGCCAGGTCGAAGGCCGAAGCAGCTTGGAGCAGTGTCTCGCCGTCAGTGTTACGGTCTCCGTATCCCCAACCGCCATGCACTCTCTCATACCCATCCTTCTGTCTTCCTACATGCCCGTTAAAATCACCCCCCACATATACTTCTTCACTATCTGGCACATCCATCATTACACAATCGAAATCCTTCCAAAACTTCTCTTTTACACTATCCTCACATCCTGACTGGGGTGCATACACACTAACTATATTAATCACCAAACTGTCCACAATTACTTTTACCGCTATGACTCTATCACTCACTCTTTTAACATCCACCACACATTCTTTCAACTGACTATCCAACACTATACCAACACCATTTCGCTTGCCATCGCTTCCACAGTAATAAAACTTATATCCTTCTCCTATCTCTCTAGCTTTCGCACCCTTCCACTTCGTCTCTTGCAGACACACTATGTTCAGTCCTCGTCTTTTTAAAACACCTGCTAATTCCCTTCCTCTTCCAGTCATCGTACCTACATTCCAGCTAGCGCACCTCAATCTAAATTCTCTCACACTTCGGGCTTGTGTCTTACGTCGCACCCGCCCGTTCTGGTGCGACAACCCTTGTCCATTTCCCACAGAAGCCGGGTGCTGCCCCTGCGCGTCGCCTGTGGGGTACGCCCTAGCCCTATCGCGCATCATATTATTTCCACTCATGTTTCATATTGGTTTTAGCAAAGTTTTATAGTCGGCCGCCAGCCTGACACCAACCCTCCTTGGGAATGCTTTTGTTGGTGGTTTGCCCGCCACCGTGCGGGTGATCCAAGGTGCTTCTGTGGTTTGCACTAGGTTTCCAGTTCCCTTAGTCGCCTCCTACGACACCCACGGGATGTGATGGGGTGGCCATATTCTTAATCCGGGACCACACGGAAACTTTATTATCATAAGTAAGTAAATAAAACATCTACTTATATGATTTGACATTGATAGTTGACAGTTAGCAGTGAAGCCATAGAAAAAACTTTTTTACAAAAAAATACAACCGACTTCCAAAAACAACACTACAAAGTGAAAAATAACTTTAATTTCGGAAGTCGGTGTCTAGTTAAATGTATTTTCGTTTTTTGCCACCGACTTCCTAAATTAAAGTTATTTTTCACTTTGTAGTGTTGTTTTTGGAAGTCAGTTGTATTTTTTTGTAAAAAAGTTGTTATTTTTCACTTTTTAGTTGTGTACCTTCCCCACACAAATTTTAATACCACTATCTGCAAAACAAACTAGAACATCATTCATATAAAAGTGGGGAAAAAATACGTATTATTGAAGCTAACTCAAAAACTACCGAAGCAAAGTTAATCAATTTTATATGGGACCAACTGTGATGTATACCCTCTCGAATAAAACAAAAAAATCCAAATCGGTTCCGCCATCTTCGAGTAATCGGGGAACATACTCCGACGAATTGAGAACCTCCTCCTTTTTGAAGTCGGTTAAAAAGATCGCAATCGTTTATTTTATTGAAAATAGCTGTTTCGCTTTGCAATTTAGTAAAAACTTACAGTAAAAGAACTGATTGACATTTATATTACTATGAATAATAGTTTTCAACGTGTATAAATAAACTTTAATTTTATTTAATATCAACACTTTTTAAATGTGGCAACACCAAGGCTTTATCGATACGCAATCGATATGATGATTCTAAGATGCTTCGCCCTACTTATACTTAGAACTGTCATTAGCTAATGAACCCTTAAATTATGTTTCTGGGATGTACCGTTGACTAACGGATTTAATGCTAATTAGTTAAGCACTCATTAGGACTAATTTAATGAACCTTTCTGAGTGTGGCTGTGATTACAGCCACACTCGGTTATGCCCGAACATATATAAAAAAAAATATGAACATCCGAATTGAAAACCTCCTCCTTTTCTTTGAAGTCGGTTAAAAAAATCACAACACAAAACTTTCTCGCCCGGTAAATGATGCACAAACAAAATCGGTAAATAAAACATCTAATTATATGAAATTGAATATGGAAAATAATAATTGAAATGAAATAAAAAAAAAAATATGATTTAACATTGACAGTTGACAGTTAGCAATGATGCCATAGAAAAAAGATCGCAATCGCTTATTTTATTGAAAATAGCTGTTTCGCTTTGCAATTTAGTAAAAACTTACAGAAAAAGAACTGATTGTCATTTGTATTACTATGAATAATAGTTTTCAACGTGTATAAATAAACTTTAATTTTATTTATTATCAACACTTTTTAAATGTGGCAACACCAAGGCTTTATCGATACGCAATCGATATGATGATTCTAAGATGTTTCGCCCTACTTATACTTAGAACTGTCATTAGCTAATGAACCTTTAAATTATGTTTCTGGGATGTACCGTTGATTAACGGATTTAATGCTAATTAGTTAAGTACTCATTAGGACTAATTTAATTAACCTTTCTGAGTGTGGCTGTCAGTGTAGGTTTTTCCGATACATGAGATGACATCTAAGTATATGACTGATTTATGTCCCTTGTACCGAAGGTAGGTCATGACCTCCTTCATAATTTTTGTGAACACTCTAGGAGCAATGGAAAGACCGTAGGGCATGGCGATAAATTCGTATGTTATAGTTTCAGATATGTCATTTTCGAATTGAAAACGCAGGTATTTTCGAAATGATTTTTTGATTGGAACTAAAAGATATGCTTCTTTAAGATATATCGTTGCAAGGTACCCATTTTTAGGGTTCCGTACCTTTCTTTCTTTTCTTTCTTCAAAAGGAAAAAACGCAACCCTTATAGGATCACTCGTGTGTCTGTCTGTCTGTCCGTCTGTCACAGCCAGTTTGCTCCGAATCTAATGGACCGATTAAGTTGAAATTCGGTACACACATGAATTTCTGTGACCCAAACACGGACGGGTAAACTAAATAAATTAAATTTGAATATAGAGGTCACTTTTGAGGGGCAAATAAGAAAATTAAAAAAGAAAATTTTTGGAAACTACACCATGTGGCATATCAAATGAAAGAACTTACTATGAGGGTCTCAAATCTATTTTTTTATAATTTTAAAATAAATTGTTTTAAAGTTATTTAAGGAAATAGACGAAAATTGACCATTCCCCCCCTTATCTCCGAAACTACTGAGCCTAAAATTCTGAAAAAAATACAAAAAATAGATCTTTATTTGTTTATTACAGAAAAACTTATAATAAGTCTGTGGTCTTAAAATAACATGGTAAATCTATCAATATTGTGAGTACAAACTTACATTTACAGTTGGAATGTATGGGAGAACATGTTTTTCAACTACAATGTTAAGTTTGTTCTTAAGATAAATTCATCCCAACTACGGAACCCTTCATTGTGCGTGGTCCGACACGCACTTGGCCGGTTTTTGGAATAAGTTTAGAGGCAGTCCTATGATCTTCCATTTTGAAGTGGGATTTTTTAACGAACTGATTAAATGATTTAAGATTTAAGATGAATCTTTTTTCACCGTTTGGCTTAGGTGATAAAAATATGCGAGATATAAACTGGTTTTATACAGGTTCACCAATGTTAACCGCACCTAGGTCTATGAGCTTGTTAATAGCGATCGCCATATCACATTTCTCTTGTTTAGACCAAAATGTTTTGGTTGTATTATGGGGTTGTAGTACTCCCTCTGATAAAGGGATATCTACACCTTGACTAATCCATCTGAGAACTGTCATATTGATGTGCCTCCGGAAAACATACAGCATTGTTTATGAAGAAGCAGTGTATACTTAGCCTTATATGCGCGGTCAATAGTAAGGATACTTTAGTTTAACTTTAGAATACTAGATGGCGCAACTATCGCCGACGTTGTATTTACTCTGTGCCAGCTAGGACGCGGGAACCGCTGTCACTTTCCGAATTCATAGTCTTCACCAGGAAGAAATTCCTACAATGCTGTATGTTTTTTTTTTTGCTGGAAAAATCATGGCAACAGTATTTTGGGATTCAGAAGGGATCCTGTTGACTGATTATAAAGATAAAGGCGTTTCTATAACCGGAGAATACTATGCTTCTATCCTCGAGAGGTTGAAAGAAAGCAATAAAGAAAAAAGGAGGGGTAAATTGACCAAAGGTGTCCTTCTTCTTCACGACAACGCGCCTGTTCACAAGAGCCGTGTTGCGTTGGCTGCCCTGCATAAGGTGGGCTTCGATATTTTAGACCATCCACCCTACAGCCCAGACCTGGCTCAGTGATTATTACCTCTTCCCAAAATTGAAAAAAGAACTTCGTGGGAAGAAATTTTCAACTGATGAAGAAGTGAAGGACGCGGTTTCAGCTTATTTTTCGGACAAAGACAAAGCATTTTTTTATGAAGGTATACATAAGCTAATTGAAAGATCTGAAAAATGTGTAAGGGTAGCAGGTGAATATATTGAAAAAGAAAAATAATTTAGTATTTTTATTTTCACTTCTCACCCTCCATTCTGCGAACTTAAAAATGTACCTACGTAGCGTTGTGTACTTTCGCCGCGTACGGTCGAAAAAATATTTGGTTAATCGTTTAACCCTTTCTAAAAAATATTTATCATAGTGTTAGACAATTTAGTTGCGAATTAACTATTGGTTGTATTTTCAATCTTAAACATTAAAATAACGGTTTTTCGTAATGAATCCCGCTCCGAGTGACGAACCTGACGAAGCCATCGCCGCCGGGGCCAATCGGTCGATCGTTCCGAACTCGCCGTTTTCCGAGAGGGATCAAGAACCAGAAAAGGAGGACTCCTCGTGCGCTAGCAGTTCATCGGACAGCGAAGCCGAACGAAAGAAACCTCCACGCAAGAAACAAAAACGGGGTACACAGGTAACGGTCGATCCTCGGATCGACGCGTTATACAAGCAGGTCAGTCTTCTTACAAGCTCTAAAATGCAACAACAATACGTACAGAATACTAATGTAACGTGATCGAACAAGCGGATAATACATTTTTATCACCCCACGTGGCAACATATTCATATTAGAAGGCATTGGTAGAAATGCTCGCCTTTCCAGGCTTTGCAATTTAAAAAATAACGATGAACTGTGTTGTCTGAACAAAGGAAAAGATTTCTTGGCCTCAACAGAGGAAATCAAAGGGAGGGAGATTCAGGAGTGGCTAAAAAACAAAAATATTCCTTTTGAGGAAAAAGATCTTAGGGCCACTTTATTAGAAAAAGTAAAACATTTGTACCAAAAGTTTGCTGTAGATGAGACGGCTAAAGAAAAAGATATATTAGTATTGTGCCTCCCACCTTACCACTGCGAGCTCAACCCAATAAAATTGGTATGGGCTCAAATGAAGGGGTATGTAGCCCAAAACAATAAAAGTTTTAAATTAGAAGAAGTGAAGCGGTTGCTCCCTTCAGCACTCATAAGCATAACTGCAGAGAAATGACAATCTTGCATTGCTCATACAATTAAAGAAGAGAAAAGGTTTTGCCAACTTGATGGTATAATGGATAATGTTGTAGAAAGATTTATTATTTATGTTGGTGAAACTTAATCCTCATCATCAGAGGATGATGAATAATTATGATTGAAACATCTATCATCTCCATTATATCATTAAGGTGGCAAAACCTTTTCTCTTCTTTAATAGCAATAAATCTCATCTCACACTTCTGTCTCTGGAAAATGTTTTTATAGTTGGTATTTAGCTTGCGAAAGTGTATTTTTGCTAATCCTCTGGCATTCTAAATTATTATAGTTAGTTAAAATTATGACTTTTGTTACCACCAATGTCAATTAATTATTATAATTTGTGATGACTGGTGGTAGCAGTGACTAAATTGTTAAGTGGTGTTTTGTGTCGTATTTATTTGGTTTGTTGAAAACATATTATGGACATGCCATTATGATAAAGTTGTTTTTAATAAACTGATTGTTACTAAAAATTGTTTAATTTTATGTACCTATCCAAGCATCGTGACAAGTAGATAGATAGAATATGCTTTCTTGTATGCCATACATTGTTACTTACAAAAAAGCACATACATTATTTATAGAAAAAATTTGAACTTAACTTGAAAATAAAAGGTTTCGTACTCCTGCTTCTGCGAGCTTCTTTTTTCTAATGTTATAATAAATGGAGTATAACTTATTTGGAGGGAGATGCAGCTAGAATAGTGAGTAACTTAGAAGTCTCCAATTCTAATTATAGTGTTGTCTGGAAATTGTTATGCGACCGATATGATAACAAGCGCCAGTTAATAAACCATCATTTGTCTTCTTTATTAAACATAAATCCAATGTCTCGCGAGTCAGATAAATCACTTCGCTATTTAGTGAACCACGTTACCAAGAACCTGAGAGCGTTAACTGGCTTGGGACTGCGTGTTGATAATTGGGATGTTTTATTAATACATATACTGTGTTCTAAGCTGGATAACCGTACTCTTACCAAGTGGGAGGAATGGCGTGGCACTTTGGCTGATTTAATACCAAACTTACAACAATTTAATAAATTTCTAATTGACCGAGCAGATGTCCTTGTGTCTCTAAACCACTCTTCATCAAGCCATAATAATAATAATAAGGCATCAGCTTCTACGTCTTCTAAAGGTACCAACAATAAAACCGAACGTCAGAATAATAAATCTGTTACATGTCAATCAGTTCGTCAGTCTGCTTGTCAGAGTAATTCTTCATCTTCTTCAGGTTGCGTTGTTTGTCAGGGTGAACATAGAATCTACGATTGTCCTATTTTTAAGGCCAAGAGTGTGGAAGATCGTATAACTGAGGTTAACAAATTAAATCTTTGTTCAAATTGCTTAAGGTCCGGGCACATTACACGAAACTGCTACCTCAGACCTTGTCGGGAGTGTAAAAAGAAGCACAACGCTCTATTACACGTTCCAGTAGTAACCGAAACCCCTGCTGCAGGCACCACAACCACTGCTGCAGGTACCAAAACCCCTGCTGCGGATATCACTACCCCTGCTGCAGCTACCACATCATCATGTGGAACGATAGCTAATCATACTACACAAGATTCAAAACATGTTGTACTATCTACTGCCTTAGTTGAGGTGTGTAACCCTACGACAAATAAAACAGAACAAGTACGTGCCTTGTTAGATTGCGGCAGTCAGTCGTCTTTTATGACGCAGTCACTTAGAGACAAATTATCTTTATCACGGAATGCATTATCTAACAATTATATTAACATTGTCGGCATCGGCAATCATGTCAATAGTAAAGTCACAGAGAGTTGTGTGGCGCAGTTAAAATCTTTAATTAAACCGTTTCACGTCACAACAACTTTTCTAATATTACCGGAATTAACAAGAAACATTCCCAGATACACAATAAACACTCAGCAACTGCAAATACCTACTGAGGTACACCTTGCTGACCCTAGTTTTAATCAATCCTCTGCTGTTGACTTACTCTTCGGAGCAGATTTATTTTGGGATATTCTTGGCTGCGAGCAGCGTTCTCTAGGCCCTAATAATCCCACTTTAAGAAATTCCCAATTTGGTTGGCTCATTTCAGGCCCAATTAAAATAAACAATTCAAATAATTTATCCAATATTCAATGTCATCATTCTTTGACTTCAGTTAGATCGGAAAATGATTTTAATGTTGAAATATCAAAGTTTTGGGAGCTTGAGGAAGTGCCATTAAAATCGCCATTGAGTCACGATGAAAGAGTATGTGAAAAACATTTTTTAACACATATGACACGATTAACTACCGGCAGATTTTCTGTTCGATTACCACTTAAAGATTCACCTAATTGTCTTGGAGAATCATATACATTAGCAAAAAAACGCTTTCATAGTTTAGAGAAAAGATTCCGAAGGAACCCACAACTTAAATCAGAATATGTCAGCTTTATTAGAGAGTATGAACAGTTAGGTCATCTCTCACAGTCTGATGTATTAAGACCCAATATATCATATTTTTTGTGTCATCACGCCGTGTTTAAAGAAAGCAGCGAATCCACTAAAATTCGTGTTGTTTTTGACGGATCAGCTCCTACTTCATCTGGATTGTCAATCAATGATATTCTTATGATAGGTCAAAATATGCAGGACTCTCTATTCTCCATTCTAGTACGGGCTAGACAACACAAGTACCTCCTGACCGGTGATCTAGAGAAAATGTACCGCCAGGTGCAAATTAATGAGGACCGAAATCTCCAGCTCATACTGTGGAGAGAAGATGAGTCCCAACCTATCAAAACGCTAAGACTAAATACTGTAACTTACGGCATGGCAAGCTCCAGTTATTTGAGCACACGTTGTCTGTGGCAGCTTGGCGAAGAAAATCCGGATGAAACCATTAAAAATGTAATTCAGCACGACTTTTATGTGGATGACATGATAACTTCGAGTGACAGCGAACACAAACTAAAACATATTCTTCAAGGGGTTACTGCGGCACTAAGACTAGGTTGCTTTAATCTAAGAAAACTTAAAACTAATATAACTAGCATTTTTGACTCATGTTCTTTGGATGTTAACGAACGGTTAACACTTAGTGAGTCTTCTAGCACCCTGGGTTTGGGCTGGGATCCATCGACAGATACACTGCATTTTCCAATGCAATCCCCAGGTCTTTTGGATAGCAATCGCCCAACTAAACGTTCAATATTATCTAATTTATTTAAAATTTTCGATCCCTTGGGTTTGCTCAGTCCATGTGTAATGCAAACAAAGGTTATATTGCAACAGCTTTGGCTGGAGAAATTAGGCTGGGATGATCCTATTCCTGAAAATATTGCTTTGACTTGGGCTAAGTTTGCTGATTCTTTATCCGCACTTGGGAACATAAAAATTCCAAGGCATGTACTCTGTGATGAGCCAATATTTATAGAACTTCACTGTTTCTGTGACGCTTCCCAAAGTGCGTATGGAGCTTGTATTTATGCACGATCAGTAAACTCTGCTAATGAAGTCACTGTAAAATTATTGTGTGCTAAATCCAAGATTGCACCTACTAAACCTACAACAATCCCGCGCTTGGAGCTTTGTGCTGCGCTCTTGGCCGCTAGATTGTGTAAGGCGGTCAGAGATTCCTTGCGGTATAAGGTAAATAGTGAGGTATATTGGAGTGATTCCAGTATTGTACTGGCATGGCTTCATTCGAGTTTTAAGAATCTTAAAACTTTTGTTGCGAATAGAGTTTCAGAAATTTGTGAGCTGACAGACGTAAATTCTTGGCGTCACGTTCCAACATCAGTTAATCCAGCTGATCTCATATCTAGGGGGGTCAGCCCTAATCATATCAAAGACTGTTTGTTGTGGTGGTCAGGTCCGCAATATTTATTGCAATCGGAAGACACTTGGCCTGTTTTAAATAGCAATGAAGTTAATGTGATTAACTTACCGGAAACCAAAGAGAATGCTGCAATTGTTAACTTAGAAACCTCAACAGAATACTTTATTAATTTTCAAAACTATCAAAGTTACGATCACTTAAAACGAATATTTGCATACGCGATACGATATATTAATAATATAAAATTAAAGTCTACTAAAAAATCGATAGTCTCAGGTACTTTAAAAACAAATGAGTTACATGTGTCATTTATTAACTTGTGTCGTATGGCAAAGCAACAGTCATTCACAAGCGAATACAAAACACTCGCTAACGGTCGTCCATTGAAATCTAAGTCTAAACTTTTATCATTGACTCCTTTTTATTGCCCCAATGATAAATTAATTCGAGTAGGCGGTCGTATTGATTCCTCAAAATACCGTCATGATAAAAAACACCCTGTGTTGCTTGATGCATCTCATCATCTCACAAAATTAATATTTCAATATGAACATATTCGTAATTTACACGCTGGCCCACAGTTGCTGCTGGGCATTATTAGAGAGTACATTTGGCCTATTAATGGCAGACGTTTCGCTAGACAAACTGTTCGTCATTGCGTCAAGTGTCGACGGTTTCAAGCTAAGCCGTTGGAACCTATAATGGGTAATTTACCTTCCCAAAGGGTCACGCCAAACTTCCCATTCACTACTGTAGGCATAGACTTCGCTGGACCTTTTTTCATTTTAAATAGGAAAGGTCGCGGTTCGAAATTAGTTAAAGGCTATCTTTGTCTTTTTGTATGTTTAACGTATAAATGTTTACACCTTGAAGCTGTAAGCGATTTAACTAAAGACGCGTTTATTCTTACCTTCCGACGGTTTGTGTCACGACGCGGAAGGCCAATGGAGGTGTTTTGCGATAATGGTCGCAATTTTGTATCTGGTGCTAAGGAGCTAAATCATTTTTTTAAGATTAACGCGGACTCTCTTTCTGATTTTGCAAGCGGGGAAGGAATCAATTTTATTTTCTCACCTTCTTACGCCCCTCATTTTGGTGGAATTTGGGAGGCCGGTGTGAAATCGGCTAAGTACCATATCAAACGTGTGATGGGCAATTCCCATTTAACTTTTGAAGAGCTGTCTACCCTTTTTGCACATGTAGAATCTATCCTAAATAGTCGTCCGCTTTGCCCGTTATCCTCCTCACCTGATGATCTTCTTTGCCTCACTCCTGGTCACTTTCTTATTGGCCGGCCACTCACTGCTCTTCCATCACCTGACTTAGAAGAACGCAATTCCAACAATCTACAACGCTACCAACGAATACAGCAAATTCATCAACATTTTTGGCGTCGGTGGCAGCGTGAATATATCGCTGACCTACAGCAACGTAGCAAGTGGAGAACCGATAAGTCAAGCCTGAATATCGGTGATTTAGTCCTTCTGAAGGAAGATAATACGCCGCCTCTGTGTTGCGAGACTGGGGCGAGTGCAGAAATTGTTTCCTGGATCAGACGGAGTTTCTCGAGTTGCTGATGTGAAGACCCAACGGGGAGTCGTACGACGTCCTTTGGTTCGACTCTGCCCTCTGCCTTCCTCAGATGAAATAAAAGGTTGAAAATTGAGTTTCAACGGCGGGAGGATGTTGGCGCCTACTGCTATATTCTTAGCAACAAACAAGCTTCGTGCATATGAGACGCCCGAAATAACAGTCAGGAGTTTAATTTTTTTTCCTTAGTTTTTTAAGTTACCCCACATTACTTTTTATTATATACGTTTGGCAGAAAATTGATCACTCCACTAAAATTATTGTAAAAAACCTATTTGTGTCGAAATACAAGTATAAAACTATCCGGGGGTTTCATTTATGTCCGATCCGAGACAGTGAACACTGATAGTATATGGGATTATAGTTTAAATTGTTATGAACACCTTCTAGTACTTACCAGTTAAGAAAATAAGTCGCCATTTGGAAATAAAACAGTTTTTATTTTTTTATAACATTTATTTTTTCATAAGCACAGAGACTTATTCTAAAATGATTTAATCCCAGATTTTGGGGCACAAACACTTGGTGTAGCATCTCTTGGGCCATGTTCATTAAACATACTAACGTACTTCGTGGTACACTTAACAAAGAACAAATATGTTCATCGCTATCCCCAGTTCTTAATTTTATTAAATATAGGGGCAAATCGTCCTTTATACTTGTTTGAATTGAGCTTTTGTTATCCTAAGATAATAATGCACTATATATTCTGGGATTTCATCTATATTTTCAAAAATGTAAACGTGCATACATATTCTGCTGCAGCAGAGAAGCAAACTCTTCGATGTGGGATGAACTAAAAGTTTGTATTGGGTTTTGTGTTTTTCCAGTCTGTCATGACTCTTTCTCAGGAACGCTTGGAGTTATTAAGGTGAAATTAATATCAAATACGTAGGTTTATGACCCCTTAAAGCTCTAAAAAGTTAGGCTTCTAAGTCAACGCAATAAAAAATATGGCCATTTATGCGACATATTTTGATACTCGCACGTAAATCAAAACTTAAAGGTACCTACTTACCGTTGACCTAGAATCATGTTTGGCAGGAAACAAGGTCTTACAGCACAAGTGATGGAAAAAGTCCGAAAAGTGATAATTTGTAATTTTATCACATAAAAAAAAAAATTGGATTTTAGGCTCAGTAGTTTCGGAGATAAGGGGGGATGGTCAATATTCGTCTATTTTCTTAAATAACTTTAAAACAATTTATTTTAAAATTATAAAAAAAATATATCTAAGACCCTCATAGCCCTCATACCCTTTCATTTGATATGCCACACGGTGTACCGTGTACCGTGAGAAAAATGTCCTCCAAAAGTGACCCCCATATTCAAAATTCATTTGTTTCAATTCAATTCAATCTTTATTTCAGAAATCATCCATTTGGTTAGTATTAGAACTTACAAACTATGGTAGTGTTAAAATCACAAAACTACCCATCATACCCATCCATGTTTGGGTCACAGAAGTTCATATGTGTACCAAATTTCAACTCAATCGGTCCATTAGATTCGGAACAAATTGGCTGTGACAGACGGACAGACGGACAGACAGACAGACACACGAGTAATCCTATAAGGGTTCCGTTTTTCCTTTTGAGGTACGAAACTCTAAAAAAAAAGATTGAGTTTGTCCACGCGCAAAAGATTCTTGTACAGCTATAGACAATTAGGTGTGACGTCACGTATAGTGGTACCTGTATAAGCAGCTGGTCGTGGTAGAGCCCCCAGCAGTCGGCGTACACTTTCAGGGCAAGCGGCACGTGCGCGCGCGCCGCCAGCATACCACCCGGCGGCACGCACGCCAGCGCCACACCCGGCGCCTCCACGTCACGCGCCCACTGGTCTGTGACAATTACACGTTACGACACTGTCTATTTACTACACGCACACGCCAGCGCCACGCCCGGCGCTGCCACGTGACGCGCCCACTGGTCTGTGACAACCACACGTTACGACACAGCCTGTACACTACACGCACACGCAAGCGCCACGCCCGGCGCTGCCACGTGACGCGCCCACTGGTCTGTGACAACCACACGTTACGACACAGTCTGTACACTACACGCACACGCAAGCGCCACGTCCGGCGCTGCCACGTCACGCGCCCACTGGTCTGTGACAACCACACGTTACGACACAGTCTGTACACTACACGCACACGCAAGCGCCACGTCCGGCGCTGCCACGTCACGCGCCCACTGGTCTGTGACAACCACACGTTACGACACAGCCTGTACACTACACGCACACGCAAGCGCCACGCCCGGCGCTGCCACGTCACGCGCCCACTGGTCTGTGACAACCACACGTTACGACACAGTCTGTACACTACACGCACACGCAAGCGCCACGCCCGGCGCTGCCGCGTCACGCGCCCACTGGTCTGTGACAACCACACGTTATGACACAGCCTGTACACTACACGCACACGCAAGCGCCACGTCCGGCGCTGGCACGTCACGCGCCCACTGGTCTGTGACAACCACACGTTACGACACAGTCTGTACACTACACGCACATGCAAGCGCCACGCCCGGCGCTGCCACGTCACGCGCCCACTGGTCTGTGACAACCACACGTTACGACACAGTCTGTACACTACACGCACACGCAAGCGCCACGCCCGGCGCTGCCACGTCACGCGCCCACTGGTCTGTGACAACCACACGTTACGACACAGTCTGTACACTACACGCACACGCAAGCGCCACGTCCGGCGCTGCCACGTCACGCGCCCACTGGTCTGTGACAACCACACGTTATGACACTGTCTGTACACTACACGCACACGCAAGCGCCACGTCCGGCGCTGCCACGTCACGCGCCCACTGGTCTGTGACAACTACACGTTACGACACAGCCTGTACACTACACGCACACGCAAGCGCCACGTCCGGCGCTGGCACGTCACGCGCCCACTGGTCTGTGACAACCACACGTTATGACACAGCCTGTACACTACACGCACACGCAAGCGCCACGTCCGGCGCTGGCACGTCACGCGCCCACTGGTCTGTGACAACCACACGTTATGACACTGTCTGTACACTACACGCACATGCCAGCGCCACGCCCAGCGTCGCCACATCGGGCGTCTAATGATCACATGTGCATGTCACATGCACATGTTACTGCCACTTTACAGTACTGTATATACACGCCACTAAGGGCCTTATTTCACTGGAGATATACGAGTTTCCAGCGACGCAATTGTTCAACGCGCTCGTTGCGTGCACTTCACGTGTGCGTTCGTGAGTGATTTTGTGGAAAACACGAAGGGAGTTGCGCAGTCGCGGCTAGCTCGCTTCGCAACCGCGGAAAGCATGTTCACAATTCGCCTAGCTGGACCACTCTTGCAAATCGTCAGTGTGATAACCATAGAAATATAAAAAACAGGAGAAGTGGCATGGGGGCGTGTCTGTGTCCACGCGTTATGCGCACGCTGCGCCTTTACTCGCCAAATGGCCGTCTCCGCGAACTAGTACGATTTCGACCGTGGTCACGATAAATTATAAAAATGCCGTGTTGTTCAGTGGTTTCCTGCAAAAACCGAAGTGATATTAAAAACTTCGTATCTCACGGAATCACTTACCATATGTAAGTAAAAGTATTTTACTGTATTTAACTTTAAAATCATAAAAAACAACAAATCGTAAAATATTTCTTGCTTTTACTACGTTATTTTTGTTTTCAAATATCGCAGCGGCTGTACTATTTTTGCAGCAAATACATTGCTCCTTAACCACTACCTTAAGTATGTCGCTAAGCGACTGGACAAGCAATGTAAAAATAACAAAACGATACTTTATTTACGCGGAGCGTCGCATAGTGCAGCCGCTGTGTCTTGCGGCGAGATAGTGATGAGGTTAAGATCCACTAAAGTAGGCTATCGATAATAATATCGATTGACCAACGAATATTATATTGCTATTATAGTTTATTTTTCAATTTGTCAACCGTTTTAGCCCGGTTGGAACACTTGAAAAGATGACGTTTAAGTACGGTTGGAAAACCTTTGAGAATGTAAAATAATCTTTTTTACTGTTTTTGATTATTTTACAGCGTACCTAGTTGAGAAATGCATAACCAACGGTCATAAAGTAAGTTTATTAATGTTTAGGTGGTGTTTTTGGGTTTAAATTATCGCATCTTCGTGCTATTTCCTTACTTTTTTTTGGTTTTGGTATTTTACTTCCGCTAAAGTCTTTAACTATGCACCACAAGATTCGAATGCGTTGTAGTAATTGGTATGGTTCAGATAAAATATTAGTGATTTTTGCTTAAAATAAGTCAACATATTCATGCTATTTATTTGTTATGCATGAGTATGGTATGTGTTTGTTTTCATATATTTAACTATTTCTTAACTAAGGGTTTTTTTTTAATAACAAAAGCCTATTCGCCTGTTGCCTGCTACCTGCTTAATCGTGAGGTTAAGAAGTATAGACCGCGCGGAACTAGTTGACCGCGCCTTAGGTATGTGAGCGGTGGGATGGAGGAGCGGGGGCGCATTACTCAGTACGTGCGTTGCGAACCGCCGCCTCACCCCTGTCTCAGCGGCCATCTAGTTCCTAGACTATAGACTATAGCTTAAGATATTTATTTTGTAAATGATCATTAAGTTCTTATAGTATCTTTTTAGCTTCCCATAAGATACAAATACAAAAAAAGAATGGATTGATGCCACAGGAAGGCCACCTAACTGGTTCCCAACAAAATATAGCACCATATGCTCAATTCACTTTAAGGCAGAAATGTTCCAGCCTCTAAAGAAAACTCGCAGGCTTTTTGAATGGGCAACCCCAAAATTAAGAGTACGTCAAGTACTGAACAAATACCTCCACTTTACAGGTCAGCGAGTAAACACATCATAACAGGGTTCAACAATTCCTATGGTTTCACAGCCTAAACCAACTTAACCGGATTGTTTTAATTTATTGATTCGCGTTTTTCTTAAAAAATAACATTTTTTTTTTATTTAAAATATATAATACTTACTGGACATATCATTTTTTATTTTATTTGTAGGACCCCAAATTTTTCTTGTACAGTAATAAATGGAAGTATCGATAACTTTCTGATTTAGTCAATCACTAGCGTATATGTAAAATAAATTGCTTTTTGCACAACACAATAATAGCGCCAGATGTTTTTGTGTGAGTAAGTTGTACGGTGCATGGTAAATGCACGCTGTGTGTGACGAGTTAAGGTTTATAATTGATTGTGTAGTATGTTCCGATTTATGAATTGCAAGTGTGTGCGCGACTTTGTATCTATTGCTTTTATTGAACTACATGTGTAGTAGTGGCGCGGTGGTGGGGCCAACCTAGCGACATCGGGTTCTGATACATTTTCAACTACCGGGCATATCTCCTTCTTTCATATATCTATGGTGATAACGCTCGTGGGCGCATCTCGTATCTCCACGGGCGAGAGTATCGTGGCGATAGTCTCGCCCGTGCCATCAAATTACATAATTATCAACTTTATGAACCAATCTCCACACGGCGATATCATCGCGGCGGGTGAGTGCTAGCCCGGCGACACTATCACCGCGATACTCTCGTGGAGGTGGTAATGGCAATGGGTTTATTAATCGTGCAACTAAGTAACTATGTAGGTATTGTTTCCATTGATTTCTTCTTATATAAGCTCTCCCGGGTATGCTTCACTTCTTGCCGATGATAGCACCGTAACAATTAAATGCATTGATAATCAAAATTATGAAGATGAAATAAATAATACAGTTAAATCCATTACTTCCTGGCTAAGTAATAATAATCTTAAAATAAATATTGATAAAACAAAATTAATTTTATTCAGTCCGCGTTCAAATATTAACGGGGGGTTATGCAAATTTTTCCTGTTTTAGAATCAATTTTAATTGGTCAAATTAGTGTATTAAGGTTCCTAAAAAAATATATGCCATAGATACATCCTTGCTTTAGGGAAATTAACGGTTCAAAACACGATAAGTTGTAATTTCCTCGATGAAAAAAAAAATCCGAAACATGGTCGATTTCAAAACCATTTTCGGGTTAGAGATGTCTTTATTATTTCCCATAAGAAATTTCACTTACATGAGAAATATTTAACTATTTTATAAATATAATTGATTTAACGTACAGTTTTGGCAAAAAAAAATTACAACATACAAAATATCCTAAAAGTGTTGGGTAATCGCTAATAATTTAACACAGCTAAAATGTAAACATACACGGAACACGCGCAACTGGATGTGGTATGCAATGTACTAAAGTGCGCTCATTTTCCGTTTCATTTCCTAATTACAGCATAAAATTATATGAAAATTGCATGTACCATGAGGTAATCGTATTTCAGAGGGAATTTAACGGTTGGATTTTTGAGTTTAATAGATTTTTTTAAAATAAACTCAAAATTAGTCAATCGGGCTAAATCCGCTCGTGCTCAGAGTGCTGCGGAACGTCATCGAATTTGGACCTGTGTCAAAACTTTCAAAAATTCGCTCTCCCTGCAGTTGTTCAAAAAAAAAATTCAAATAAAAGAAGAACACATTAGATATGAAATTGCGACAGCTCAGAAAAAATATCTCGTATTATAATATAGTATTAATTCATATAATAATATCGTTTTCGAAAATGTGATTATTTATATGTGGTATGATGACGTGTAATTGTCATCTTACGATAGTGATAGGACACATTGCAAATTATTATCGATAACATTATAGTCAAGCGCGAGTAGCTTACAATTTTTTATCATGGTCCTACAGGACCACGATAAAAAAAAAAACACATGCAAAATGCAAAAGCAAAAAAGCAAAATGTGTTTTAAAACTTCTTCTTACAAGAAGAAGTTTTAAAACACATTTTGCTAAGATTTTTTCATCAGATTCATGCATATTACTATTTTCACTCTCCAGCGAACTGCCTTTGCTACTATTATATCCTACATTAATTACACATAATATAAATACAATGTGTCCGGTTGTCGGTTGCATACTAATATATTCAACTTTCACTCTGGCAACAACAATGAAAATTAGATTAAAAAAAAATGTGCGGTCGGGGACCACCTTCAGGAATGAAGTTCCTTCTAACGTATGATTTAAAGTACTTCTGCATGATATATAATAATAATTTACTATTTATTTAATTTACTAACATAATTCTTAAGTACACCTACTAACAAAAATATGGATAATTATTTCTGATTTAAATAAATAAATAAAATAAATTAAAACAAAAACACAAAATTTTCACAGCGGCTATCTTGAATTTTCATTTTGCTTCACTACCGGCTTTGGCTCCCTCGAAAATCATGAAAACGACACCCATGATGAAAAATTCGAAAAATTTCCCCCTCTCCGTCCTCATCTGTCGTCGTTTTCGTCCTCTCTCTCTTTGTCTCTTCCAAGATACAATAGAAAGAGACAGAAAGAGAAAGTCGCATGGAGTAGGATATAGTTTTTCGTTACGTGACGATTTTCTACCAGAGAATTTCGTTCCAATAGCTGTTTCAAACAAAAGTGCTATACTAACATGACCTAATGCATAAACACGATAAAAATCGTCGATCGAAAAGAATATTTTCTCATAGCTTTTTGGCTGTGTGAACAGACTTTCAGTTTTGAGTACAAAAAGTCACTGTATACGATAAAATATCGTATTCCTACATACTTGAATAAAAAGTAAGTTCAAAAAAATATACTAAATTAATTTTGATATCTTAGAATAGTAGCTTCGATAAATTATAGCTGTAGCAGTAGGTACGTCCCTTGACCGTAAAGTACGGCAATTGTTCTTTTATACGTAGTTGTCAATATTTACTGATCTTGATGAGCAGTGGTCAGCATCAAAAACAAAAGAATATGGTTACAGCGTAAGCAAAACAGTACGACAATTTTTAGCCCATACTTAATAAAAATCTTAGTTTTTTTTTATTCAGTCGCTAAAGGGGTTAAATAGGGGATGAAAGTTTGTATGGAAATTCACCATTTATGTCGATGGGAAATACCATCGGGCACATGACTTATCTACTTGATAAAATTCTTATATTCACTGACAGACAATGCAAAGCCTAAACCGCTGGGTGTAGAAGCATGAAATTTTGCAAAAGAGTTCTTTTTGTAACGAAAGAAATTAAATTTCTATTAAAATTAACTTTTGCGTGACTTTTTGATACCCAGTAGAACCATTTCAATTTTAAACGTTCACGTTACTAACGCAAAATCATGTTTATCTCTAACTAGCTTCTGCCCGCGACTTCGTTCGCGTGGAAATCGTAAGACACCACAATATACTAAAACAACAGCCACATTTTATAAAACTTTCCTGTACAGTACGTTTGTAGTTGTGGTCTCAGCAGTCAAAATATACAGAGAGTCATCCGTTTGAGAAGCAGTCCTGAGGTGGTACCGATACCCGCAGCCTTCAGTAGCAATTTCCCATTGTTTGCGAAGTTTTTAGTTTTTAGTGAATAAATAAACGCCTGTTCGTACCGTTCCTGCACATAATACCTAATGGCACAACACTGATTGTATTGTCGTGTATTTTTTTTTTATTTTTTTTTTTAATTCTTTGTTTTTTTTTTTTTCTTTGATAGTCCCATCGTACCCTAAATACACACTGCTACAGCTTACATTTGGATCATGAACCTGAACAGACTCTTCGCATCATCACCATTTGGCTGAGACAGAATTTTATGGAATGTGCCTACTTCAAGTCGGTTCAAGCTCAATACCTCAAACAGCTCCTTTCTATTGGACTCGTTTCAAACTATTAATATTTGCTTTGTTGTATTTAATTATAAGAGCAAAAACCAGTCTACAAGGCTTGTGTCCTGACAACTCAGTGACAGCTCGCCAGACGTTTGACAATGACAGCTTGTCAAACGTCAGGTAACGTTCCTTTACTACACTGATACACTGAGTGATTCTTACAGATTATTCCTGACGAACCCGGCTATCTCAGAAAAATATAACAGTAGATTGTACACACGAGATTTCTCATTAACTGTCAGCTAACCATTGATATTTATTTTTATTATAACCATAGATGATATAAAAGGAATAAACTTCATGTATTCTGTGTACGTTCTACGAACTATCTAATTAAATAAAAGAAGAAACTGACTGATTGACTGACTGACATATCAACGCACAGCCTAAACCGCTGGGTCTAGAGATTCTAAATTTGGCACCTAGGTTCCTTATGAGGCTTGGGGGTGCACTAAGAAAGGATTTTACAAAATTTACCCCCTAAGGGGTTGAAACGGGGGTCCAAATTTTGTATGAAAAATCTTATTCCTTGAGTTAATAGAGCTGAAACTTGGCACAAATATTTATCTAAGTAAATTATAAAGTTTTTCAGTTTTGGTTTTCCTAAACTACCCCCTAAAGAGGGATTGGGGGGTGTCAAAGTTTATATGGAGTAATTTTAACGCGCGATCCTATTAACTCCAAATTCAGTATTTATACTTGAGACCAAAATAAAGAATAATTTGTATCAGGGTTTTTTGCTATCCAACTCCTAAGGGGGTGAAGAGGGGTAGTCAATTTTACAGGGCAGGTTTTACTGCGGGGCTTGAATAACTCGAAAATTGGTGTAAATACTCTTTCAGTCAAGGTACGGAAATATCCCAAACGGTTTTTTAAATTCCACCTCTATGGGGGTGAAAACAAGGAATACAGTTTATATGAAAAATCTTATTCATTTAGTTAATTAACTTGAAAGTTGGCACAAATACTTGCCTAAGCAAGTAATAAAGTTTGTCATTAATAGTTATTCCCCCAGAGGGAAGGGGGTAAGAGAGAGGGGGGGGGGAGATTAGCGGAAAGGGAATGTGATGAGGGGGGTAAGAGGGAGAGGGGATGGGTAGGGTGAGGGGTGAGAGGAGAAGGGTTGAGAGGTGGGTTAGCGGGAGAGGGGTGGGTGAGAGGGGATGATTGGGGTGGATATGAGTGCCTACACCTTAAAGTTGCTTTTTGTATAGTACTGATTCATTGAAGAGAGATTGACTTGAGACTTTTGACTGATTGATTGAGAGCCCGAGAGGTGGAGAGGGATAGGAGGGTGTAGTGAGTGGAGAGAGTGTGGAGAGGGGGGTGACAGGGAGGGGAAGAGTGGGCGAGGGTAGTGTGAGAGGGGAAAGCGATGAAGAGGGGGGTGAAAGCGGAAGAGGAGGTTAGCGGGAAAAGGATGTGATGAGGGGGTGAGGGGGAGAGGGGGATGGGGAGGGGATGAGAGGGGACGGCGAGGGGGATGATAGGGGAAGGTGAGAGGGGTGGGAAGGAAAGCGGGGTGAGGGGGGGGGGGGCGACGAGTGCCTTTACACTGACGACTGCCTCAAAAATTGCTTTTTGTTTATCATTAATGCATTGAAGAAACCCAGCCCGACAGAAATTACCGAAAAATAGGAAGTCGGGAACTCGGGATGGCACAAAAAACAGGAGTTGGTTGGAGAGGCGCCACGGCGTCCTTTCCTTCCGCCTGACGCAGGCCCTCACCAGACACGGCTGTTTCGGGAGGTTCCTGTTTCGGATAAGGCGGGAGGAAACGCCCGGGTGTCACCATTGTGTGGATCGACCGGAGGACACGGTGGAGCATAAGCTACCCCCTCAGGAGGAATTGGGGGATGTCAAAGTTTGTATGGTGGAATTTTAACGTGCGTGCTGTCCGATTAACTCGGAAACTCAGTAATAACAAAAGTATACTTAAGACCAAAAGTAAAGAATACGAGTATAATAACGAAGCAGTAATGCTCGCGAAGGAGGAAGCGGAGCGCGTGAGGGAGAGGCAACAGCCGCGCCCTCGCGCCCCTAGCCGCCGTAGGAGACGCCCTGGGCGGCGGGAATCTATCACCGATTCCCGGCCACCGTAGGCGTGGGCTTGCGGACGACGAGTAATGGGCAGCTCGCCGTCCGGTAAGGACCAGACCCGGGTCGACGGCGCGTTGTGTTCCACGCGCGCCTCAAAGAGATGTCAGCAGTGACAGGATCCAATAGGGCCGATGTCGCTGGGGTCTCGGATTGTTCGAAAGAGATACCATGGCCCTGGCACAGGCAACTAAAGGAACACGGCTGGGTTTTAGTCAGTAAAAGTCTGACACGCCCTCCCGCTCCGCTCAGAGCGGGAGAAGTCATTTGATGATTTCCCATCCACAAAAAAAAAAAAAAGCCCGACAGAAATTACCGAAAAATAGGAAGTCGGGAACTCGGGATGGCACAAAAAACAGGAGTAAACTCTAGTCGTGCGTCGAAGCTGACACACACACTTTTTTTTGTTTTTTTTTGAACGTGCCAATATCTGGAGCTACCAGGTAGACTTTAATCATTATTTTTGCATTTGATAGCCGCCCAATTTATGGAAGACTATAGGCATTTTTAACATCTCTCTAGGACTCTTAGGTGCCGAGCAAAAAGAAAAAAGTCAGAAACAACGCTAAGCGACAACGAAGTATTAGCGCGGTCAGGCAATATGATTCTACTGAGTGGGTCGGGGGATCAAGAAATTTCACGCGGACGAAGTCGCGGGCAGAAGCTATCTCAATATTTAAAAAGAAAAGTCCTGACTAACTGACTGACTCATCAGCCCAAACTCTTCGACCTATGAAGCTGAATTTTTGCACAGTAGGTACCGTTATAATCTAACCAAGGATTCAAGAAGGACTTTTGTTCCCCTTGTATATTTTCCGACATCCACGCGGGCTAAGCCGCAGGCAAAAGCTAGTCAATTAATATTATAGCAAAATGTATAAAAAGAATCGAAAAAAATATCAACAGTTGAGAATCGAACTTTTAACCACAGGTTTGCAAAGCAGTTGTCGAACCACTAAGCTATTTGCTTTGATGAAAGTTGACTAAAATAGCCGTTCTTATGTTATTATTATGTCACGATTGACATCTTTCCATCCGCTAAGCCACTCCATAAAGATTTAGCGCGATGATAATAATTTAAAGGTTAAATCTGTAACTATCTGATATATTTGTTTCCTACTCAGCCCAAGGAAGTAATTGAATAATTCACTTTTACATTGTGTTTTATTGTCACCTATATCGTCGTAGACAACGACCGACACCGATCATCATAATTCACCTGCCCTTATCGCAATTTTGTTGGGGTCGATGCAACTTGTTTTTATCTTCCATACTTCTCTATTAGTTTTTATCTCGGTAGTCACTCCCTTTCTAGCCATATTATCTTTCACACAGATCATCCATCGTTTCTTTGGTCTTCCCTTACGTGTATAGCCATCCAGATTCTTAATCAAAACATTCCAAACGACATTTTCTTCATATCTCCGAATCACATACCCATACCATGGAACTTACCGATTTCCACACACACCGGCACCGATATCGGCGCGATATCTACCGGCGAAGACTGTGCGGGGTTTCACCCATCCAAAACTAACCGTTTAGCTGGCAGGGGGGGGGGGGGGGGGTACACTTGACTCTAATGTCAGAAACGGATCCCTAAATCGAAAAATTCTGTTCACAAACTCGCAATATTTTGAAAAGACCTATCCAAAAACTTTCCACACCATGGGGTAGACCATAAAAAAAAAATATCCCCATTTTACACTGTGGCATGGATTTTCTGCAAAATCGTCGGCGGCGCGTCGTAAATAAACACGTCGCGCTGCATTTTGGGGAGGCGAAGGTAGCGTTTCAAAGGCCTACATGCCCGAATAACCTGGCCTTAATAATAACCTGAATAGGTATACATAACAATAACAAACAGATAAGAAAAGTGGATGTAAGCAAGTTCTTAGGGCTCACAATAGATAAAAACCGGCCAAGTGCGTGTCGTACCACGCACAATGAAGGGTTCCGTAGTTGGGATGAATTCATCCCAAGAACAAACTTAACATTGTAGTTGAAAAACATGTTCTCCCATACATTACAAGTGTAAATGTAAGTTTGTGCTCACAATATTGAGAGATTTACCATGATAATAGGTCTTTACCTATGAAATTGCCGTTTTGTATGAAAAAATTTAAACAAATTTTTTTCATGCATTTTTTATTTGTATTAATCGAAGTAATCACCCATGCAATCAATGCATCTTTGCCAACGCAGTGGCAGTTTATTGATGCCCTTCTTAAAGAAATCAGCTGGACGGGAGGCAACAAATTCTTCAAAGGCATTTTGTACTGCCTCTCGGGTATTGAATTTTTTTCCCGCCAAGAAGTTATCCAAATTCTGGAAAAAGTAGTAGTCTGTAGGCGCAAGGTCTGGTGAGTAGGGCGGATGACGGAGAGCTTCCAACCCCAGTTCTTGCAACTTGGAGACCGTCTGCTGTGCAGTATGAGGTCGTGCGTTGTCGTGCAGGAGCAGCGGAGACGAGCGATTGACCAATGCTGGTTGGAGATGTGCCAGCTTCTCCATCATTGTGTTCAGTTCTTCACAGTACACATCTGAAGTAATGCTCACCCCGTTTGGTAAGAAGCTGTGATGAATCACACCGGCGCTAGACCACCAAACAGTGACCATCACTTTTCTAGGGGTAAGTTTTCGTTTAGGGCATTGTGTAGGTGCTGAACCAGGATCCAACCAACTTGCTGAGCGCTTGCGGTTATCAAACAGAATCCATTTTTCATCGCAGGTAACAATGCGGTTCAAAATTCCTTCATTTGTGTGTCTGTTGAGCAGTGCAAGGCACGTCTCGACGCGTACTTCGCGCTGGCGATCATTGAGTTCGTGGGGCACCCATTTGTCAAGCTTTTTTACCTTGCCAATTTGACGCAAATGGACCAATACTGTTTTGACGCTAACGTCGAAAGCTGCTGCTAATTCAGCCGTAGATTGTGTATCATCAGCTTCCACAATCGCTTTTAATTCGTCATTGTCGACCAAAGTCTTCGGACGACCGCGAGGTTCATTTTTCAGGTCGAAATTTCCAGAACGGAAGCGAGCAAACCAATAACAAGTGGTGCGTTGGTTTGTAGTGTTAGCTCCGTAAACGTCGTTGATGTTGCATGGCGCTTGTGCCGCGTTGCTGCCACGACGGTACTCATATTCCATAATTACTCGAATTTTTAACGTATCCATGATGACGAAAAAGATTGAAATGCGATGAAAATGTAACTAATCAATAAACAAATGACTACTTTTGGAAAAAAAAATCCATGTTTTTAAAATAAAATTAATTTGAAATTAGAATTCTTAGCCAAACAAAAAATATTTTGATTTGAAATGGCCAGTACTGCAGAACGGCAATTTCATAGGTAAAGACCAATATTATAAGACAACAGACTTCTTATACGTTTTTCTGTAATCTACAGATAAAGAACTATTTTCTGTATTTTATTTTTGGCTCAGTAGTTTCGGAGATAAGGGGGGAGGGGTTGGTAAATTTTCGTCTATTTTCTTAAATAACTTTATAATTAATATTATATAAATATGTTAAAAAATATATTTGAGATCCTCATAGTAAGCCCTTTTATTTGACAAAAAAAAAAACTGATGTGACTGACTGACTGGTATGTCACACGGTATAGTTTGAAATACTTTTTTTTAAATTTTCTTATTGCCCCCCAAAAGTGTCCCCCATATTAAAAATTAATTTATTTACTATCCGTACATGTTTGGGTTCCAGAAGTTCATATGTGTACCAAATTTCAACTTAATCGGTCCATTAGATTCGGAGCAAATTGACTGTGACAGGCGAACAGACACACAAGTGATAGGATCACTTGTGTGTCTGTTCGCCTGTCACAAGGGTTCCGTTTTTTTCCTTTTGAGGTACGAAACCCTAAAAATTAAACTGCAAACCATATTTAGAGGAGTTAAGCAAGCGACTGAGTAAATCCGCCTGCATGCTCTACAAAATCGCTCCTGTTCTAAGTGTAGATGCCAAGCTCACGGCATATCATGGCATTCTGAGATTTGGTGTTATTTTTGGGGGAACTCAACCCTCAAAAAGTTGATATTCAGATAGCAGAAGAGATGCATTAGAGCCATGTTCAGTTTAAAAATAGCCGACTCGTGCAAGCCAATCTTTGTAAAATATACAATTTTAACCCTCCTATCACTCTATATCTTTTAAAATGCGGTGTTCGTTAAATCAAACCTACATTTGTTTAAAAAACGATCAGATATGGATAACCGCTACCGGCGCGATAAATATAAGCACTCAGAGTTAAAACTGTTACTAGCTTATTTAAGAAAAAACTAAAAGAGTATTTAGCAGCCAAATGTTTGTATAGTATTGCTGAGTTTCTAAATGGAGAAAACATAATCATTCTAATGTACATTCTAAAGTATTATACTTTATTTTAACATTTGAATTAGCTTGAGACGATAATATTTTGACCTTCTACTTATCTAATTTACTTGATGTTTGAATTGCTTATCAATTTTTTTTTTGCTTTTTCTCATTCTTGCTTATCTTATGTTATCTGTACCTACATTATACTGGATGACTTTTTTACCGTCTCGAAAAAAATAGGGTATATTCGGTGAACAGAGTAGAAGCCTATGGCATATCTAGTTTTTTTTTTTTTTTTTTTTATTCAAATCATAATGCAGGTTGCATCTGATTTGAATTTCGATATTTTTAAAAGATTTATTATTTTTCTTCAAAATTAATGTTTTTATTGTTCTAAAATGAAAAGTTTACAACAATTTGTAGTATTTATTGATACTTAAATATTTTTTTCTGACTAAGCTATTAAAAAAAAAAAAAACTAGGTATGCCATACGCTTCTACTCCGTTCACCTAATATACCCTATTTTTTTCGAGACGGTAAAAAAAAGTCATCCAGTATACAAATTGAATTAACTGTAATTGGTACCAAATAAATTTCAGTTAATTGTATTTTAATTATATGTATAATAATGAATAGTTACAATTAATCAAATGTTATTATAATATATATTTGTACGCCATTAAGGTAAAACAAGACTGTGATCCTTTCTGCAATGTTAACATCTTGCATGCTTTGTGTGTGCAATTGTGCATACTCATGTTTCGGACAGCTAAATAATCTCTATCTCTATCTCTTTTACTATATCTTCAGTTGCATTGCAGTTTATTTCACTACAAAATTATTATTGCATTGAAGTGGAACTACATACTCTAAACTAATTTTATGAAATAGAAACTAAACCAAAGCAAATCGAGTTAGAGAATCACAAAGTGGTACGATTGCACACGCTAACGAGGTTCCACTCGAGCCGAGATTAAACTTAGTTCAGAGCGCGGTGCACTCGGGCCCCCTCCCCCCAGCTACCCCCATCACTTGCGGATGACTTTATATGCACATATTCATACCGACGGACAGCGGCTGTGACTTAACATTGTAAACCATTCTAATGTATGGAAACATGTTTAGCTCGGACATCTTAAAGCTACTTCCTCCCCTACGCTAAGGTTTAAGCAGTTTTATTGCCTGTTTCAACCCGGTTACCCCAGAAAGAGAGTATGTTTTAGTTTGAATCTCCAAGTGTTTATCATGTTTACTTGTTAAAAGCAGACCAACGTGGATGTTCAGAGTGACGGCGGAGCTATTGTGTCAGTTTAACGGCAGTTGTCAACTAAACGGAATTACGCTTGCGCGACACATCTGGCGTTCTTGAAGTTGGGTAACATTGGAGCTTTCCTCTAACTTCCACATGCCAGCAAACATTCTCATTCAGTATTCTAGAGGAACAATATCGTTTATTAATGACCTGATGGAAACATACAACAAACATTAAATCGGCTTATTCATTCTTGTAACACCGAATAAGCCGATTTTCCGCAGCAAATACATCAAATTGCATGCTATTAACCCTAATATTAAGTTGAGTCTGTTCTCGTGCGATACGCCCGGGGCGCGGCGCGCGGGTACGTACCGAGCACGCCCGGGGCGCGGCGCGCGGTTGCGTACCGAGCGCACTCGCGACACACTACCGGGAGTCCGGGACATAAGTATTAAGTATTTGCAATAACCTATCATTTGTGTATATATTAGCTTTTCCTAAATACTCTTGTAAACCTATGTTGAATGTACCTATATGCTTTAACTTCTTTAATAAATAAATAACGTCGCTCGTCTTACGTACGATATGTAAATAGCCTCGGAGCCTGCCGCGCCACCTACCTGCAACATTACAATAGCCTCGGAGCCTGCCGCGCCACCTACCTGCAACATTACAATAGCCTCGGAGCCTGCCGCGCCACCTACCTGCAACATTACAATAGCCTCGGAGCCTGCCGCGCCACCTACCTGCAACATTACAATAGCCTCGGAGCCTGCCGCGCCACCTACCTGCAACATTACAATAGCCTCGGAGCCTGCCGCGCCACCTACCTGCAACATTACAATAGCCTCGGAGCCTGCCGCGCCACCTACCTGCAACATTACAATAGCCTCGGAGCCTGCCGCGCCACCTACCTGCAACATTACAATAGCCTCGGAGCCTGCCGCGCCACCTACCTGCAACATTACAATAGCCTCGGAGCCTGCCGCGCCACCTACCTGCAACATTACAATAGCCTCGGAGCCTGCCGCGCCACCTACCTGCAACATTACAATAGCCTCGGAGCCTGCCGCGCCACCTACCTGCAACATTACAATAGCCTCGGAGCCTGCCGCGCCACCTACCTGCAACATTACAATAGCCTCGGAGCCTGCCGCGCCACCTACCTGCAACATTACAATAGCCTCGGAGCCTGCCGCGCCACCTACCTGCAACATTACAATAGCCTCGGAGCCTGCCGCGCCAACTACCTGCAACATTACAATAGCCTCGGAGCCTGCCGCGCCACCTACCTGCAACATTACAATAGCCTCGGAGCCTGCCGCGCCACCTACCTGCAACATTACAATAGCCTCGGAGCCTGCCGCGCCACCTACCTGCAACATTACAATAGCCTCGGAGCCTGCCGCGCCACCTACCTGCAACATTACAATAGCCTCGGAGCCTGCCGCGCCACCTACCTGCAACATTACAATAGCCTCGGAGCCTGCCGCGCCACCTACCTGCAACATTACAATAGCCTCGGAGCCTGCCGCGCCACCTACCTGCAACATTACAATAGCCTCGGAGCCTGCCGCGCCACCTACCTGCAACATTACAATAGCCTCGGAGCCTGCCGCGCCACCTACCTGCAACATTACAATAGCCTCGGAGCCTGCCGCGCCAACTACCTGCAACATTACAATAGCCTCGGAGCCTGCCGCGCCACCTACCTGCAACATTACAATAGCCTCGGAGCCTGCCGCGCCACCTACCTGCAACATTACAATAGCCTCGGAGCCTGCCGCGCCACCTACCTGCAACATTACAATAGCCTCGGAGCCTGCCGCGCCACCTACCTGCAACATTACAATAGCCTCGGAGCCTGCCGCGCCACCTACCTGCAACATTACAATAGCCTCGGAGCCTGCCGCGCCACCTACCTGCAACATTACAATAGCCTCGGAGCCTGCCGCGCCACCTACCTGCAACATTACAATAGCCTCGGAGCCTGCCGCGCCACCTACCTGCAACATTACAATAGCCTCTGAGCCTGCCGCGCCAACTACCTGCAACATTACAATAGCCTCGGAGCCTGCCGCGCCAACTACCTGCAACATTACAATAATATCGACGCCATTCACGGCTCAACAAAAGCCATAATAAATGAATGGAGCAATCACGAAGATGATCTCAATTTGAACATCGTATCGAATGGATCGAGGAGGCACGTGCTGCACTCTAAGAGCGCGTTTATTTGATGGAACCCTAATGTCCTCGCTTCTTATAGCCGTAGCCTTACGAACTGACGACGACTGCTAAAACACGTTTTATTCAGTGATCGTTAGTATTCAGATTACATAGACATCTGAATATGCGGACATTACAGGAATACGAAGTAGAACGGTCGATGTAATCAATTTGTGTGCAGTCCACGCGGCACGGCGGCGCGGCGGCGGCGGCGGCGGCGGGCGCCAGTCTCACAGTGATGACTGACTAGCTCGCTCTCATTGTGTCGCCAACTGGGGCTTCTGTCCACTCGGAACTAGGAACAGAGAACTGATACACGAAATCGTTGAAACGACATATTCAGAAGCGGAATAGTAGTAGCAAGAGTTTTGGCGACGCGACGACGCGACGAGTCGACGATACAATAATCATAATTATAATATTTACGTTGGGATTGCACGTTCATCGATTTTAGTAACTTTTATATGTGTGATTAAATAATTGTATCAAATAATGCAAATAAGTTATGCCAAAAATGTATGTTAAACTAGAACGCGTACACATCAATCCCAGATGATTGACTACACATCAATCCCAGATGATTGACTGATGTATTTTAGTAAAATACTACATGAAATAACTTCAATAACCCAAAACATAAAAACTTGAAACATAAAAAAGAAGGAGTTGACTGAAAATCTCATAATCTGCAATAGTATTCGCGCAGTATTCCGTAGTCCTACCAGTCAGTCTCACGACAGACCGACGATGACGTCGTCAGACACTCGTCAAGCTCTGATCACACAGTCAACATCATAGAAGGAGACGTGTCGCGTCGCTCAGGTGAATTTGAAGTACTAACAAGCACATCTAATTATAATTTTATGAGATTGCCAGGTGCCAGGACGTGTCACGGCGAGTGTCGCGCGAGTGACAGCCGTGCATGCACTGCGTTGTTTTGTACTCTAACTTACGGAACTGGAGTTAGAGGAATTCTGTAAACTGTTTGTTTACACTTCATTTTGTGTGTTTCTTCAATAAAACACGGTGCGTACTTCGCTAACTGCCTACTTTCTGTTAACACATTTTGATAAGTACTTATTATGTAACTGTTAACAAAATAAAATTACAAACAATGAAACAACGTAATCAAAATCCAGTCTCAATAAATTATATTACTTATCCCCCAGACTGGAACTGTCTCTGCGAGAACGTACATTTATTACAGGGAATTGGAATAAATTCATTAGTACTTTTAAATAACAGGTCTCGGTTACGCTTTGTATTTGAAGACTGTTTATACTTTCGGACGGTGAAATTTACATCCCTAAAACTGAATATAAATACGCTTTCATAATTTGTAACGTGACGGATTATCGTGGGCGTCCGAGGCATTATGATAAAACATTTAGGGAAATAATAGAACTGTTTTGCATTAAACCAAAACAATTATTATGTTATAAAAAACATAACATTTGATAATGTAGAAGCTATCTTAAATCTTGCCTAATATACTATAAATATTTAGAAATTATGTACTTACATTCTCTCTTTGTTACCTTTGCCTATCACCATGGAAGAATATCGCTGTGAAATATGGTCTCAGCGAGCTGAAACTGTCACTGTCAGTGTCATTCATAGAAGTCTTCAAAATTCAACAGCAAGGACATTCATTGCTCAAATGTTATGTTTTTTTTATAACATAATAACTGTTTTGTTTTAATGCAAAACAGTTCTATTATGTTTTCTTCAAAACATAACATTTGATAACGAAGACCTGTTTGATTTCTGCTGGTGAAAAAATACATGAAGAATGTAGACGCTATGTGAATTATATATATTATATAGAGTGAACGAATATTTCGGTCTGTATTCATTAAATGTTCAAATAAATAATTATGAGTTTTCAATCTATCTACTCGTATCTTAGAGAATGCAAAAATGAACACCTTCCATAAATGTTATAGAAACCTTCAACTGTCATGTTATGAGACATAACTAGATTACTTTTGTTGTTATCAACCTCTAGGAGGTTGGTCGACAGTTGAAGCAAATCTATTTGCCTTATTTAGATGAACATGAAATATAAAGGTATAATGATAATCTAAAATCAAGGTATAATGAGATCTAAAACTGAATTAAAATAATAATCTCATTAAGTACTAAATCATACTTAATTGGATCACTCATATCTTTAGTTAATACAACTTAGATAATATAGGTTCACTCAGCAAAAATGCATAATTGCATCGAACGCAAGTATGCATATTCGCTCGTTCACCTAATTGTGGGCCAGTTTGCGTTCAGATCTCATTAGAGACACCACGTACTCAAAAACCATTACCATTTTACCAATAAGTTAGACATATAGCTAACCATAATTTACCATTTTTCTTGTGACTAAGTATTATAGTCGATTCAATATAGCTGTTTCCCTTATAATCCAAGACTTTAAGTTTTACCATATAATACCATTTCCTATCAATACGAGAAAGGTGTGTTAGGTCACCATAGCGCCGAGAATTAATTTCTACATGGTCCTTCGAGCCGGATCATATTATAGTGATGTGCTCAGTGCCAAGGATCTAAAGGACAAAAGTGAAATCGGTTTTCGTTTACAAAATTATGCCAAACGTTGGCCTAGCGTGAACTATAGTGCGACCAAACGAGACAAAGATACGGACACAGGCAATCAAAATATTGCTTTTACTGTGGAAGACTCGATGGTGTAACTTAATGTTTTTTAATTGTAATTATTTAAGTAGACCAATCTTTTTATGCTTTAATTTTTTGCTTATACCAATGTTTTTATACTAACCATTACCTAATACCATACCATTACGAATGTGTTTAAGTAGTTTTTAGGTTATGTTATGTTTTTGTACACACCATTATCATGTACTTTTAGCCACATCCCGCATTTCTTCTCGCTCTCGGGAATATGTTCCAGTTTTAATCGAACACTCAGCGAAAATGCATAATTACATCGAACGCAAGTATGCACATTCGCTCGTTCACCTAATTGTGGGCCAGTTCGCGTTCAGATCTCATTAGAGACACCACGTGCTCAAAAACCATTACCATTTTACGAATACGTTAGAGATATAGTTAACCATAATTTACCATTTCTTGTGACTAAGTGTTATAGTAGATTCAATATAGCTATTTCCCTTATAATCCAAGACTTTAACTTTTACCATATACTACCATTTCCTATCAATACGAAAAAGGTGTGTTAGGTCACCATAGCGCCGAGCATTAATTTCTACACAGGGCCTTGTGTTTGGTAGCAATGCTCAAAAGAAGGAAAGAAGGGATGGATATTCGAACTCCTGATTGAGATTTAGAATTGATTTAGGAAATTCACTTGTCACCCAAGCTTTGTTAGAACCCACAGTCTCCGAGACAGAAATCAAAAATGTAACTTTTCCTAGTGCGCCAGTAAAAAATTATCTTAACTAAACAATTACAAGAATGCAGATACCACAGGCTCTCAAATTCTCTGCCATTCAGTAAGAAATGTCAAAAGGAGTCTGTCAATGCCCATATTGTATAGTTTGGTTCTGAATGACTCTCCGGAGTCGTTGTATGAACCATTTCCCTTTATTAGCATAATCATTGTTCCGTTTTACTTTTTAGTAATAACAGAGTGTAAACAATAGGCTATTATTGTATATTTTGGTTCTGAATGACTCTCCGGAGTCGTTGTATGAAACATTTCCCTTCATTAGCATATCATTGTTCCGTTTTACTTTTTAGTAATAACAGAGTGTAAACAATAGGCTATTATTGTATAGTTTGGTTCTGAATGACTCTCCGAAGTCGTTGTATGAACCATTTCCCTTCATTAGCATATCATTGCTTCCGTTTTACTTTTTAGTAATACCAGAGTGTAAACAACAGACTATTATTGATTATAATCATAATCTTAGAAATCCGCATACATTATTATGGGTTTAATTTGTATTAATTATTTTAACTAGTAGCTTTACCACTTAATATATCAAAATAGAATTGTCTTGAATGTTAATATTTTCAGTATTTCACTTCCTGTTATGATCTTCAGTATTACCAGAAACAGGTTTGCAGTCTTTCATTCCCAAGTTTTTACATGGTTCCTTAGACAATAGGCAGTCTGAATCTTGTCTAAATTATGAACCTTGGCCTAGTTATTTTTGTTATGTTACTCATTTATCATGTTTTTAAAATAATAAAAGAACTATTACTTATTTAACCAGCTTTAAATAATATCTTGTCAGTTTTAAATTGTTTAGTGGCTGTATTTGTTCCATTTCTAATTTCAATAGAGCAATATGTTCGTTCCTGATGGTCTTGCTCATAACTATAAGATTTCCATAATTATTACAAAATACAGCACACAATGCACAATATACCATTATATTATTATAATGTTGTTATTTAGTACTTCTTATTAGTTAAGCACCAATAAAACTTAATATCAATTATAATTAATAGGTTATTTTAATATTCTAATTGCAGATTAGAGTTCATAAGAGGTGCTGAACCTCTTTAATTAATTAATTTATTTATAGGTACTCCAACAACTTATTCACTAATGACATAGTCAGTACATAAAATAATTTATTATATCTATTAGTATGGTGAATTTGTCACTTAAAGAAGTACACAGCTTAAACAAATAGAAAATATTATAAATATAATATAAGAATTATTTTAAAGTGATTTAAAAAACTAACTTTTTTTGTTACAATGAAAGTAACAATTGCATAATACCTGCAAGCATAAACAATTTTAATTTAAATACACATCTGGATAGGAGTGACTTCCGAAAGGGAAGGTAGGATGCAATCCTAGTGGTCAGTTTGCTGCCCAAGTCCCTGTAGACCTTACTTTAGCAGCTTGCTCCCTCTGTTCTAGACCCACATTAGAGATCCCAGCCAAAACTCCCTCCGCGGGGGCTAAATAGTAGGATTTAGTTTTGTTTAGTGGCATAAGTGACTTATGCCACTAAACAAAACTAAATCCTACTATTATGATAAGTGTTCATTCACTTCTAATTCAGTGTGTGAAACACATGGGGTGAGTGAGCATAAATGTAAGGTTTTCTTATAACGGATTGCTTTTCATGGTGGAATGTCAAAAACTGCTTGAGTAGCTTTAGCTCCTCTAGACAATCTGTATTTGCTTTAGGATTTACCTAATCATCATAAGTTACACTGAAATCTTTAAGTTGCAATATTTCTGTCTATTTAGATAAACACAACCGGGTTGTTTAGAAAACAACAATGCGATTTTGAAATAAATACTAGCATGAAACAGGTTAGAAGATTATTGACAATGTGTCTGAGTAAGGTTAGTGATACAATGTGGAAATTGTATTATGTTAGCAGATACTTATTACTTGGCTACTCATAAAACTCATTCAATTACGTCTTACAGGAATTCGTTTCGATCTCATTGCCTTGTTTATCGGCGCGGCGGCGGCGGCGGTGGGACGAGCGTTCTTCTCCATTATGGCACTCAGGAGAATCGAAATATAATAAAAACGGTTGCTCTCAGAAGGCACTGGCCACCACGTATATATTGTGAGCTATCGAGTTCCACCTCGGCACTTCGCTGACTCACGATCAGCATAACACTATTATCACTTACCACAAGCACTATTATTATTCAATTTTAATAAAGTTTTAACTGAAACTTTACTAAATGTCTAAGAAAATTATTGAGACCAAATATTTGACGTACATTGGCGGCAAATATTTAAGACGCTATGAATGACACTGACAGTGACAGTTTCAGCTTGCTGAGACTATAATTCACAGCGATATTCTTCCATGGTGATAGGCAAAGGTAACAAAGAGAGAATGTAAGTAAAAATGTTCTAACTATCTATATATAGAGTGACTGGTAATTAGTGACCGATACTTAAACACATGATTCATCATTCTCCTGCCCTTATCCCAATCTATTTGGGGTCGGCGCAACATGTCCTTTTTTCCATACTTCTCTATTATTCGTCATCTCGGTAGGGGGTGACCCTTTCTAGCCATGTCATCTTTCACACAATCCATCCATCGTTTCTTTGGTCTTCCCCTACTCTTATAGCCATCGACATTCATACTCAAAACTTTCCTCACGACATTTTCCTCACTCCTCCGCATCACATGCCCATACCACGACAGCCGATTTCCGCACAACTTCTCAGTCACCGGTGCCACTTTCAAAATTCCTCTTATGTACTCATTTCTTATTCTATCCATTCGTGTAACACCACACATCCCTCTTAGCATTCTCATCTCAGCTGCATGCAACTGCTTTTCATTGATCCCTTTTGTGGCCCAACATTCTGATCCATACAAGACAGATGAGTACTTAAACACATGATTGTACTCATGATAACAAACAACTTTTACTATGGGACCAAACCTGAAATCGCGAAAAAAAAATCAGCTGTTCCCTACATAATTCGTCAAAATGTGTCATGGAGAAGCTGATTTATTTTTGAACACATGATTGTACTCATGTTAACAAACAACTTTCCCAAAGAAACAATTTTTTTAATTTACTAAGTACATTACCTACCCCAATCATTCCAATAAGATATTGAGTACCTAACAAGAATACGCGTTCTATCAGCTGTTAGTCGCTTGACCCCGTTATTCTGCCTCATGTTACATGAAGGTACTACAGCAACAGCTACAGCACACTAAGGCAGAGCACCCACACACTTCACATCCGTGTAAGTTAGTGTACACATGGCTACACATCACACAGAGTTGATACGACAGAGGGGCTTTCCTTTAAACTGCCTATTATAGGCAGTTTAAAGCTTGAAAATGGTACCTAGTATAATACTAGGTACCATTTTCAAGCTCTGTACCAAAAATCAATTAAATAGGAGCAGTAGTTTAGTCGCAAATGTTTTTTTAAGTTTTTGCCCCGTTTGAACACGATGTATCTTTCTTAACAGCTGATTATGTCTAAACGCATAGGTCATCCACCTTAAAACGATAAATCTGAGTTTAATCTACGATGCGTTGTTGCCGCTCTGACGCAAGTCACAAGTACAACCAAATATTTCGCCAAAAAGATGTCAATGCAAACAAGGAAGCAATAAATACACACACTTGCACTTTCATTAGAGAGTGACAATCATAGCAAAACATCCCGCGCGTAAAATAAATAGAAATAAGTCAGTATGTTGCTATTGCATCCTAGATCCTTGCGATCGGTAAATGGGGCTCCTAAAAAACTTGTTTTTTCAGTGCGCCCCGACGCTATCCTTTCGGGACGCATGTTAACACGGAAGATCCTGCGCCGCTTTTGTTTTGTCGAACTCGCGCGCTGACAATTGTGATTTTGTTTTGTTATTGTGATAGGACACTAAATAAGTTTAAAACAGTATTTCTTTTTTTTTATTGTGACAGGACACGTAACTTTGGGCACGCCACAATTGCGGCGATAAGTCCCCTCTTTGAGGAGTGGTTGGAGAGGCGCCACGGCGTCCTCACCTTCCGCCTGACGCAGGTCCTCACCGGACACGGTTGTTTCGGGAGGTTCCTGTTTCGGATAAGGCGGGAGGAAACGCCCGGGTGTCACCATTGTGTGGATCGCCCGGAGGACACGGTGGAGCATACAGTGGAGGTCTGCCCGGCTTGGGCGGAGCACCGCCGTGTTCTCACGGAGGCGATCGGCGGCGGCGATCTCTCGCGTCCAAACCTGGTCCAGGCCATGGTGCGGAGCGAGAGTGCATGGGAAGCCGTCACCTCCTTCTGCGAAGCAGTAATGCTCGCGAATGAGGAAGCGGAACGCGTGAGGGAGAGGCAACAGCCGCGCCCTCGCGCCCCTAGCCGCCGTAGGAGACGCCCTGGGCGGCAGGAATCGATTGCCGATTCCCGGCCACCGTAGGCGCGGGCTTGCGGACGACAAGTAATGGGCAGCTCGCCGTCCGGTAAGGACCAGGCCCGGGTCGACGGCGCGTTGTGTTCCACGCGCGCCTCAAAGAGATGTCAGCAGTGACGGGGTCAATTGGGCCGATGCCGCCGGGGTCGCGGGTAGTTCGAAAGAGATACCGTGGCCCTGGCACGGGCAGCTGAAGGAACATGGGTGGGTTTTAGTCAGTAAAAGTCTGACACGCCCTCCCGCTCTGCCCAGAGCGGGAGAAGTCATTTGATGATTTCCCATCCACAAAAAAAAAAAAAAAAAGGACACGTAACTTGGGATTATTACTATTTACCTCACTCCCATGGATTTCTTTTTGTGGGGGTTCATTATGGGTGAACTGTATGCCTCAGAGGTAAATACAATTGTTGAACTAAAAAATAAGATTATTTTAGCGTTTCACAAATTAAAGTGCTATTAATGTGAATGGAGGACACATCGAGAATTTATAAATTTTGTGTTTTTGTTGTGATTGTTCTTGTGCGCGTACTTCAAAACCCCTAACATAAAAGCCAGCGCGAGCGGAGGCCTAAGCCGCCGGCCGCCCGCTTTGACTACACACGACACACCGCGCTTCGGCGCGCGCGCTACGTTGCCGCTTTGTTAGGAAGCTAAGGTCAATTTTTATTTACAAGGGGTGGTTGCGTTTTACTCTGATTTGTAAGCTATTTAGTTTGTTTGAAAAAGAAAAATTCTCATTTTTGGTGCTTTTTATTTTTAGACCGTATCTACTAAACACGTATAGTATACGTAGTGTAATTTAATGCCCCTCTGTCATATCAACTCTGTATACACGAGCACTTATTGTTCAAGCAATTCCAAGTTTCTCATCCACTTTTCTAGGCTTTGGACTAGCAGTCTGACTACGATATTTGAGTTTAAATCAGAAGTACCTATTTGGCAAAATTTATTTTATAACGTAGCTAGTCGCGTTGCTATGGGCACAGTTTACTTACTACTCTACAGTTAAGGCTCCTACAAAGAGGCACGATGCGCGACGCGATGCGTCATTACGGCACTGCGTGTCGTGCAACGAGCGCTGCCTTTGTATCGCGTGTGATTTGCGTCGCGTGTCGCGCCTGTTCGGAAGGACCCTTATATTGCACTCCTTTTAAAATCTTGCATGCTGCTATAATTGCCTACTCGTTCACGTCGCCGCCGACCGCTGCGTTCGAAAATTGCACCGAAACATTCAAGAGGCCACGTGGCCCAAGATAGCTACCTCTTTCCATACAAGACGGATTGTCTGAGGTCCGGCGGCGGTGGTCGGTAGGCATTTAGCGCGCGCAAGTAGGTATGTGGAGTGCAATAACCGTATACGAGGGGGGATCAAAAAGTAGTGAGAACGACATACTCCTTGGTAAGAAAAAAAAAATAAATACTGGCAGGCATAGCTTTTTTTTTTTTTTTTTTTTTTTTTTTTTTTTTTTATTTTTTTTGTGGATGGGAAATCATCAAATGACTGAGAGCGGGAGGGCGTGTCAGACTTTTACTGACTAAAACCCACCCATGTTCCTTCAGTTGCCTGTGCCAGGGCCACGGTATCTCTTTCGAACTACCCGCGGCCCCGGCGGCATAGGCCCAATTGACCCCGTCACTGCTGACATCTCTTTGAGGCGCGCGTGGAACACAACGCGCCGTCGAGCCGGGCCTGGTCCTTACCGAACGGCGAGCTGTGGCAGGCATAGCTCAGATACATATTTGTAATATTAATAAAGAAAAAAATCTTCGATTCTCTTTTGTTTTTTTCTGAATGTAGTCATTTGCTTGCTTCGTATCGGAACGTGTTGTCGAAAATGGAGAAAAGCGAAGTGCGAGCCGTTATTAAATATCTCTGTTTAAAAAAGTTAACGACGCAAGATATTCATTGCGATTTGGAGGCAACATTAAGAGAGTCTGCTCCGCCTTATTCCACTGTCGCAAGGTGGGCTTCTCAATTTCGAGTAGGGAGAACGAGCACGGAAGATGAACATCGTTGCGACCGTCCATCGACGTCAGTCACCCAAGAAAATGTTGCGAAAGTCGAGAAAATTGTATTGAGCGATCGAAGAGTTACCATCCGATACTTAATTCAAGAAACGGGCATTTCATATGGAAGTATTCAATCCATATTGAAACAATCTTTGAATATGAGAAAAGTCTCCGCAAGATGGGTGCCGAGAATGTTAACCGACAGTCAGAAACAAAATCGACTTGACATTTCGAAGACATTGTTGGACAAGTTTCAAGAAGATTCTGAAAACTTTTTGTCTCGTTTCGTAACAATGGACGAAACATGGGTCCATCATTTTGATCCCGAGACAAAACAGCAATCTTCGCAAGGGAAACGGCCATCATCACCGACCCCGAAGAAGTTTCGTGCCGTGGCATCGGCTGGCAAGGTTATGGCCTCAATATTTTGGGACTCAGAAGGGATATTGTTGATTGATTACCTGGAGCGTGAAACCACTATTACAGGCCAATATTATGCAGTTTTAATTCCTAAGTTGAGGAATGCCATCAAAGAGAAAAGGAGAGGGAAACTTCGAAGGGGTGTGCTATTTCATCACGACAACTTACCCGCGCACAGGTCGGCAGTTGCGATGGCTGCCATTCAGCAAGCTGGCTTCGAATTGGTTGACCACCCCTCTTATTCACCAGATCTGGCGCCTAGCGATTTTTATCTGTTCCCCAAATTGAAAGAATACTTAAGGGGAAACAGGTACGAAGACGATAACGAGGTGATGGATGCCGTGGAGAGCTTTTTGCAGGACCAAGACAAAACTTTTTTTTTGAAAGGGATTGAAGTCTTGGAAAAGCGCTGGACTCGGTGTGTAGAGAGACTCGGAGACTATGTAGAAAAATAAATTATTAAGTTAACAATAGTCATTATAATCTATCTCATTCTCACTACTTTTTGATCCCCCCTCGTAGGAACGAGTACGAATAAAGCTTGAAAGTTATGCGGCATCTTAAAAGTGTAGTACTTCTTTGCACAGCGTTTTTGTAAGTTTAATTTTTTGTTAAGTTAGCAACAACTTACAGTCCTACCAACTTATCTGTGAACTGAAAGAGGACGCCACCGTGGATGCGTCGACATAATCAACTGCCATGCGTCGGCACAATCGAAGACATTTCAACATGAAGGCCGTAGTTCCAATTTTCGCTATTTCACAGATAAGTTGGTAGGAGTGTACGTACATGGATGTAAAGTGTGTGGGTACGGTAGTACCTTCATGTAACATGAGGCAGACTAACGGGGTCAAGCGACTAACAGCTGATAACGCGCGCATGGTAAGTATGGTTGTTAAATGAATGAAAAGAGGATAATGCATGGTAAAAGTGGATAGTTTTGTTTGTAAAAGAGATAAGTAGGTAACTAAATTAACTAACAGCTGACGGTGTATTATTCTTGTTAGGTACTCAATATTTTATTGGAATGATTGGTGTCATGCATGCGCTTAGTAAAATAAAAAAATTGTTTCTTTGGGAAAATTGTTTGTTATCATGAGTACAATCATGTGTTTAATAAAAAGTGAAAAATAAAAACTTTTTTACAAAAAAATACAACCGACTTCCAAAAACAACACTACAAAGTGAAAAATAACTTTAATTTCGGAAGTCGGTGTCTGATTAAATGTATTTTCGTTTTTGCCACCGACTTCCGAAATTAAAGTTATTTTTCACTTTGTAGTGTTGTTTTTGGAAGTCGGTTGTATTTTTTTGTAAAAAAAGTTTTTATTTTTTACTTTTTAGTGGTTCACATGTGCTTACCCCTTCACAGCGTACCGGCGTGATGTTATGTTATGAACTGGTGTGGACAATAAACAGACATGAGATTTCAGCAATCCCAGTCCATTTGCTATCATTTATTGAAGAGTTCCGTTGCCTATCAGAGAAGTTCTTCATCAGATCTTCACCCAATTGAAATGGGACCACTCTGAGAAAGTACTCTTCCAAAAACTATTCGAATCGCATCAAATGTGCCTATAAAATTGGAAGAGTTCTCTCTATTTCTCCAGGATCCCATCATCAGATCCTGACTTGATGATCATGGGACCACCTGGAAAGTATACTTACCCTTTCAAACACAAAAAAAAAAAATCCAAATCGGTCCAGCCATCTTCGAGTAATTGGGGAACATACATAAAAAAAAAATAAAAAAAGGTTCCGACGAATTGAGAACCTCCTCTTTTTTGAAGTCGGTTAAAAATAAATCAGCTGCTCCAAGACACATTTTGACGAGTTATTTAGGGTACAGCTGATTTTTGTTTTCGCGATTTCAGGTTTGGTCCCATAGTAAAAGTTGTTTGTTATCATGAGTACAATCATGTGTTTAAGTATCGGTCACTAATTACCAGTCACCCTATATAATAGGTCTTTACCTATGAAATTGCCGTTTTGTATGAAAAAATTTAAACGAATTTTTTTCATGCATTTTTCATTTGTATTAATCGAAGTAATCACCCATGCAATCAATGCATCTTTGCCAACGCAGTGGCAGTTTATTCTTCAAAGGCATTTTGTACTGCCTCTCGGGTATTGAATTTTTTTCCCGCCAAGAAGTTATCCAAATTCTGGAAAAAGTAGTAGTCTGTAGGCGCAAGGTCTGGTGAGTAGGGCGGATGACGGAGAGCTTCCAACCCCAGTTCTTGCAACTTGGAGACCGTCTGCTGTGCAGTATGAGGTCGCGCGTTGTCGTGCAGGAGCAGCGGAGACGAGCGATTGACCAATGCTGGTTGGAGATGTGCCAGCTTCTCCATCATTGTGTTCAGTTCTTCACAGTACACATCTGAAGTAATGCTCACCCCGTTTGGTAAGAAGCTGTGATGAATCACACCGGCGCTAGACCACCAAACAGTGACCCATCACTTTTCTAGGGGTAAGTTTTCGTTTAGGAAAGAAAGAAAGAAAAATATTTTATTTGGGACACGCACAGGAAATACAGTTAAAAAGGAGCATATAAAAGTAACAAAATAAACATTAAAAAACAAAAAAAAAGAAATCAGACTAAAAAAAAGAGACCTGTGCGAGGCCAAAAAGGCTCCCATCTCAGCATAAAGCTGCGATATTTAAAAAAATAAATACCGCAACGCTGGTATTCTGATAGGGCCTGTGTGATGCCACGGACATACCCACGGATATCAATTAAAAATAGCAAGGGGAATAAAATCAAATAAAATAAAATACAAACACTAGAATACTTGAAAAGAAAAAACAAAAACCGTCAATAAGGTGTAAAGTTCGACTCACGCTTGACGCCCGCCAACAGAACGACAATACGAGGTCAGAACGGCAATTTCATAGGTAAAGACCTATTAGGTCAAAACGGCAATTTCATAGGTAAAGACCTATTATAAAATGGTAAACTGACTGACTGACTGGGTGATATATCAACGCACAGCCCAAACCGCTGGGTCTAGAGATTCCAAATTTGACACGTAGGTTCCTTGTGAGGTTTAGGGGTGCATTAAGAAAAAACATTTAAAATTCTTACCCTAAAGGGGTGAAACGGGGGTCCAAAGTTTGTATGAAAAATCTTATTCCTTCAGTTAACAGACTTGAAACTTGGCATGAATATTAATATACGTAAATTATAAAATTTGAAATTATTAGTTTTCCTTAACTACCCTCTCAGGAGGGTTGGGGGGGGGGGGTCAAAGTTTGTATGGAGGAATTTTGACGCGCGGTCCGATTAACTCGAAACTTAGTATTTATACTTAAGACCAAAAATGAAGAATAACATATGTCAGAGTTTTTCTAAAATATATCCCTAAAGGGGTGAAAAGGGGGGTAGTCAATTTTACAGGGCAGGTTTTACTGCGGGGCTTGATTAACTCGAAAATTCGTGTAAATAATATTTCAGTCAAGTTACGGAAATATCCCAAACGATTTTTTAAAATTTCATCTGTTTTCACCCCTACACTGTAGGGGTGAAAACAGGGAATATAGTTTACATGAAAAATCTTATTTATTCGGTTAACTAACTTGAAACTTGGCACAAATACTTGCCTAAGCAAATAATAAAGTTTGACATTAATTGTTTTCCCCTAGTGGGAAGGGTAGAGGGGGAGGAGGGAAGGGGAGGGGGTGGTGAGGAGGGAAAGGGGAAGGGGAGGGTGTGGTGAGATTGACGGGAGGGAGACCGAAAAGCCGGTGAAGGGGGTGTGAAAGGGGGTGAGAGGGGGTGGGAAGCGGAGTGGGGTGAGAGGGAGGGGGATGAGTGCCCTTACACAATAAAATTGCTTTTTGTATAGTACTGATTCATTGAAGAAACCCAGCCCGACAGAAATGACTGAAATATAGAAAGTTGGAAACTCGGAACGGCTCAAAAAACAGGAGTAAATTCCAGTCGTGCGTCGGAGCTGACACACACACTTTTTTTGTTTGTTTGAACGCGCTAGTTTCTGAAACTACTAGTCGGACTTTAATTATTATTTTTGCATTTGATAGCCTAATTCTTAAGGAAGGCTATAGGCATATTTAACATCTCTCTAGGTATCTTAGGAGCCGAGCAAAAAGAAAAAAAAGTCAGAAAGAACGCTAAGCGAAAACGAAGTAATAGCGCTGGCAGGCAATGCGATGCGTCGGGGTATGTCGGGGGAACAAGAAATTTCACGCGGACGAAGTCGTGGGCAGAAGCTATCTCAATATTTTTGTTCCTGTGGCTTATTTTCCGACATCCACGCGGGCAAAAGCTAGTTTATAGTATATAAGGCAAGATTTAAGATAGCTTCTTCATTATCAAATGTTATGTTTTGAAGGAAACATAATGCGTGATTATTAAAGGCGGAGAAATTTTTATATTGAAATAAAACACAGAAAAATGTTTTTAATATCCATGAAATTGGCTTTATTTGACAGGCAATTTTATGGTTAATGCCACAAAATTATCTGTCAAACAAAGCCAAATGGCGTTCTGTAGTTTCTGCCTGCCCTCATGGGTAGGCAGAAACCCATGGAAAGAAGGCGTGAGTTTAAGTATGTAAGTATGTACAAACAATATTTCTGGTAACATTTAGCTGTCTGAATTCATAACATTGCTCGCTTACATGTTAATTATGCCGCTGAGTTCCAATTTATTGCTATTTATACGACTGCCACAAAAAGGAGTGTAATGTTTTTCAGTCCTATTTGTTAGGAGCCAGTAGGTTCCTACTTCAGATTATAGAATAAAGGGTTCCTACTATCTGGCTTTACCAAACGTGTTTTAATAATAATAAAAAGTCGGTACGTGTCGTGGGATGAAACGAAGTTCATCTTTTGGAAGAATCGCTTTCACACATCGTTACAATAAAAAGAAAAACAACTATGGTCGGCGATTATAAACACAAATTGAGTACGGTAGTGGTAATGAATATTACGTGTGTGTTGGGCCTGTGTTTGTATATTATTACGTTAAGATCTGGGCATTTTATTGTTGTTTATAATGTTTTGAATAATATTTAGCGCATTTTAAAAAATATCGCCGCAGGAATCCGCTGGATGCGGGAAGCACAGTACCGGTCGAAGTGGCGGTGCTTGGGGGAGGCCTGTGTCCAACAGTGGACATCTTTCGGCTGAAATGATGATGATGATGATGATGATGATGAAATATTGCATCTACACGTGTATGGGTCCAGTATCTGTTGCTTGGGTTTTTTTTATTTTTAGTATCGAAAATACAAATATTTGAAAAAAATCGCTGATAAAGTTATAGATAATAAATTCGTCTGTTTATATAAAAATAATTATTAAAGTATCTTAAGTAGTTTGAAAGTTAGAACTTTTTTTTGTTTTAGGTTCCTATATTTATATCATACTAGCTTTTGCCGACGGCCTCGCCCGAGTGGATGTCGGAAAATATCCCACGGGAACGTACTAACGGGAATCTTTTCCTTATTCCTTGTCTACATTATAAAGGGAACCTCTGTGCAAAATTTCAGCTTTCTAAGACCAAGGGTTTGGGCGTTGCTGAGTCAGTCAATCAGTCAGTCAGTCCGGACATTTATATAGATAGACAGATGGATAGTATACTACAATACTTAAATACAATAGTTTAATACAATACTAAAATATTATCATCTAGGATTGATGTGTAAGCGTTCTAGTTTAACATATATTTTTTGCATGACATAAATTGCATTATTTGAAGGCGTAATAAATAACAGATTTAAATTCACTAAAATCAATGCATGCGTTACACTTTCTATCAGTCGATTCCTACCGCAAGCCGCGGTAAAGATCTTCGTTGCAATAAGTAGAAGACAATCATCTTTACACTTACCTAGCAACAGTACAACTTTACAACGTACGAACTTGCAGCTAGTAAGAGCTACTTGTGTGTGCTACAATAGATACCTATTCGTACATATGCGGACTATCATACTTACTTCCTCTTGTGTAATGTTTCATTTAATTACGTTCATTCATTCCTTTGCTCTTCCACTCAATTGCGTGTAATCCTGCAAAGCATCAGCGCAGGTATCAGTGAGTACGTGTCCTAAGAGCACGTGTGTGTGTGAGGGGATGTGAGGGTGTGTGTGTGTGTGTCCCGGTGACTACGCCGATAGTCACAACTACACGCTCATTTAGGCATCTGCCTCGAATTTCGCGGGCAGCGGGGCGGCAGCGGCGGCGGCGCGGGAGCGGCAGAATTTTATGCGTAAAAACAAATGGACCGGACCTCAAAAACAGCGGCGCGGTAGCGGGGCGGGATAATGCGAGACGCGCCGCCGCCGCCGCCGCCCCGCTGCCCGCGAAATTCGAGGTAGAGGTCTTAGATTTATGCAACGAATTAACGACGGATTAATCTCTGGTTAACTGACGGTAGTTATTAATGAGAGTGCGTTAATTTAGCCGCTTATTAAGATTGATGTGAAGGTTCACTTCAAGTATTTAGTTATGAGAAGCGTCCAATTTCGCTAAGAACACTCCCCTCGGGGGTCGCGGAAGTGCTATTACTTTATAACATTGTTTCGGAACACAATTTCGCTAAGAACACTCCCCTCGGGGGTCGCGGAAGTGCTATTACTTTATGACATTGTTTTGGAACACAATTTCGCTGAGAACACTCCCCTCGGGGGTCGCGGAAGTGCTATTACCTTATGACATTGTTTTGGAATACAATTTCGCTGAGAACACTCCCCTCGGGGATCGCGGAAGCGCTGTTACTTTATGACATTGTTTTGGAACACAATTTCGCTGAGAACACTCCCCTCGGGGGTCGCGGAAGTGCTATTACTTTATGACATTGTTTTGGAACACAATTTCGCTGAGAACACTCCCCTCGGAGGTCGCGGAAGTGCTATTACCTTATGACATTGTTTTGGAACACAATTTCGCTGAGAACACTCCCCTCGGGGGTCGCGGAAGTGCTATTACTTTATGACATTGTTTTGGAACAAGGAACATTATCCAACCTGTGGCCTACTTTGTTGATAATCCTCTAGACGTATTAAATAATGCTACATATAAATATAAATAACTCGATGACAAAACTATTATATTAGGACATTATTATAATGAGACATTTTAGTACTCTTCATATATTATGAGCTTAGTCCATAGAGTATTTACTAAGGCACACACTGACTGACTGACTTAATTATATTAAGTACGTAATTACATAAGACACAAAAAACTCAAAACTCAAAGCATTTATTTCAATTAAACCAATTACAGGCACTTTTGAATTGTCAAGGGGTCGGTCAGTCAGAAAGATGAAGCTAGGCGCCCATTCCAAAGCATAGTAGGTACACTATGGTTTTCTGGTTATGGTGGGAACGGGCAAGAAACTCCACGGACACTCTTTTAAATCAAGATATGGTTACAAAATAATGGTTACATCATTCATGTTGAAATTTTACATGTGAGAACGATGCAGAACGTTAAAAGCGTCCTTAAAAAAAAAACAATTCAAATATTTAAATTAAATTAAAATAAGCCGTGCCCGCTAAGGTATGCCCAGCCTTCACTGACAGCGCTTGTTCACGAACCTGACGCATGGATTAGCTAAATGATCCAACACGCGCCACCATCAGCGAGACATTAGAGTGAGCGTCACATACTCTCAGCCGCCAGGGCACATTCAAGTCAAACAAAGACGTACCCAGTAAATGGTAGCTTTAGAGTATGTACATAGTACTCACACATGTGCTATGCAATTATATAATACAAAGGAGATTGAGTCTATACAATGCAATGATAGTCTTACAATCTTCAGCAGCTCCAACAGTATCTTCAAATGTTAATTAATTAGTTGTGGTTGTGGAGCAGGACCAGCATTGAGCCAAGCATTTTTATCAGTTATGTAATCCCCAAACTTATAATATGCCTGCCTGCATAGTGTGCGTTTTATACAAGTTTTGAATTTAGTCTCATTGAGTTGAAGTATGTGTGGAGGTAATTTATTGTAACATTTTAAACAGTACTCCATGAACGACGAGTCTACTTTAGCTAGTCTGAAACCTGGTTGAGCACACCCTATTATAATAAGACTAAAATACCTTAATATATTATTTATTTATTTATCAGTTTTATCACTCACGTTTCTTTTGCCATTACAGATAAATCTAATGCGACAAAGTAACTTGCTTGTAACATGCTACACAGTAGGTACGTGGCCCTTGTGAACTCACCCAGTGCACAGGTAAATGTCGATGGCCTCCGCCACCGTGTCTGTGACCGTGTTGAGAGTGAGCGCGCGAGTGAGCGGTGCGCGCCCCAGCAAGTTGGTGCGCGCACGCGGTACCACCAGCAGCCGCGGCTTGCGCCGCCGCGCCGCGCCACGTGCCTATCCGGTAAATTAAACCCTATTTCTGACAGTATACCTGAGTTTTGTATACTACCTCTTAAAACTTTGAAAAGATACGTTGCCATCAGTGCCACTTCACGCCTGATTTCTAATTTGTACTGTGATAGAACAAGGTAGGATACAGTAACGGGTACATCCCACACAGCTTTAAATAAATAAATCTGATGAATTTGTTCTGTATCCGTTCAAGCATATTTTTGTATTTTATTTCACTCGGGCTCCAGACGGCCGCGTTATACTCCAGATGACTCCTCGCAAGAGCCTCATACAAAGCCCTCAATGCACTGATGTTCGTGAAGTCATTTGCCTGACGCATCACAAATTTTTACAAACGTGTACCACGTGTTTGCGAAACTGTAGATCACTGGTGAAGTGAATGCCTAAATCCTCAACCTCCATGACACGCTGCAGTGGCTCGAACCACCCACACGCACACGAATGCACTTTTCATAATATTTCACGATGTTTCAGAATCAGAATCAGAATATTTATTTGTGAAACATAGGTATTTACATAAAGGTCTTAGGTTAATAATATGGGCGCTATGTTTTGCCGTGAAGGCGTACAAATATAAAAAATAAAAGCAAGCAATAAAACAAAACAAAACTAACAGATTTCTTAAAAAAATATTTAAAAAATTACATCAAATGTTTATTGCACATGAAATATTAAAAATTATCATATAAAAAATCTTCTACAGTATAATAACATTTTTCAATTAATAGCGAGTAGAGACTTTTCTTAAAGTTTAATAGGGGTCAATTTTTTATGCTATCGGGTATTTTATTATAAATGTTCGGAGCCATGCCAAAAATGCTCTTTTTCATTAAAGCGGTTCTGCATTTTCTGTCGCACAGTTTATTCATATATTGAGAACGCATCGGATTTTTTTTTACATCGGATAGTTTTTGAAACAGGTGTAAATTGATTTTAACAAACAAAGCAGTCTCGTAAATGTACATAGCTGGCATAGTCGATGGCGGATGTAAGGACACTAACACACGAGCGCGTCACGAACACTCGGAGAACAAACAAGCATGACGAAGGTGAACAGAAGGTGTTTTCATCTCATGCCGTGTACAAAGATGAGTTCAAAAGATTATTGGAGTTTACTCCTTAATTAAGAATCGATTTTAGTATAAGGCCCCCGGTATGGACAAGCGTTAACTCAAAAGAGTTGTTACGTTTTACTACGCAACGTAAAACAAAACTCTCATTCTTCCGTACAAACGTAGTATAGTGACTACTCATTTGTTTGACGGGGTGTACGTTCAAAACTAAAAATTATTTAAATTTTTCTCGTCATTATATTTTTATAGCCCTGTATGGAAGCAGAATCGGAAAAAAAATATTGGTTTGGAAGTTGTGAGCGTCGAAACTTCCATAAGTTATGAGCGTCGAAACTTCCATAAATCAACACTCATTTTAACGTACGAGTATGTTTGGGCGTTAATAAACAGCTCCCGCTCCCTAATTGCATAACACATTATCGATCGGAGTTGGTTTCATTTTGAAACAAATTGCTAATCCATTGCTTCATATGTTCGAAAAATTTGTCTGCTCGACAACGTAAATTACGCAATGAATGTTGTTGAACTATCAAAATGAAACCAACTCCGATTGATAATGAGTTCCGGAGTATGAAGATGGCAAAATTGTTACCGTACAAGGATAGATAATTTATTGAAAAATTCAAATAACTTTATTAACCGACCATAAAAAAGGAGGAGGTTCTCAAATCGACACGTATTTTTATTTTTTATTTATGATCACGCATCACTTTTTACAGAGTTGTCCGATTTGAAAAATATTTTTTTTATTCGATAGGGTAAAAAAGTTGCCCGCCCTCAAAGTTGGTCCCAATAAAATTAATTAACTTTGCTTACTTGTGTAGTTTTCGAGTTAGCTTCAATAATACGTATTTGTTCCCCACTTTTTATGTAAATGATGTTCTAGTTTCTTTTGCAAGTAGTGGTATTAGAACTTGTGTGGGGGAACCAAAAAGTGAAAAATAAGAAACCATTTACAAAAAAAAAAAAAAACAAACGACTTCCAAAAAAAAAACAACGAAGTGAAAAATAGCTTTATTTTCGGAAGTCGGTGTATTTGAATCTGCAGTTTAGTTTATTGCCACCGACTTCCGAAATTAAAGTTATTTTTCACTTCGTTGTGGTTTTTTTTGGAAGTCGTTTTTTTTTTTGAAAGTTTTTTATTTATCACTTTTCTGTGGGTCAGTTTGTAATTTATCTAAGTTACAATAGGTAGGCTAACGTCTACTTCTCATCGCCTTTTACAAACTAAAGCTTTTCCCAACGCAGGGACGTTAATTGTTGAGGAGTTCTCCTACTAAGAACCAGGAGAACTGGAGCTCATGGTGACGTCACCATCACCATATGCATTGTGACGAGCATAAATTGCTTAGCACCCATAAAGTAATCAAATCGCAACCCGTGAAATAGTTAGGTATAATTGACTAGTTCCGATGGTCATCTGTGGTCTTCATCATCAGTTGCACTTCATCAAATGGTGCTTTCCGTGAGCAAATGCATGAGTTACAATCAAACATACCCAAATCGCTATAGGTTTACATAAAACATTTGAGGGTTGCCCTCGATTTCCATTGGACCCCCCTCATCAGATTCTGACTTGCTGGCAATGGGACTACCTCGAAAGCATACCCTTTCAAACAAAATAAAAACTAATTGTAAATCCGTTTATATAATGACGGAGTTATGTCCGAACTTAGTACTAACATAAAAAAAAAATTATAAACATCCGAATTGAGAACCTCCTCCTTTTTTTTGAAGTCGGTTAATAAAATAAGACTACAATGAGTTGTAAAATAACAATCGTGCTCATTTGATTGTAATGTAATCGTCAGTTCAACAGAGCTCATTTTAAATATTGATAAGTCGTGTACCCCGCACCTCGCTCCGGTCCGTCAAACTGTCCAACAAGCTGACGGCTAAACTGACAACACACAGAGTTAAGGGGGCGTGTTACTGTTTTTACCTGTTTTAGAATCAATTTTAAATGGTCAAATTAGTGTATTTAGGTCCTGAAAAAAATATATGTCATAGATAACATCATTGCTTTAGGCAATCTACCCGTTCGAAACACGATAAATTGTAATTTGCTCGGTGGAAAAAAAATCTGAAACGGGGTCGATTTCAAAACCATTTTTCGTTTCATTTCCTATTTACAGCACAAAATAATAAGAAAATTGCATGTACCATGAGGTAATCGCATTTCAGAGGCAATCTACCCGTTCAATTTTTTTGTGTAATACATTTTTGTTAAATCGACACAAAAATAGTAAATCCGGCTAAATCGGCTGGCGCTCAGTCCTGCGGAACGTCATCGAAGTTGGACCTGTGTCAAATTTTTTGAAAATTCGCTCTTCCTGCAGCTGTTCAAAAAAATCAAATAAAAGAAGAACACATTAGATTTGAAATTGCGACAGCTCAGAAAAAATATATTGTAATTATAATATATTTAAATTTTATATCCTTTATTTCATTTACGAACATTAATTACATTTTTAAATATTTTTATAAAAACAAAATAAAAAATAGTAGCCCACCGGTATCGGGAACAGGGTCCAAGCTACCAGTGGTCAGGGCTCTAGAGAGAGGAACCTCCTCACTATGCATTCCGTGTCCAGGAGTACTGCTTTCTGAATCAAGCCCTTGACCCAGCCGCGCAATGAGTGCCTCCTGAGGTGTTGGTCGAGGCTCTCCGCTATTAGGCCATTAACCGTAACGATTATCGGTACAATGATTGCAGAGTCCACGTCCCACATGTCGACAACCTCGTGTGCTAAGTCAAGATACTTGATTTTTTTATCTTTCTCAGCTTTCACGAGATTCTCGTCATGAGGGACAGCGATAAATAAAATTCATATATAAATATTCATACAAATTAACGATATTATTTATTTAATTTTAATAGCTGATACAAATTAATAAAATATAATAATTAATACACGTAAATAAAATATTTTAATAACCTTAGTATATTACTTATATTATATTTGCTTAACAAACTCGCAATCCAGTATACCTACTGACTGGATGCTTGTTTTGTTAAAATCTATTATGTTGCCGTGCCCTAACCGGGTTTCATGTTGGAACTTACTTACATATATGTAACAACTGAATGTACACATGAATGCAATAAAGAATTTGAATTTGAATTTGGATATCAACAATCATTGCAATGCGCTCTTGTCGATCTATCACCACAGTATCAGGCTTATTGGCTACAATAGTCCTGTCAGTTATGATAGATCGATCCCAGTACAATGTGGCGTGACCATTCTCGAGAACTGGGTCGGGCACATACCTGTAATATGGTACCTTCGGACTCCACATGGTTGTACTGCAAGGCAAGTTGCTGGTAAATAATCCTAGATTGTGTCTGTCCAAGTACTCGCCGTTAGCAAGACGAGAACAACCGGAAACAATATGTCGGATTGATTCACCGGGACGGTGGCATGCCCGACAGATGTCAACCGTACCATCCTTGACAATGTATTTTCGATAATTATTCGTCATGATAACTTCATCCATAATTGCACAGACAAAACCTTCGGTTTCCCCGAAGAGGTCGCCGAAACGTAACCAGGATACAGACGCCAAAAGGTCTACATCGGGCCCATGGAGGGCCCGGAAAAAGCGTCCATGAAGCTCTTTGCCTTGCCATACTTATACACTACATACTTATACTTATAAAAAAAAAAAAAAAAAAAAAAAAAAAAAAATGTATATAAGTAGTTTATCAGCCATCTCGTTACCATAACACAAGCATTAGGTTGCTTAGCTTGGGGCTAGATGGCGTTGTGTGATATGTCCAAACATATTTATTATATTTATTATTTATTATTATTTATTATACTTCCTTACGATCGTTAGTATCAAGTACTGCAGGTTTGCACCAGTTCTCTTTCGACAAGGAGAGTGGAGTGAGGCCCTTATCCACCGCGACCACATCTCGATGCATCCCCACGTCGGCTTCTAGGAAATATTCCCTGAGACTGCATATCTTGCAATTGTGGAGGGTCTTAGCATTTAAAAAGCCTCGGCCTCCACACTTTCGCGGGATATATAGTTTCATTACCGATGACCGTGGGTGATGCATTCGATACGCAGTCAGTAGCGTACGGACTCTCCTATCCAGGGCGTCGAGTTCGGTCTGAGTCCATTTGAGTATACCGAAAGAGTACATCAAGACCGGCATGGCCCAACCGTTGAAGGCGCGCACCTTGTTTCCGCCTGATAGAAGACTATTAAATACTTTCTTCTGGCGGCCAAAGAAGCGCTCCTTCAACGAATACTTCATGTCAGTAACATTGATGCCCAACGCTTCCGACATACCCAAATATTTGTAGGTTTCGGTTGAGGAGAGGGATCTAAGATGTATGGAATCCGAGAGTTGGGTTCCCACGGATTCCATAATCTCCCCTCGCTTTACATGCATGACTGCACATTTGTCCACACCAAATTCCATCCTGATGGCGCTACTGAAGGTTTCTGTTGCCTTCAGTAACTCCATCAATCGCAAATTGTTGGGGGCAAAAAGTTTCAAGTCATCCATGTAAAGGAGGTGAGATATCAACTGACCACCTCTTCTCAACCGATAGCCTAGACCTGAGTCCTCCAGCAGTGTGCTTAGAGGATTCAAGGCTAAGCAAAACCAAAGCGGACTCAAACTATCGCCCTGAAATATTCCCCGCCCAATCTTGATCGGTTTATGGATCCCTCAGATCTGCTGACATCCTGGATAGAAAAGGACCGTCCTCCATTGCCCCATACACGACATCAAAAAGGTGCATTGCGTCTATTTTGTACAACTCCAGCACCCTAATGAGCCATGCATGTGGCACCGAGTCATAGGCCTTCTTGTAATCTATCCAACATGTCGACAGATCCGTCCTGGATCTACGAACCTGTTGGCTTATGATCATGTCTATTAGGAGCAGCTCCATAGTACCGCGGGACCCATTCTTACATCCATTCTGAGACACAGACATAATTATTGAGTTACTATAAATATGGTGTGCAATTTTTGCTCTGAGAATGGATGTAAGGACTTTATAGACCGTCGGTAAGCATGTGATTGGTCTATAGTTTTTAGGTTCCGCTGTACTACCCGATTTATGGAGCAGGTGGGTAACTCCTGTCGTAAAGAACAGTGGTAGCGACCCAGTCTCTAAAGATGACTGGAATTGCGAGGCTAAGCAGGCGTGTGACTTTTGTAGCCATTTAATCCAGAAATTGTGCAGTCCATCCTGTCTTGGAGATTTCCAGTTAGGCAACGGACTGACTGCACAGGCCACATCCAGAGGACTAATGTTAACAGCCTCCATGTCTGGTATTGAATTACACGCCTGCTCAGAAACACGCATCCGATCACCTTCAGTGTGACTGACTGGCACCGACCAAATGCTTCGCCAAAAAGCACTTATGGTCTCATTATCCGGTGGATGCACGTAATTAATTAATTATATTATTACTATAGTTTGAATTCATAATATTGTTTTAGAAAATCTGATTATTTCTATGCGGTATGATGACGTTTAATTGCCACCTTACAGTAGTGTTAAGACACCTAACTTATTATTATCGATAAAATTATAGTCAAGTGCGATTACTTTATGATTTTTTATCGTGATCGTTTGTGAAGAAGTTTTAATAAAACAAATTTTTCTAAGATTTTATAGTCAGATTCATCCATATTACTATATTCACTCTCCATCAAACTGTCTTCGCTACTATCCTACATTATTTACAGTTTTATTTACTACTAGCTTTTGCCAGCGGCTTCGCCCGCGTGTATGTCGGAAATTATCCCACGGGAACCTTCTATCGCGATGAAAAGTATCCTATGTCTTAATCCAGGTTATAAACTATCTGTACACCAAATTTCGTTCAAATCCGTTCAGCCGTTTTTGCATGATTGAGTGACAAACATCTAAAACATACAAACTTTCACATTTATAATATTATAGTAGGATTATCATACATTAATTGTGGAGGTCAGATAGGTAGTCGCTCCATGTAAAATACTGGTATTCAGCTGCATCTGGTTAGACTGGAAAGTCTAACCAGATGCAGCTGAATACCAGTATTTTACCGACCCTAACATAATTGGGCAAAAGCTAGGCAGCTTAATTATCATACATTAGATACTAATATAATCAACTTTCACTCCGGCAACAATACTGAAAATTAGAAAAAAATAGAAACGTGTGCGGTCGGTATGATTTAAAATAAACCCAAAATTTTTACAGCCGCCATCTTGAATTTTCATTTTGACTTCACGACCGAAAACCATGAAAACGTCAATGAAAAATTCGAAAATTTTCGCAGCCCCCATTCTTGGATTTTCATTTTGACCAAATTCTTACTTCCTCTCTCTCTTTGTCTCTTTCAAGATGTAATAGAAAGAAACACAGAGAGAAAGTCGCATGGATAGGGCATTTAAACGCTTTTTCGTGAAGTGACAATTTTTAACCAGAGAATTTCGTTCCAATAGCTTTTTCAAACAAAAGTGCTATACTAACATGATATTTTTCGAATAGCGGAGCTATAAAATAATATTTTTTCGAATCCGTGATTTTATCGTTTTGGCTCTGTCAGAGTACAAAAAGCCACTGTAAACGTTAAAATTTCGTATTCTGTACACTTAAAAAATAGCGCCCTGTGAACGTAGCAGCCTGGTTAGGCGGTAACCGTATCACTCGGTGGCCATGTTCCAAAGCGAGTTCTTTGATGACGTATCGTATCTTTATTGGTTTGTAACTTTTAACATTTATCTGTTCATACTTGCATGTATGACACTTTCGTTTTGGTAAATAGTCCAATAGGACGGCAATCCGACATGTCCGAGGACGGTTAAAAAATATACTAAATTAATTTTGATGTCCTAAAATAATACATTCGATAATTTTTGAGTAGCAGTAGGTATGTCATTTGGTCATAAAGTACGGCAATTGTTCCTTTGCTTGTAGTTGTCAATATTTACGGATCTTCATGAGCGGTGGCAAACATAAAACAACAGAATATGGTTACAGTGTAAGGAAAACAGTAAGACCATTTCTCGCCAATTATTTGAATTGCAGGATAATTTAATACGAAAAGTATTTGACAGGGGTATATCAACAACAGCGCCCCCAAGTGGGATAAATTACTAGAATCGTAATCCGTTCAAAAATGAATGAACGGAAATTGATATTTTTTTGGGGTCGACCGAACATGTTTTCTTTCATATTCTCTATTAGTCGTCATCTCGGTAGTTCTACCACTTCCTTTCTAGCCACATCATCTTTCTCACAGACGATCCATCGTGTCTTTGGTGGTTTCTTTTGTTTTCCCTACTCATACAGCCATCCACAATCATACTCAAAACTTTCTTCACGATATTTTCCTCATTTCTCGGCATCACATGCACATACCATGATAACCGATTTCCACACACATCAGCACCGATATCGACACGATATCTACCGGCGAAGACTGTGCAGGGTGAGAGTAGCGTGTGTGACTGTACCTCGATTACCCTACCTGATAAAAATTTCGTTTATCCTAAATTATGTTAATACTAGTGTTTGGGTTGGTTTCCCCTATTGGGAAAAAGTAATGCTCCGCACTACCCTGTAGAGCTCGTCTACAGACGGGACACTCCCCCACCGATTATAATGAATGAAGGAACTCATAGTTATTAAAATACATTGGATGTGGTTTTATAAAGGTAATAAACAATAGAGGGATGCAAAGTATATTGTTATATAAACTTGTGAGTAACCCTTACGCTGGCGTAACAGGCAATTGATCAGTCATTACTCACATCTACGCTCGGAGCACTCAGAGCAAAACTTCCATCAAGTGACCCAAGCGGCTATTCAGCGGCATTGAGTCGACACATGCTCTTTTGGAGACATGTTCCCTAGCAGTTCTTGCGAACTGATAATCGTGACGAAGCGGCCTTCCCCGCGGTAACCGTGCGACCGTCCTTGTCTAGCAACGGGGCGGCCAGTTCCAGCGGCATTGCGTCAACATCATGCTCTGAAGGAGACATGGTCCCTATCAGTCCTTGGACTGGATATAAGATAGTTGTGGTCACCCAACCCCTGGACGTTCACCCCTTGCACAACAAGTATATCTGCAAGACACCGTGTTCATGTCAGTCTGACCGAATTATTGGTCTAAGATAAAGAATACAACTTATCAAGGATTACTTGATAATAGAGATGAGAATCGAATCTCAAGAATCATTATTTAATATAGTTTGGATAGACTCTAATAAAAACCTACTATTGGCCGGAGGTAAAGAATACACAATTCAAGAATTAAGTATTAGATAATAATAGTTACAGAGAATCAAACCTCAATGGTCAATATGTAATAGAGTTGTGGATCAACTCTTGAAGGTTAATAGACAGTCCAAAACGCCCCACCCTTCATCACTTCCTAGCTGGGGCTGGGGAGAAGAAGTGATGCAACAAACTCCCCAGCAACACGTATCTGTCTTATATAATTATGTTTTAGTATTATTCATGTTGTAACGCCAACGTCTCCCCTCTCGCAGGCGGGAGCTGGTATCTGCAACTCTTTCCTGAAGATGTGAAGAAAGAAAGGGATCGGTACGCTTGCGCTTAAATCCATTATTTATAACTACGTTAATTTGTCTGATTACAATGTACCCAATTCAGAGAGACGGGGAACCGTTTTACAACGTTAATTTGTCTCAAGTACGTGTTCTGTTAGACCTAACGCATAGAACCTCTGAGGACACTAATACAATTCTAATAGAACACGTTTCCTAAGCACTAAATAAATGTCTTACTCAGTCCTAAGACAGAGAACTGCGAAGTCCTACAGCCATTGAGGAAGATAAGTGTTGAGTAATTCTAAACGCGTACTAATATGATTGACACCCTTACGGCGGCCTAGCCCCTTTCTACTAAAATAACACAATGCACAAGCGCTTCGTAGACTCAGTCTCTAGCAGAACCCATTACGATCGAACCTGGTATACGCCGAAGTGGTACATCGTCACTTCACATTTCCTTAATCTTCCCCATTTAGAGGATGCAGTGCGGGCGTGAACCGTGCTGCGTCCAATACGTGTCTCGATAAATAATGACGTATTAGGTAAAGTCCTACAGAACGGACGGGTTTATCGAGACAGGCTCCCTAGCGTTGTTAAAACGGCTACCAATTCAGTTTGAGGTACTTGGTGATGCCTGGCCCCTCTCCCTGGAAATGAGCGTTACCAGGCGTAACGCAACATGCTCTGTAGCGAGGCCTTTTTGGAAGTAGGTATTATCACTATCGTTTGGTTGCGCTGTAATTGTAACCAATTACAGATCGGCTTTATAGCCTAGTATAATTTAAATGAACTGAGTATTTTCGGTTCTGCCTTCCATAATTTGATTTGATAAATGGCGCGTCAGTTAGAGATCAGTAATCGTCATCAGTTGTCATAAGTCTAATGTCAGAGAAAGGCCTTCCCCGATTCCCTATAACCAACTGCAAGTGACAATAATCTACTGAGGTATGGATTAGGAGATGGACACATTATACAAGAGAACATAGCATTAATTATAAATTACGATATTAAGTAAGAGTAATTTCGCCATGCTGGAATAAATGATCATTAATCGCTCGTCAGCGATATCACTTATCTATCAAGCCTCAATACAAATCAACCTGCGAGGCTATTATAACATTATAATAGTATAGTCCGTAACTACTATGTATACACACTATTAATAAAGATTAAGTTAAGTTAAGTAAAGATGACACTTACCCAATAACTCCTTGAAGGGAATTAGATTGCAACTCACTTACTATATACTGTAGGTATTACCAATTACGCCACCGGCTTCCCCCTGTAATCTTCCACGCCTTGGCCTTCACTCACTTCTCAGATAACCGCGTATCAACTATCGACTCACCGTCTCAATCTAACCCAGTGGCTCCAACATACACACACTCACGCACATACTACATTAAGTACTAAATTAGTCTAATCTGGGCTTTAACCCAACTATATTTAATTTAATAACTAATACTCGCTGTCTTGTGACAGCCCACTCTGGCATGGCCTCTTGGTATTCACTATGTCTCCTAACTTAACTAACCTAAACCGGACGTCCGTCCCTAAAAGCGGTCTAAAACCAACTGCCTAACATTTCTCTTAATTATCCTAAAATCACCACAATTCGCTCCGCGAACCCTTCGCCAGCCTCCTCGCCATACCATATCCTAAACGTTCCTTTGTCTCATTCGTCAATTGTTTCCAAGGACCACTTGGACCCACTTAGTCAACAGATGCGACGTTGTATTGTTCTTAAAATTAGAAATAGGATATTTTTACAAATACTTTAGAAAATAGTTGAATTATTGCATCCGACCTGTCAGCCGCCACTCTTAGGACTTTCGGTCTTAATTTATGTCTCACAAGTGATTTGACAGATGCGCTGGCTTTAAAACAATATCATAATATTTTGTTGTTACGTTGGGGTAACCGACAGACTGTCACACGGGCATTCTTTCACTTGAGCAAACTTTTTGGTACTGCCGACTTCGAGACGTCGATACTCAGTAGTTGTTTGTCGCATCGCGATGGTCATCGATGTTCACCAATATCATGAGGCCGATATTAATTATACCTATCGGTATCGAATCGGGTTGGTATCGTTATCTGATAATGTGAAAACACATTTAAGACATTTCAAGTCACATCTAGTTCATCTAGTTTCATCTTAGATCACTACATCGAAGACACCAAAAATGTAATACTAAGGGAAAAAAATCGACCTAAGAAAAACTAATTCAGTTGATCAACTGTAAATATTTTACACTGTGGCTGGATTGAGATGTGGATGGATTTACCACGAAATGATCGGCGGCGCATCGTAAATAAACACGTCGCGCCTAAAGGCCCGAACCACCCAGCCTTAATGGCAGCAATGATTGTCAGAATTGTGACTTGCAGAGGGGCCACTCATCAATTGTCAATTTATTTGCATAATTGACCCCGTATGCCACGCCTACTGCCACCCCCCTGCCCCCTCCGGCATGATCTCCGACCTCCAAGTTCAAATGTAGGAGCGCAGCGTCCGACTCTTAAATTGTGATTTGTTTTTGAACTAAGAGTATTAATAGGGAAATCCCGTTGTCAGCTTTTCATTCTGTACAGTGACGAGTTTATGTTCAGACAATCTTATGAATATTTATCCCAGTAGGCTGATTTTGAATAAGGAAAATTTTGGAAATGCATTTAAATTTTAGGAGCTTTTGTATTTGAAACGTGAACCGGTTTATTAATTACTGTATTAAAGCTCAGAAGTGTTTCCTTTGGACACTTTGCGGGACACTGAACGTGATACTTTACGAGTTCCGTTGTTATGACGTCTGTGGGCGATTAGTGTCCCGCAGTGCTAAATAAATTCACTTATTTATATTACTTTTAGACCTACTCTGCGCCTACAATCTGGGGTGTCTTTTAGGCAGATGCGTAGCGTTGTGTTGTTTACGCTACGCAGACTACGCCAAACGAAATGTGGGTGTATCTGATCTGTGTCTGGTGACCTGTGGTACCTGCACTGCCAGCAACTCACAACGGTGCTCCAGTGCGCTGTCACTACGGACTCATTACGCAGGAGCAGCGTGCGTGATGTACGTAAGTATCCGCCGTGCCTAGTGTCCTGTGGTGTCCCCGCCGCCAGCGGCGCATGACGGCGCTCTAGTGCAGAGGGCTCCAAACTTGGAAGCCTTAGGGCCATAATGATTTTTTCAGTATGTTCCAAGAGCCAAAGCAGTTTCAATTTTTCTGCCCTTAACTATATTTCTAGACTAGTCGCAAAGTGCGCGAGCTAAGCAAATATACGCTTTTTTGCATTTCAATTACTATTGTGCATTGTGACACTAAACGACATTCAACAACTCAATTATTTGTTAGTTATTAATATGCTTCAGCTTAGATAAGTTAGATTAGTTAAGTTTTCTACGTCGTCATTTCTGTCAATAAGTTTTTTTTTTAATTTTAATTCAGAACATAATTCCATAAAAAATATCATAAAAAAATTGTTAGTAAAACTTAAAACTATTTTAGTAACGTATACCTACTTAATACAATTTAAACAATCACCTTGCATTAAAAAGGACACACCAGAACTGTGTACCTTATTCCAGTGCCCCACAAAATAGCCCACTCAACCCTTTCTGTTATGGTGTTTAGAAGGCCATTGAAGCTGCCCCGCACACGACACATCAAGAAGGCCACTCTAAAGCAATCAGTGTTGGCCTCCGCAAACATCCCCGATGCACTACAGTATCGCGGCAACCCCATCATATTCTAAACCCATTATTGTAGAGAATCCGTAGGGCATTGAAAGCCCTCTGCGCATAGCGGACCCACAGGCCGCAGGTTTACAATGTCTGGCAGTACGCCTTAAACAGAGTAATTTTAACATTTCTTGTATACCTTGCAAACCTGTGCGCCATCATATTGCACCTCTCTGCCAATACCCTCCGTTCCCTCTCAATATACAAATCACCGGAGAGGTCCTCAGTGACCCAGTGCCCCAGGTACTTGAATTTGGTGACCCTACTTACCGGATTTCCTCCAAGTCTGACCGGTTTTATTGCCCGACTTAATCACAAGTAGTTCACATTTTTTGGAGTTGTACCTTTTTTTTTTTTTTTTTGTGGATGGGAAATCATCAAATGACTTCTCCCGCTCTGGGCAGAGGCGGGAGGGCGTGTCAGACTTTTACTGACTAAAACCCACCCATGTTCCTTCAGCTGCCCGTGCCAGGGCCACGGTATCTCTTTCGAACTACCCGCGACCCCGGCGGCATCGGCCCAATTGACCCCGTCACTGCTGACATCTCTTTGAGGCGCGTGACAGGTTCTGTATATTTATGTAGTAAAATACGAACATTAATAAAGAGCATGACATTCCTTTGGTCTGTTAAAAATTGAAACTATCAGTTACTAATTTCAAATAAACAACTGGATCAATTAATATCAAAAGAAAATTATGTACATTATATTCCTTTGTTTTATAGTAATTCTAAACTGTTGATTCAATACTCTTTAACGGAACTTCCGGTGTGAAATAGTATTGTTTAACCTGTAAAATTGAATTGAAATATGTTAATTGCAAACTATGAATTTTATTATCAACTTAAAATGTAATTTTATGTATCTTAATATGTGATTTAAAAATGTAAGCTATTTTCTACTATTTTTGTGTTTGTTATAAGTTGATCAATTGAACTAGACGGTCGGATATAAAAGCAATGGACAGTGCGCTGTCTAGTTCAGGATTGGCCAGTGGTCGGACCACAACGATCCTAGTTGTTATTTTTACTCGCGCGGACCGCAAATTATTTGTCTCTCTCTGGGTTTGCACAAGGTAGCTAGCCGGCGCTTGTGCAGACGCAGGGGGAGCCACCGAGCTGCTCGGTGAGCTCGCTCATCGACGCGGTCGCGAGCGACCACGTCCAAGAGGATGTCGAAACCCGGCAAGCGCGGCTCGTTAGGCCGCGGTGCCGGGTCTCCTGAAGACCGTCCAGCGTTGGACCGGGCGATGTCGATGCCAAACATCGGCGACGCGTCATCGGGTCCGCCGTCGGCCGGGCCATCCCACGTGGGGAAGAAGATGGAAGAAGGAAGGGGGGGAGGAGCGGGCGCTGCTACAGCTGCCGCCCCGCCGACGCCCACGGCGCATGCGCGCGTTGCGCCGTCGTCGTCGTCGAGTCGTCAGCAGGCGGTACCCATCCGTCCCGCCGCGTTTCGCCCGGTGCCAATAGTGGCCCCGGGACCACCAGTAAGCAGTCGCACGCCTCAAGCGCGTACCCCAGTGCCGCCCGTGCGCGGGGCCGCAACAGCGCGTGCCCCTGCGCCCGCGTCGTCCGCGGTGCGCCCCGCCGCGTCGCGCGCACACCCTCCCGCACCACCCGCGCACGCGCGAACACCCGCCGCGCGCGCCGCTGCACCGCCGCCGCGTTTTACGTCGCCGCCCGCTCAAGCCGTGCGCACCGGCGCACCCGGCCCCCGCCTCTCGCTGGCGGGTCCGGCCCCGGCTGAGCAGGAGCGGCAAGTGAGAAAAACTACAGTGAAACCGGTGGAATCAGTGAAGTTTGTGACAATGGGGGCGCCCGATTCGCCGGCGCCCCCCCGTACCTCGGCCTATGACTCGCCCGCCATGTTATCGGCATGCTCATCACGCGCGGGATCGAGCATGTCGGTGGCATCGGTGGGTTCGGCCGCGTCTGGTCGCGACGACGTGTCCGTGGACACGACACCGCGAGCCGGCCCGCGGCCCGCCGATGGAGGAGCCATTCCGCTGGGATTCGACTTCGAGTTCCAGCTTGCAGAGCCTAGATCCCAGCGGACACCAAGAAGGAGGCGCCCGGACGACACCCCGGAGGAGAGCGAGGCGAAGCGTCAGGCCCTGGGGGAATCGCATTCCCCCTCCTTTGCCGACGTGACCCGTAGCACGCCGCCACCTTCGCCAACGACGATTGCTGCAGGGGTAAGTGCCTATGATTTACCCTCTGCCCCCCTTGATGATACAGCCCCCCCATGCTGCCACCCCCGGTGCGTCGAATACGACGACGGGGAAGACGGCGACGACGACGAAGGCGACGTTACCGGGGAAGAAACCAAGATACCCGCCGCTGGTGGTGGAGAAGATGCCGAACTGGGCCGCTCACTTTAGGGCCATCAGGGCCAAGCTGGGCCGGCCTCCAAACGCGCGGCCATACGGGAGTGGAGTTCGCTTCCTCCCGGACACAGAGGAAGAGTACAGGCTGGTCCAGCGATATCTGACCGGCCTTGAAAAGGACAGCGGCGTCTCGTGGTTCGCGTATTCACTGCCAGCGGACCGCAGCATGAAAGTGGCCATCAAGGGGTTACCGGCTGATACGGAACCCAAGGAGATAGAGGAGGAGCTCCGAGCGATGGGATACGAGCCGGAGTATGTGCGTCACATAAAAGGCGCACAAGGACGACCCGGTTGCGTGTTCCACGCGATCATTAAAAAGACTCCTGATGCCCGGGCCATATTTGACACCACCGTGTTTATGTACATGCGTGGTGTCAAAATTGAGGCCTGGCGAGGGAAGCGTGGGCCCGCCCAGTGCCACCGGTGCCAGCGATTCAGGCATAGCTCGCACCAGTGTCACCGCCCGCTCGCTTGTGTGCGGTGCGGAGAGGAGCACGCGGCGCGGGACTGCCCTCGCCCGCGGGAAGCAGCGGCCACCTGTGCCAACTGTGGTGGCCCGCACCCCGCGTGCAACATAAAGTGCCCCGTGTTTCAGGAGGAAATCCGAAACAAGCGAGTGGGGACCGCCGCCATTACGACCTCTACACGCCGGCCCCAGAAGGCCACCGAGAGGCTCACTACAGAGGAGAGGCCGCAAGAAGAGGCCCAAGGCCCGACGCTGATGGCGGCGGCCAATGGGCCCACGGACAGGAATGTAGCTACCTCCTCGAGGCGGAGGAAAAAGAGACGCGGGGGAAAGGGTAGAAAACCCCAGCCCCCGGCGACCCAGGAACAGATCCCCGAGGCCGGCCCTGCCTCAGAAGGGACACAGGCCAAGAAGAGTGAGGAACATACCACTAGCGCCGGCATAGCGCAGCGGAGATTCATCACACAAGACAACGCCGGCGCTATCGAGACTAGCGCCGGCGCATCGTACCGGCAACAGGGGGAAGCTCAAAAGTTCCCCCAAAAGACGAGTGGTGGCGCTGCCGGCGCTAAGAAACATACTACCACTAAGTCGGAGTTCACGGCCTCTGCCATAACGCTATTGATGGACCTAATTAAGGCCATCAGGCAGGGCCAAGATGTGGAGACCGTCATCCTTGACGGGCTGGCCAAACTCCTAACCCTGTATCATGGCTAGCACGTTGAGGGTGATACACTGGAATGCCCGCGGCCTCCGGGATAAGGTCGCCCCCCTCCGCCATCTCCTTCGGGATCAAAATATTGACGTGGCGCTTATAAGTGAGACGCTACTGGGGCCTGAGGACAGGATCAGGTTCCCGGGATACCTCGCTTATAGGCAGGACGAACGGTCGGCTCTAAACAGAAGATACCGCGGCCTGGCGGTGCTTGTGAAGAGAAGAGTCGTCCATCAGGAAATCCCCTCGCCGACACTCAACACGCTATACGCGCTGGGTGTGCAGCTGCACGTGGCCGGCGAGGACATCAACATCTACGCGTGCTACAAGCCGCTGCCGGCGCGGATTATGTCTCTAATCGCCGAGAAGAGGCGCCTTCGCAAGCAGTGGCAACAACTTAGATGTCCAACACTGAAGACTGCACTCAACCGTCTCGCGGAGAAGGTAAAGGCCGAGTTACAGGCTCACACCGCCGCGGGCTGGGAGGAACGCATAGATGCTACGACGGACAGTTGGCCGTCAGTACATAAGCTCTGCCGCCAGCTATCGAATACCCCAGCCCCGGTGCGTCCGCTACTCAATAGCGACGGGGCGCTGAAATATGTATCGGAGGACCGGGCGGAGGTCTTCGCAGAACACCTGGAGCGTCAGTTCCGACCGAACCCGACCAGCGACCATGAACATGTCGCGGCAGTCGAGAAACACCTGGGAGACTACTTCGCAACGCCGATAGCTCCCGATGAAGACCCTATCTTCTTCTCGCCGGGTGCAGTCAGACGCGCCATCCTGAGAACGAAGCCCAGGAAGGCCCCTGGTGCCGACGGTATCTCCAACACAGTGCTGCGCCACTTGCCGTTCCGTATGGTAGCGGCACTGGCGCGCCTGTTCACGGCGATACTGCGCACGGGGGCTTTTCCCGCTTCGTGGAAGGAGGGGCGCGTTGTTATGCTGCCCAAGGCGAGAAAAGACACTCTGAAGCCGGAGAGTTATCGGCCGATCACTCTTTTACCAACAGTCTCCAAGGTGTTCGAGGCGCTCCTGCTGCGACATCTCCAGCCACACATCCCACCACGACCGGAACAGTTTGGGTTTCGGCCGGAACATAGTACGACGCTTCAGCTGTCGAGGGTACTGCACCACATCTCGGCGGCGATGAACAAAAAGGAATGCGCGGTTGCAGTATTCCTCGACATGGAGAAGGCCTTCGACCGCGTGTGGCACGAGGGCCTAGTTTACAAACTGGCCACCTCGGACGCGCCCCGTCGCGTTGTAATGGTGGTTTCTAGCTTTCTCTCAAACAGGACTTTCAGGGTGGTGGTCGACGGGGCGCTATCTAGCGCTCGCCCGGTGCGCGCCGGTGTGCCGCAGGGGAGCTGCGTTTCACCGGCGTGTTACTCGCGTTATACCGACGACATCCCCACAACTTCAGAGGCCATGCTCGCGCTGTACGCTGACGACGCCGCGTACATCACTACTTCGCTTAATGCGAGGCACGCGGCGGTCAAGATGCAGCGCGCGCTCGACATGCTTCCCGAATGGCTGTCCAAGTGGCGGTTGTCGGTTAACGTGGGTAAGACGCAGGCGCTGGTCTCCGGTGCCGCGCCTCTCCCGCCACCCTTGAAGCTGCAGGGAGCCGACGTCGAGTGGTCGCCCCGGGTCAAGTACTTGGGGGTCACCATCGACCGACGGCTCTCAATGGGGTCACATGTCCGCGCGGTCGCCGCGCAAGGTAGGGTCGCCCACAACCTCCTGCGACCGGTGCTCTAATCCCGCATTCCGGTGCGCGTCAAGTTGGGCGTGTACAAGATCTACATACGCCCAATATTGACGTACGCCGCCCCTGCATGGTTCGCCCTCACGAGCGAGACCAGCCGCAGGCTCCTCCGCGCGCAGCAGAGTCTGACGCTGCGGACAATACTAGCCGCCCCTCGCTTCGTGAGGAACGATGTCATACAGCGGGACCTCGGGATCGAGAGCCTGGACGAGTTTGTGCGGCGCCTCGCGAAGGGGATGTTCGCGCGTGCCGGCGCATCTGAGTGGCCTCATGTCAAACAGATTGCGCCCTGGCATACGCGCCCCCCTGACGCGAGAAGACCTTTGCCCCGCGACCTGATCGCGGACGAGTGACTCCATCCCCGGACTGGACTTCCTAGTGAGTCGCTCTCAGTTTACACGCGGCTCACCTGTGACAATAGACTCTACATATACATACATCTGTTGCGTGGCGCGTGCTAGGATAATTTAGGCGTGTCGCGTAGCAAACATCAGACATTCACCTCTATACAGGCATGTAAAAACACACGCGAAGGCGCAGCGTGGGCGTGCGATTCGCGTAGACACTGGGTGGCGTCACACAGTACAATGCCACCCACACACCCATTATACGGTCTCCCTAACCCGTGCCAGGCTCGGCTAGCTCTGAAAGTGGGGCGGGCGGGAGCCACTCATCCCTTCTGTAGGAACGTCGAGTCCGTATCTCTGTCGCAGGTCGCCTTCTGCTGGGCTTCCCTCATGTAGGTGGGGGTTCCACCTGGTAGGGGTTGACCGCCGGGATACGGTGAAGAAAGCGGCGCTGATTAGCAGCGTCGTGGCGTGCCTACAGACACAGATATAACAATCATTCACAGGGACGCGCATATTCGCGTCCCATCATCTGTTAGGCCGCAGTAGGCCGTCAAAATGAGGGGCCCGTAGTTACGGGCCAACGTATGGCGCCCGCGGGAGAGGGGCTATGCCCCGTGACCGCCTGCCGCACCCCCTTGCTGGGGTGCAGCGACAGCTCGACTTGTCTAGTTCAGTTGAGCTTCGACTACGGAACGGAACACTTCTCTTCAAAGTTAAGTATCTTGTTTTTATATTGTTATTTTGAAAGTGATGATGTATTTTTGTGTGACGTATTAAACTGGATATTATAACATTATTTATGTAGTTGTCTATTCTCCTTGCCTCACTATAATTATGACGATCCAGCATTAATTGTCATGTTTCATGTAAAAATACAAACCTTGAGACTACAACTATATACTTTATGTAGATTTAGCAAACGATAAATTATAGAGGTAAAAATTATTCAGCTACATACGAGTATCTGTTCCCTTGTTATTCCCCTGATTATAATACTACTTTCTCTGTAGAAATAGTTCAGTCTAACAAAAACCTTATAGTTTTTGACTTTTGTAACTTAACATTAATGTAATATGACTTAGTTTCTGACATCAGAAGTAGGATTACCTCCTTAGCCTCTTATAATTAATATTTATTTTGTATATATTTCAGGATGGATTCTGAAGTGATTACCAATCTTCTCAAAGCAATCCGGGATGCTGTGTCTACAACCCAGCAAAAAGATGATGACATCGCTCTGCCGCTATTTGACCCCGACAAGAACGATTGCGGAGCCAAGAGTTGGTGCGACAGCATTGAGACTCTCCGCACCGATTTAAAGTGGAGCAGTATCAAGACAGCAGCTAAAGCTGGGAAGGCTCTCAGAGGTTCCGCCGTGACCTGGTTCGAGTCCTGGGAACCATCAGAAGGCAGAACTTGGGAAACGTTTTCTACGGACATTATCGACGCCTATCCTGAAAAGAAAAACTTATCCGAGAGGCTTAGCAAAGCGGTTCTACATACATCGGATTCTGCTGATTCTTATGGTGAGTACGCTAGAGAAAAAATAAGATTGTATCGAAATACTAAAATATCTTTTAGTGATGAACAACTGATTGAATTGGTGTGCGGTGGAATAACTGATGTTGACGTTAGGATGGTGTCACTAAATAGTGGCGTCACCACAACTGCTGCACTTATATCTCTTCTTTCAATTTATGTGAAAACCAAAAAGAGACCATTAGAAAGCAGTGATTCAGGTCCCTCGGGAGCTAAACGACAAAAGCTTATTGGTATTGGTGAAAAGAAGTGTTTCGCTTGTAATCAAGTTGGCCATGTACAGTTATATTGTCCCAAAAATAAGCAAACATCTGCTCAAAACTCTACAGTGTCTCAAGTCCCGCAATCATCTAAACCTAATGATTATCGAACAAAAAAATGTACGTATTGCAAAAAGACGGGTCACACTGAATCAGTCTGCTATCATAAGCAACGAGCTGAATCAGAAAAATCTTCATCCATTACCATAATACCAAATAAGGAAGTTAATTTTTTAGAAAGACCGAATTAAACTTGACTCGTGTTATTATTAATGAAGTGTCAATTAATTCACTAATAGACACAGGAGCCAATTGTAGTTTAATAAAAGAATCAGTAGCAAGGCGTTTGGGGTGCCATTTCTCACCAACATCAATTTATTTAAACGGAATAGGACCAAATAAAATTTATGTTTTTGCTATCATTACTGTGCTGGTCCAATTCAAAGAAGTTTGTTTAGAATTAGATATACATGTTGTCAGGGATCATGATTTTCAATATAATTTACTTATAGGCAGAAACGCTGTTCAGTACCCAGACATACAGATTGTTACAGATTCATTAGGTAGTCAATTATTTAGGAAGCCAGTTCAAACCAAGACGGGAGTAAATTTAGTTACTAACATGTCAGAATTAAATGAATTAACTTTAAAAATTGAGCATCTTGATTCAGATATACAAGAAAAAATAAGGAAAATTTTTCAGGAATACCCTTCCGTCTTGGACGAGACTAGTACAGTAAAGACCGGTGAATTAAAATTGCGCTTAGTTAAAAATGAAATCGTGTATTATCGCCCTTATCGTCTGGCACCGATTGAGAGGGAGAAGGTTAATGAGATAGTACAGGAACTTTTGAAGCAAAATATAATTCGTGAAAGTAATTCTCCTTTTGCAAACCCAGTTATTTTAGTTAAAAAGAAGGATGGAAGCGATAGACTTTGTATAGATTACAGAGCACTAAATAAAATTTTGGAAAAAGATCGGTACCCTCTTCCTCTCATCGAAGACCAGATAGACAGGCTAGGCAATGCTAAATATTTCATTTCCATTGATATGAAAAACGGATTTTACCAAATTCCAGTAGCATCTGATTCAATAAAATACACTGCTTTTGTAACTCCCGACGGCCATTACGAATTTTTAAAAATGCCGTTTGGTATCTGTAATGGACCGTCTGTGTTTCAAAGGGCGATCACGAAGGCAGTTCAACACTTGAAGTTTCTATTAGTTTATATTGATGATATTCTCATCCCATTTTCAACGATAGATGAGGGTCTGTATTACTTAAAAGAAACTGTTCAAGCGCTATGCCATGCTGGGTTTACTATAAATATTAAGAAATGTAAATTTTTTGTTGAAACCATAGAATATTTAGGAAGAGTTATTTCACAAGAAGGTGTTAGGCCAAGTGAGACCAAGGTAGCTGATCTAGTAAACTCCCCTGTCCCTAGCAACATTAAGCAGGTACGCCAGTTTATGGGCCTTGCCAGTTATTTTCGCAAATTCATCCCAAATTTCGCAGCTCGCACTGCTTCCATAACAAAATTAACCAAAAATAATCAAAAGTGGGAGTGGGGAGCCCGGCAGGATGCGGCTAGGGATTACGTTATAAAGCTCTTATCATCTAAACCCTTATTAACTGTGTTTGATCCTAAATTTCAAACAGAACTTTATACAGACGCAAGCTCTCTGGGTTATGGTGCAATTCTTGTACAAAGAATAAACAATAATAAGAAAGTAATAGCCTACTTCAGCAAACGTACATCACCTGCAGAATCCAAATATTGTTCATATGATTTGGAAACTCTGGCAATTTACAATGCATTAAAACATTTTAGAGTATACCTTTTGGGTATTAAATTCAAAATTTTTACAGACTGTAATTCTATTAAAGCTACGATGAATAAAAAAGATTTAACTCCCCGTGTTGCCCGATGGTGGACCTTTTTACAAGATTTTGATTTTGAAATTGTATATAAAAAGGGTAAATACATAGGCCACGTTGATTTTCTTAGCCGTAATCCTGTTGAGAACCCCATTCCTGTCAACTCTACTGCATTAGTCAGTGATTCTGTAAGGCATCAAACTGACGCCATCAATAAAACACAAAGTGTAACTAAGGTAGTTAATTTAATAGAAGATCCACAATCTTGGCTAGAAATTGCCCAACAAAATGACCCAGAAACTCAAAATCTAATTGCCCAGGTTACATCTGGTGAATTAGACGAAAATCAATATGTTTTATGTAATAATTTGTTATTTTATAAGGTGCGCCCCAACGAGCCAAAGCTTTATGTTCCTAAAGGTTCAAGATTTAGTCTTTTGAGACTTTTTCACGACGAGAACTGTCATGTGGGGTTTGACAAAACTTTCAAAAAACTTTCTGAATATTTTTGGTTTCCTCGCATGTGCACTTTTGTTCGAAAATACTTAAAACATTGCTTAATATGTTTAGAACGTAAAGGTCATTCAGGTCCAAAGCAAGGATTTTTACATCCTATTGATAAAAGTCCAATTCCTTTCCACACAATTCATTTAGACTGTACAGGTCCGTTTGCACGAACCAATGATGGATACAAATATATTTTACTCATAGTGGATGGATTTACAAAATTTTGCTTGTTAAAACCCCTGAAAACACTTAATGCCCAAGAACTAATACCCATTATAAGGGAAACCATTACTTTATTCGGCACTCCATCAAAAGTAATTACAGATAGGGGTACTAATTTTAGCTCCACCCAAATTCGTTTCTTATTTAACGAATTACAAATAGAACATCATATGATTTCCACGGGTACGCCAAGGGGTAACGGGCAAGTGGAACGGTATGTTACTACTGTTATCGATATGTTAAATACTACATGTAATGGTTCATCAGATTGGCCAAGCGGGTTGTGGAAAGTACAGCAGTCAATCAATTCCACTGTCCAGAAATCCACGGGTTTCACGCCAGTTCGCTTGCTCATTGGTTGTAATGCAAACATCCCGTCTATCCAATCTCGTCTAAATGATATTGTTATTCCTGAAAATAACTTTAATGTAAGGGCAGATCGCGAACTAGCTTATCAGCGTTTATGTTCAGAGGCCGATAAATTCAAAACCCGTTTTGATATTGTAAGGCGAGATAACAAGGTATTTAATGTTGGTGACACTGTATATGTAAACCAAGACCACAGGCGTCATGATAGGCTAAGTCCCAGGTTCAAAGGCCCTTACGAAATAATTGGCATTCTACCAAACGATAGGTATTCTCTTAGAGGGATAGGAAACTTAAGGAACATAATTATAGCTAAAGATAAGTTGAGATTATGGCCCGGTGTATGGGTTGATGAGAATGTTTAAAATTGTACAGATTTAAGTTTGCAAATTACATTATGTCATTTATAGTGATTATTATTAGATTATAATGATTCAATGATAGATATTTCATAAGGTTTAATTAAACTGTTATTACCTAAATATTTGTTTTCTTTCAACACCAGATGTATGTATATGTTATGATGAATGTGAAATCTGAACTGCTGAAGTTAGTTGTTTTGTTCTAGCTTAACTCATGTGCAGCAGGTGTAGTGGCTAGATTAATGTCTAAAACAACTGACCGTTGTTATTTCGTCATCTTAATGTGAGAAGATTGACGGTAACAATGAAAATGTATTAAACAAATTGTTATGTATATTGATGATCTTATGTAATGTAACTTGTACTTCGAGAACGAAGTACATGTCAGTATGGCCGTGACAGGTTCTGTATATTTATGTAGTAAAATACGAACATTAATAAAGAGCATGACATTCCAACAGAAACTGGAGAATGTTGGCTTGAAAATCAGCAGAACCAAAACTGAATATACGAGTATGTTCTGCGATTTCGGCGGTATCTCCAGTTCTGGAGACATAGCGCTTGATGGCGCGCTTCTCCCAGTCTGCTCCGACTTTCGGTATCTCGGTTCACTCGTGCAAAGCGATGGCGAAGTAGATCGGACGGTTAAGCATAGGATTAACACTGGATGGATGAAATGGCGGCAGGTCACGGGGACAATCTGCGACTCCCGCATTCCCCTTAAACTTAAGGGGAAGATATATAAAACAATGGTTAGACCTGCTGTCTTGTATGGATCAGAATGTTGGGCCACAAAAGGGATAAATGAAAAGCAGTTGCATGCAGCTGAGATGAGAATGCTAAGAGAGATGTGTGGTGTTACACGAATGGATAGAATAAGAAATGAGTACATAAGAGGAAGTCTAAAAGTGGCACCGGTGACTGAAAAGCTGTGCGGAAATCGGCTGTCATGGTATGGGCATGTGATGCGGAGGAGTGAGGAAAATGTCGTAAGGAAAGTTTTGGGTATGAATGTCGATGGCTATAAGGGTAGGGGAAGACCAAAGAAACGATGGATGGATTGTGTGAAAGATGACATGGCTAGAAAGGGGGTGACTACCGAGATGACGAATAATAGAGAAGTATGGAAAAAAAGGACATGTTGCGCCGACCCCAAATAGATTGGGATAAGGGCAGGAGAATGATGATGATGACATTCCTTTGGTCTGTTAAAAATTGAAACTATCAGTTACTAATTTCAAATAAACAACTGGATCAATAAATATCAAAAGAAAATTATGTACATTATATTCCTTTGTTTTATAGTAATTCTAAACTGTTGATTCAATACTCTTTAACGGAACTTCCGGTGTGAAATAGTATTGTTTAACCTGTAAAATTGAATTGAAATATGTTAATTGCAAACTATGAATTTTATTATCAACTTAAAATGTAATTTTATGTATCTTAATATGTGATTTAAAAATGTAAGCTATTTTCTACTATTTTTGTGTTTGTTATAAGTTGATCAATTGAACTAGACGGTCGGATATAAAAGCAATGGACAGTGCGCTGTCTAGTTCAGTTGAGCTTCGACTACGGAACGGAACACTTCTCTTCAAAGTTAAGTATCTTGTTTTTATATTGTTATTTTGAAAGTGATGATGTATTTTTGTGTGACGTATTAAACTGGATATTATAACATTATTTATGTAGTTGTCTATTCTCCTTGCCTCACTATAATTATGACGATCCAGCATTAATTGTCATGTTTCATGTAAAAATACAAACCTTGAGACTACAACCATATACTTTATGTAGATTTAGCAAACGATAAATTATAGAGGTAAAAATTATTCAGCTACATACGAGTATCTGTTCCCTTGTTATTCCCCTGATTATAATACTACTTTCTCTGTAGAAATAGTTCAGTCTAACAAAAACCTTATAGTTTTTGACTTTTGTAACTTAACATTAATGTAATATGACTTAGTTTCTGACACGCGCGTAGAACACAACGCGCCGTCGACCCGGGCCTGGTCCTTACCGGACGGCGAGCTGCCCATTACTCGTCGTCCGCAAGCCCGCGCCTACGGTGGCCGGGAATCGGCAATCGATTCCCGCCGCCCAGGGCGTCTCCTACGGCGGCTAGGGGCGCGAGGGCGCGGCTGTTGCCTCTCCCTCACGCGTTCCGCTTCCTCCTTCGCGAGCATTACTGCTTCGCAGAAGGAGGTGACGGCTTCCCATGCACTCTCGCTCCGCACCATGGCCTGGACCAGGTTTGGACGCGAGAGATCGCCGCCGCCGATCGCCTCCGTGAGAACACGGCGGTGCTCCGCCCAAGCCGGGCAGACCTCCACTGTATGCTCCACCGTGTCCTCCGGGCGATCCACACAATGGTGACACCCGGGCGTTTCCTCCCACCTTATCCGAAACTTGGAGTTGTACCTGAGGCCATGTGACACTGCGTACCTCTCACATATGCCTAGGAGCATGTTGAAGGCTTTAACAGATGGGCTCAGCAGTACCATAACGTCGGCGAAGCTAATGTTAATGTTGTTGTTAATGTAATGTTGTTGTACCTTATAAATAAATAGAACCGAGTTATTATCATTCTTTGATTTCTTCTTCAACTTATCACAGTAATAGTAACAACAATAAGACATTGGCTGTCGCGGGCCGGGTTGATGGCACTGGCGATGGCGGGCCGGATTTGACCCGCGGGCCGTAGTTTGGAGACGCCTGCTCTAGTGCGCTGTCACCACGGACTCATTACGCAGGAGCAGCGTGCGTAATGTTATGTAAGTATCTGACCTGTGTCTAGTGTTCTGTGGTGTCGCCGCGGCCAGCGACACACAACGGCGCTCCAGTGCCCTATCAACACGGACTCGTTGCGCAGGAGCAGCGTGCGTGATGTTATGTAAGTATCTGACCTGTGTCTAGTGTCCTGCGGTGCCTCCGTGGCCAGCGACGCACAACAGCGCTCCAGTGCGCTGTCACTACGGACTCGTTGCGCAGGAGCAGCGTGCGTGTCCGGACTGCAAACAACAATATTTTACCGTCAGGAAAATTTTGTAATATATGTCGGAACGTCAGGTTTTAGTCAGTTAGATTTAGACAGACATGTAAAATAAATAAATAATAAATAAAAAAATTATTTAATAATAAAATGTTTACAAAAAAGTGTACATTTAGCCAAACAGTAATAAAATTTTCCTATACAAATAAAGTTCCTAATAATAAACTAAAGCTAAAATATTTTTTTATTACTGGTGCAAGTAATGATGGTTCGGAGTTAGAACAATAGGTAGCGACCCGCCCGATCTAGGTTTAAACAAACAAAATGTGGGCAGAAGATGGGTTTCGTGCAATGAAAACACACTGGGTGCGATACACGGTGTTTAAAATCACAATCCAACACAATCACTAAGCACAACGAATCGAATACAGTTCCGTGACGTAGTAACCCCGATGCGATCCGACACTAGACTGTCCTCCTCGCCATGAGGTTAAAACATCACGACTCTGTAGAAGCGCGCTGTAGGCGTGGGTACCTCACGTGATGTCGCCTGTGGCGCCCTTGCGATTCGTTACACGTCCGTACTATTGACCGGATCCGACACGGCCATCCTACGATACACACGTCCTCGTGTTTTACTCGGAAATAATATTCATCGCACAATATCACATAGCTCGGTCACTCCTGACCTAAACTATAAAGATCAGTTTGTGGACGTCTGATTTATCACAATTTAATACTCGTAAAGTCGAAATTTGCCAGAACTCTTAATTTATACTAAACTAACCCTGTATGACATATTAGAAGAAAATTTACATCTTATCGATAATCAGGAAATTCAAAGTACAACTGACTACACATTTATCGCGCTATCTCACAAAAGACAATCAAACCAAATCAATCAACACACTTAAGTTCTGCATGTGATCTCTGACTACGCATAGCCCAGTAACCTCCAGTTACTCATCTTTCCTTTATGCGAACCCCCACGGGAGCGCCGAGTCTCTCCTGGACTCTATGGTTTTCACTGAAACCCGACCTCCGCCAGAGTTGACTGCTTACCGCGTATTCACGGACTACTTCAGTAGTAGACGCCGATTTCTATTGAGCTACGGCTACACGACAACCTCTGGTATAGTCCAATCATCACGCAAACTTAAATATTCTCCTCATTGTTGCAACTACTACTTTGCTCAACCTAGATTTCATCAGTTATACTCTGATTTTCTGAAAAATACAAAATTTGGCCACAGTTTCTGCTCGTCCAATCCTGACTCATACGAAGACTAATGAGGTTAAGGAACTTGACTTTAAAATCCGTTTTGTTTTCAATCAATATGCAAATAACATTCAAATTAGGAATTAAATACTAGGTTAATCTACTAATCGGAACTATCGGGTTTCGAGATTACCGAGACCAAGCACAATGATTCCACATGAAATTAAACAAAGAAAATGAAACCTCAGGTATCTCATTCATGGTCAACAACACTCACACACTATTCCCCACGGGAATACCGAGTCAACCCTTGACTCTACGGTCTTTGCTTCTAGGCAAAAGCCGACTATACCATCCAGAGCTACCGTCTACTACGATACTCTGGTCTAGTCTCCGACCCTCTGAACCGAGAACCTGTTTACACAAACTAAAGTGATGCCATCTCATCATCTTTTTCGTTTATAATCTTAATTGGTACTTGGCCGTCGGGCATCTTACGAAGACGGTCATGAGCGTATTTGTAAGTACGCTTGTTAACTAGGGATTTAAAAACGTATCGATCGCCATCTAACACATAAAAAAAATTTAAATGACCCTCTATACTTCACGTCAAGCTTAGTTTGATTACGTTCTTCGTTCTCAATAAGCACGAATTCACTGACAGAAAACCTACACGCTTCCCTTTGTACTATCAAAATGACTTTTATCGTAACGCGACTTCTCAATGCCTTCAAATACTAATCTCATAACGTCATCAAAGTTTATAATATCGTCATTGTTGTTAAATGAAATGGACGTGCTACCTTACCTATAAAATGTTCTAATGGACTCAACGGTAACGGATAACGATCTGGCACTGTATTATTATTAACTCGTCGCGCGCTAACTAGCAGACACTAGAAATCCCACTGCTACCCGCACACACGGCGTGCAATCGACACTTTAAGAGAAGCTCTCTATAATCTATGCACATACGGTCTGATCCATCATACTTTGTAACCAAAAGGGCTGGACTAGCAAAGTCTAATTATCTTAGCTTGCAACAATTCGTTAATCCTATCGCGTATGATTCGACGTTCATCCGGGGACAGTCTATAAGGATGTCTTTGCACTGTACGATTAGAGTCGATCAATCTTATCTCCAACTCACCCACTACCCACCAGCCTACCTTGCTGTTACGAGGAAATAAATATTTTACGATTTTTTGACATAAGTCAGTGACGACAACATCGTGAGGACACGTCGGTTAGTGGTTTGATGACTGATAATGAGAAAATCATAACTCATAAATATTATTTATTCATGAACATTAAATTGTATTTGAAATTACACGGTATAAAAAGACAATTAAATTACATAAGAGCGAAAAAAAAACACTTGAAAGGAACTTAACCATTTTTTTTTTTCCGCTTCGCAACTTTTGCTGTGTTGCGACTTTAAATAAATAAAATAAAATAAAATAAAAATAATTTATTTCAGACATTTCGTCCATATGATGTTAGTAATACACACTACTTATAAACTATGTTAGTAAATTAGTGACAAATCTTAGACATTATTATTAATTAATTCATGTATCTGTTGCGCTCACCTGACGCACCAGGCACATGCACATGTACATGTACCCAATGCGCCCTAATGGCGCAACAGGGCTTCTCACAGATGACCTTCAGAATGCCGTTGACGCTCCCACACACTCTGTGCATCATGGACGCAATCCTTTTTCGCAGGATGGTATTAAAACCATCAGTATGAGCTTCGGCAAACATTCCTGATGCACTGCAGTAACGTGGAAGCCCCAACAACATTCTGAAGGCGTTATTATATTGCACTCTGAGGGCGTTGTATGCCCTTTGCGTATATCGAACCCACAGGGTGCACGTGTACAATGATTGGCAAAATGCCTTAAAAAGAGTAACCTTGACCTGTGGTGTACAACGTGCAAACCTGCGGGCCAACATATTGCATCGGACAGCCAACGCCCTCCGTTCTCTTTCCATGTCAGCGTCATCTTTCAAGTCCTCAGTAATTATGTGCCCCAGGTACTTAAAATCTAGCACCCTTTCAAGGGCCACACCTTTTAACATAACCGGTGGGACATGTGCTGGTTTTTTACGCTTTACCCTAAATACAAGTAGTTTACTTTTCTGTACGCTATACACAAGTCCATGCGCTTCAGCATAAGTCTCGCAGACAGCCAACAATTTCCTGAGTGCGCCAACTGACGGACTCAGCAGCACCATGTCGTCCGCATAACTAATACTATTCACAAACAGACCGTCAATAGAACAGCCGACATGTGTGCTACTGAGCTCGACCATCAGCTGGTTTATATACAGGTTGAAAAGCGCGGGCGAGGTCAATCCACCCTGTCTCACCCCGCATTCCAACCTGTACTCCTCAGACAACTCATTGGCCCATCTAACATGGTTTGTTTGGTGGCCATACCAATACTGAAACATATTTGTCATGGCGTCAGGCACTCCCGCTTCGCGCATCTTACACCACAACGTGTCATACCTGACTAGGTCAAATGCCCTGGAAAGGTCCAGGAACGCCGCATATACCGGCGTACTTCTGTCTGTATAGTACCTGACAGTATGCTTGAGGGACAGAATAGCACACTCAGTCGATAACTGTGGCCTAAAGCCGAACTGAGCATCGTGTATTTTAAGCTGTTTACTAAGTTGTCTCTCAAACACACCGTCAAGTACTTTAGCCGTAATAGTCGCCAATGAGATCGGTCTGTAATTACCTTTGTCACTGACGTCACCGGTTTTATTTTTCAATATTGGTACAACCACCGTTCTCATCAACTCCGCAGGTAGGTAGGTGTGTCGGATACAGAACGTAAACAATAACGCTAGCAGTCTTGGGAGATGCGGTCCAGCATGTACGAAATGTTCTATGCTGAGGCTGTCATGTCCCGGCGATTTGCCTCGTCTCATCTCTTTAATTATTAAGCTAACCTGCTTAGCTGTAATTCGAGGAGGTACCTCTAACACAACAGCCCCAGCACTGACACTATTAGCATCCGAGTTCACAGGTAGTTGCTTACACCATCGACACACACCGGAATGCTAGGCTTAGGGTTTAATTTTTTGGTATGTTTCCAAAATCCACGAAAGTCTTTCTTTCCGTGCCTTGAAGCCAATATGTCCATTTTAATTTGGTCTTGGTTATTTTTACAAAACTTAAGTTTTTGTTTAAAAATCTTTCGGGACTCAACCATCTCATTATGAATATATCCCGTGATTGGTTTACCATGCCATACCCAATTTGTAAACATTTGCCTAGAAATCCGGTGAGCGTCCCTCACATGCTTATTCCACCCTAGGATAGGTCGACCTCTTCCGACCCCCCCCCCCCCCCCTACCGTGACTATCATAGGTAGACTCAGCAGCCTCCCGTAACGATAAAATAATTTTTTTATATAAGTGGTCAATTACTTCCCTATGTTCTAGTTCATTGCACATTTCATCACTACATTGACTTAATTTACTCGGTAAATCAATTTGCCTTAATTTAGAATTACATTTTTTAGTATACAATTCGAGCTGACCTATATTACGTTCACCCCACGTAACTTTATTTATTTTAAACTCATATAGTGAAGTAGACTTCGGCCTGGCCCTCATCATATTACATTGCACCTCTAACGGGAAGTGATCTGACCAATAAATATCGTAATGCACCCTAACGGATGTTACAGTCTCCAACGCGGCCTCAGTTACCAAAAAATGATCTAGCCACCGACGGCTACCATGTACATCACTTACAAAGGTATACGAGTCAACCCCCAGCTTAATTAAGTCCGCACAAAACCAATTTTGATCTGAACAAAAATTCAACATTTCTTTTCCAAAGAGTTCCCCTGGGTGTGCATTAAAATCCCCTAGTATGAAAACATTTTCGGTATCACTACTTTCCACTATGGCCGCTATTTCACTTAAACATTCCACAAACTCTAATAGATTGTCGGGTGAACAAGTAGGCATATATACATTAAAAATCAAGCTAGATCGATCCAACACAAGAACTTTAATAGCAACAACGCGATCGCTGCTGCATGGGATCACAGTCACTGAATCAAATATCGTATTTCTCCACAGTAAGGCCACGCCTCCGAACGGACGACCTTGTAACATTACACCTGTATCCATCGCAGACTTGCCAAAGAAACTAAAGTCTTTGTTTACTTCCCCTAAGTACGGTATTTCACTAGGTTGTAACCAAGTCTCTTGCAGTCCTATCACATCAGCCTCACTGCTTAACATTTTAACACATTCAAATGATCTTTTAAAAGACTTACAGTTGAAACTAATTAGCTTAGTTGAGTTTAGTTGAGTTGTGTCCACATCCATTACTTTTGTTTAGTATTGATAGCACTCGATTGTTGATTATCACTCTTCATCCACTTTTTATTGAACGTAACATATCTCCGGAAGGATATTCCACTTGGCCACAATTTTTCATCCATAAAAATAGATAATGTATCCTTAGGAATCATGAATTTAAACGCCTCATAATCCTTCTTTAATTTCATATTGATTTTTTCTAATTTTACTTCTACCCCCGTTTTACTTTTAATGTATTCGGTTATATCAGTCGAGGGGCAATCCTTGATTACATTATATATGTAGAACGGTATGTTTATATCTGCAGCCTTGAACTTGCATTCCGTCATAACATCAGCTGTCTCTTTCCTGCCAACGAATTTGTTTCTATTTCGCTTTCTTTGTACCAACGTCCATTCATTCTTATTATCCTGCATTGTTTCTACTAACAACTTTGGTTCATTAGTGTTAGTAGACTTCAAATTATGACTCATGTCTTGATGTTCCCCGTTACTGTGCGTCACTTCTAAAATAACAGCGGCAGCCTCAGCGTAGGAATTTTTGTTGTTATGTTTTGGTAAGCCCGTCGAAACCGCAGTGCCGGCCTCCACGCGCTCCTTCCTTGGCTCCACCGACCCAGTTTTGATAGGCACCCGCATCTCCGATATGGATTGCGCCGGTGAAACAGTGTTACGATGATTTGGTGTAGGTCCGTGCGAAACAGATGTATTTGTGTACCGAGGTACCTGCAAGTTATTATTTGTTACCTCTGTCTTTTCAACAAACTCGTCTGCCGAAATATGTGGTAATCCAATAGGCCCACTCTCACAATCAAAGCTGTCCATACGTCCTGCTCCTCGGGGCCGGTAATTTACAAAATCTTTCACCTCAGGAGATGAAACTTTCAACATATCTTTGGTCACATAATTTTCTTTTATGACAGAGATATCATGCTGCAACTTTATAATATCTTTTAGCAGCCTCGTAGCATCCAAATGGTCAAAAGTGACTGGTGGTAGACGCTGAAGTTCTCTTGCAACGAAGACTGGCAAGCACTCAGGGTCAGTCTCCTTTATGATACATATGATGTCCTCCATGTCACGTTTTTCTTTACCATCTCCTTTACGGTTTATGTTGCGACTACTGGTTTGCACAGATTCAAAAAGTAACTTTTTAGCCGTTACAATTTCCTCACTCTGGAACGCCGTATTACACAAACGTATTATACTGTCTTCGTCCATCACATCCGCTTTGTTTTGCACAAAAGCAAGCAACTCCGATATAACAATGTTGCAATTGCTACATTTAACAGTATTTAAAGACATTATCACCGACACTCACGTCGCACCGCACACTTCTTTACGTTTTTCGCTTACATGTAGGTACGTGCGCACTCGGTCGTGTCACAACGTGAACTCCAACGTGAACGTGTTTAAGAGTGTGTGCGCCGGCGCTGGTGTAATTGCAGGATGGGACATTTCAGATTTAACACGCGTTGAGGAAAACTGTTAAAAACAAAGTTAGAGTATAATTCCAAGATGTTTACAAGCCTTGTATCAAATGGTAAAATTGGGAATAATCGAAAATACAACATGGGCCGTGTACCATAGTCGTTCAAATCAACCTTTAAAACTACTGCAACCAAAACTGCCAAGCTTATAGAAACCCTCGTGTAAAACCTCTCAACGCCACGGCTCTTCAGCCGACCAGCAATCGCATTGCTCTCACAAATCCAGTGCAAGGATCACCCGTGTGTATCACCCACTGAATACACACTATGGTCTTTCCAGACCCCGACCTGCGCCAGAACTACTGGTACGGTCGAACACACTACGGCCGATAGAATCCCTTACTCGACTTTCTATCACAACTTAAGCTTGCTCATTACTACTGTAATCACTATCTACTTCGACTGGTACATGACCTACTGGCACTATCGTTATGCTCCATAAGATTTGTTCTGTGCTGAATACACGTGTTTGACCAACAAATCGTCAGCAGAGTGACCCTATGCAGAGGCTAACCATCTCAGCTGCGTAAGTACTACCCTACGCAAAGGGAATGCTGCACATAAAAATCAGACTACATCTACTTCTTACATGCTCCGGCGCAACTACATATGGACACAAAATAAAAATGTGTAGAAAGGGGAACCATATAATCTACTGACCATCAATACCACCGAAGACTATTCTAATCATAAAATAAAAGATGTTTCAGAAACAACTGAGAATCCCAATGAAACTGAGTCTCGTCTAATTTTAACTGTAGTAGAATTCAATACTCAGGGACGTCATGCAGTAATAGCTTGCAACGATCACCCCTGTATCAGAGCTGTAGACAGTAGTTAAAAATTGCATTGTAAACTAGGTTGGGCTATATCTAACATTGTAACCGTTTTTACTGCTGTTTACCAGGGCACCTACTAGCTAATCTTTCCCTGATCAGAGAGCACTCAGTACCCGAGTCCCAACAAAATGAAAACGACTCACCGGATTCGGTAGATAGCAGATCTGCAGCTAGCTTAACGATGCAGACACTCACTCGCCTCTCAACTCGCCTGCCACCGGAATCGGTCTCCTCATCCGGCCAGCGTGTGTCGACGTGCCCCGGCTCGCCACAGAAGAAACAGGTCACCAGCGTCAATAATGAGGGTAGGCCGCAGAAGTTTCGACGCACACGAACCTGACCATGATCGCGCATCGGAATCGGGTTTTTAGAGTTTGTAAAAAGTAACCGCCACTAATTGTTATTGTCACTATCACTGCGTGTGATGTCATTAGCACGATTTGATCCCAATTCTGATGTCGGAACGTCAGGATTTACTCAGTTAGATTTAGACAGACATGTGGGCAGAAGATGGGTTTCGTGCAATGAAAACACTCTGGGTGCGATACACGGTGTTTAAAATCACAATCTAACACAATCACTAAGCACAACGAATCGAATACAGTTCCGTGGCGTAGTAACCCCGATGCGCACAATGGTCCACATGAAGGACTAAGTGCGGAAACCAAATTCTTTAACATAGAACATAGAACCCCGATGCGATCCGACACTAGACTGTCCTCCTCGCTATGAGGTTAAAACATCAGGACTCTGTAGAAGCGCGCTGTAGGCGTGGGTACCTCACGTGATGTCGCCTGTGGCGCGCTTGCGATTCGTTACGCGTCCGTATTGACTGGATCCGACATATTAATATATTATTATATTAACTGGATCCGACATATAAGCTATGTTCTGTGTTCCAGGAAGATGTGACGGCGCAAGAGTGTCTACACAAGTAGCGTCCCACACTAAAGGCCGCCCCATCTTCCACGGAATAAGGGTCATTCCGTCAGGTCTTTTACCGTCGTCACGTGAGAGACCACGAGGTTCTAAAATAGCCGCACAGTTCGCGGTGGTAAAAGCCCGACGGATGATATCATTAAGGCTAGCATGGCGGGGAATTCGTCCAGCACATCTTCCTGGAACACAAAATAGGACTGGTGCGGCGGCGGAATCAGCGGAGGACCTCAAAAGGCGCAAATATAGTTCCCTTGATAGTGGATACATATTTGAGCCTTTTGGGGTAGAGACGCTGGGTCCGTGGGGACCGGGAGCACATAAAATTTTTAAAGATCTTTCGGCACGTTTGGTCGAAGCTACACGTGACCAAAATGCTGGCCTGTATTTTGCACAAAGATAAAGCATTGCCATCCAGCGTGGCAATGCTGCCAGCATTTTGGGTACGTTGCCAACTGGTAGCGGTTTCATAGATTTATGATAAGTAATTTATAATTTTAGTTTTAGTTCTTCTGTATATTCTGTGAGTATTGATTTATATTTAGATATTAACTGTTTTTATTGCAAATAAATGCGTAGCTATGTTCTAAGTTTGCATAAATCTATGTATGTTACTCCTGTAGGTACTTATTAATAAATGAGTCAGATAACAACTAGCAGTCAGAGCATTTTGTTCTCCTCCAATACCCAACCTTACAATGTGTCTTTTAGCAGAATATTGACACATACGTATAACCGAGTTACAGCCATTTCCTAGTTATGACTGACACTCGTAAAGTTACAGCCATTTCCTAGTTATGACTGACACTTGTAAAGTTACAGCCATTTCCTAGTTATGACTGACACTCGTAAAGTTACAGCCATTTCGTAGTTATGACTGACACTCGTAAAGTTACAGCCATTTCCTAGTTATGACTGACACTCGTAAAGTTACAGCCATTTCGTAGTTATGACTGACACTCGTAAAGTTACAGCCATTTCCTAGTTATGACTGACACTCGTAAAGTTACAGCCGTTTCCTAGTTATGACTGACACTCGTAAAGTTACAGCTATTTCCTAGTTATGACTGACACTCGTAAAGTTACAGCCATTTCCTAGTTATGACTAACACTCGTAAATAATGACACTTGTGATGTGCTACTTACTGCACAATATATTATGATAATAATGTAAATGAATGCTTAGTTCATCTATATAGTACCTGGTCGACCGAGCTCTGCTCGGGTGAAAATAGAGAAAACGAATTTTCCCAGTTATTAGACTTATGTAGATCTGTTTTGTTTAAAGAACCTCCTACTTTAAAAAAAACATAATTTGTAGGTTATGAATTTTGGAAATTGAAACTTTTTGTTGTTTTCTCGGACGTCCACCAGGATTTATAATCTTTTTACCCGACTACGGGGAAGCAAAAAGGAGGGTTATGATTTTGACCGGTATGTATGTATGTATGTACATCTGGTCTCTCATAATTTCTAAACTACTTATCATTATTTGACAAATGAGGTGTTGTTAGAAGCGTCTTGCACCGGTCGACGTCATCGCGTCAACGCCGGCTATCACTGAAAACCAGCGCTGGGGCTCCGTTTCGCATGGGGTCGCGGCATTATGCTGAGCGGTAGCCGTTTTGCGTAGATGTGACGCATATTTTCCCCAAAACTTGCTTTTTACATTGTTTATTTTATTTTGTTGTCCTTTGCGTCATGTTTACCGCAAATAAACGGATTTTCTTTCTTTTCTTTTTTTCTTTCTTTCTTGGCCGTCCGCTGGTTATTGGTTTTATGACGTCACATAAAATTGAATATGGCGCCCTCTAGAGGACATAAGGTCATGTACTAAAAAAAATTTTTTTTTTAAATTATTTCGTGTGGGGTATCAAATGAAAGGGCTCAATTGACACATTTAAAAAATATATATATTGTTAGCTATTGTTTGCGGCTTGGCTTGCATGCACCCGATAATTGGGAATAATTTCTAAAATCACGCCTTAGATGTGAGCCAAACATATTTTCTCTCCAAACCTACCCAAAATACATATAATTATAATAAATATTCTTCTTTAAAAATGTAAAGTGGCTCTGCAAATACTTTACCACGAAATTATAATCCCCAAAATAATGTAAATAAAAGTAAGTTTAAAAACTGAAACCCGACTACTGAAAAATCACGCTCTAAAAAGTATGAAACAAGAAAATATTCTCATCTGAAATTAGAAAAAGACAGACAAATTAAATTCCAGAGTCACACGTCATGTTAGGGCATAAATCAAACAGACTACGTGTGACTCCGGATTTTTAATTTGTGTCTTTCTTTAATTTCACATGAGAATATTTTCTTGTTTCATAGTTTTTAGAGCGTGATTTTTCAGTAGTCGGGTTTTAGTTTTTAAACTTAATTTTTCTACAAAGTACATTTCAATGATTATTTTATTTGAACACCATTTGGCTAATTAATAACTTACGAACAAAAAGCGAATATTATCTGTTATTAGTTGTCAATACGTTAACGTTTTTGTTAGCGCCAAAAACTTTGGTTCGGTTCTCATGTCAGTGGAGACGCAAAAGAGCGATGCCCAAACAGCCTTGTTGGATTTGTAAAACCATGTTAGTTTGTTATCAGTTCTGATTTCTCATAAAACCACCAAATGTATGTACAAAAATTCATTAACCAGTAGGTAGGTACCTTTTATCTACCTTTTAAAAACCAATGCCTATGTGCTTACGTTTAACTTTTATAAAATAATAATTTAATGAGAGACAGCAATGAGGCTTTTTTATGACAGTTGATACTTAATCATTTATTGCATTCCACCATGTATATTTAAGAATATACATGGTGGAATGCAATAAATGATTGTTACAACAAATGTCTACTTATCACCTAAGGGTGATAAGTAGACATTTGTTGTAACAATCGTGAACCCTGTCGGGCACAGCAAAAGGAAAGTTTGAAGGAAGAAGACTTACTCGTATTTATACATGCAAAACTGTTATTAGGTCTTTTAATGAGGACACAGATATTTTGGTTCTATAACTTTATTGTTAGAACAACTTGCAAAGCAACACAGTAACCACAAAAGAGAAGAGCGTCCGCCATTACTGTCACACACATAGACACACATTATCATAGACAATAATAATAGAGCTACAAATGTTGCTAGAATATTCTATTGACACATTCACACCGCCCCTCAATAAAATATTCTAATAATTCCTATTACCAATACAAACCTCCCCTTAAACAATTCTTATTACAAATACAAACCTCCCCTTAATATATACTTTCCCCTAACTGTTTTACAAGACAAGTACCTATTAATTCTTAAACAATTTCTCTCTAAATTTTTTAAATAATATTCCCCTTAATGCCTTTGTTAGGATGTCTGCTACTTGCTCACTGGTATTCACATATCTTAATTCAACAATTTTATTTTCTAATTTTTCTTTGACAAAAGCTTGTTTAATTTCCAAATGTTTTACTCTTGAATTACCAGTGGCCATATTTGCCATCTTGATAGTTGACTGGTTGTCCTCATATAAAATTATATTAGTTTCAAAGCCAAATGTATTCAAAATGACTTTCAACCAACAAGCTTCACTAGTGGCTGAGCATAAGGCAATGTACTCCGCCTCTGTCGAAGATAAAGCTACTGTCTGCTGTTTCTTTGAAAACCAAATCACAGAACTCCCAAATATTTTGAAAAATACACCCATACCCAGATGTTGATTTTCTATCATTACAACCACCCCAGTCACTATCAACATAGCCTATTACATCATTATTGCAGTCTCTATAGTACAATAAACATAAATCAAGTGTCCCTTTTATATATCTTAAAATATTTAACAATAGCTTGTATAAAAGTTCAGAAGCACAGCTCTGATACCTACTTAATATGTTAACCACTGCACAAATATCTGGCCTTGTTCCCATAGCAGCATACATCAAACTCCCCACTAACTTTCTACATTTATTTTCTATTGATTTACTCTCTGACATTTCTCTCTTAAGAATATGGAAGTTATAGTTTTTATCAATTGGTAATTGTAAAGTTTTACAATTAGACATATTATACTGTAATAACAAATATATTTTTTTTGAGAAATAGTAGTGACTCCCTTATCTATGTTTTGATTAACCTCTATCCCCAGATATTTACTGATTAGTCCCATTTCTTTCATTTTAAATGTTTTACATAATACACCATTTAATTTACACAATTCTTCCTTATTGTTTCCAAAGTACAATATGTCATCGATATATAATAGCAAATATGTGTTTTTACTTTTTGAATACAAACAACAATCCTTATCTGATTGTTCATAACCCAAAGATAGCATAATAGATTTGAAATGATCATTCCAGTATTTTGGAGACTTTTTTAAACCGTAAATGGATTTATTAAGTTTAACGTACTCATACTCAACAGACTCAGTTCCTTCAGGTAAACTTAAATACAACTCTTCGTCAAGCTTTGCATTTAAAAAAGCTCCACATACATCCATTTGTTTAATCTCTAACCCGAGTTTAGTAGCCACTGACACAAAAATACGAAATGTATTAAGTTTTGCTACTGGTGCATACACATTATCAACATAATCTTGTTCGAAACCCCTTGCCACTAATCTAGCTTTGTACCCACCCTCTTTTCTTTTCAGGACCCATTTTGAGCTTATCACTTCTTTACCTTCTGGTATTTTATCTACCTTTATCCATGTATTTTTTTCTTTTAGTTGATCAAGTTCTTTTCTGATGGCTTCCTTCCAATTTTCAGCATCTGATGACATCATTGCTTCTTTGTAATTTTTTGGTTCCACAACATATAGATTATAATCTGTCAGGTATTTTGGTTTTTTTATTATTCTTCCACTTCTACTCCTTATTGCTCCTGTCTCTAAATTTTTATTTACATTTCCAACTTCCTGTTCACTTTCTTTGTCTTGATCGTTTTCTTTTTCTTCATTTTTAGTATTTATTTCAAAAAACTCTTCTTCACTTTCACTCTTCTGTTCATCATTCTCATTTGGTATATCCAGTAAAATGATATCCTCAACTTCCTGTATATTAGATGATTTATGTTCTTTATAACTCGTATTATCTAAAAATATAACATCTCTCTTGGTATGTACTTCCCTTTTGTCTTCATAATAAATTCTGTATCCTTTAGAATCATCATATCCAACAAATATTGCCTTCTCTCCCTTGACATCCCACTTCAACCTTTTTTCCTTTGGGATGTGGGCATACACCTCCTGTCCGAATATTCCACGCAGAGTTTGTACATCAAATTTACGGTTATTAAAAGTTTCATAGGGTGACTGACCTTCATAATTACTTTTGGTTGTCCTATTCAAAACATAAACTGCAGTGTTCACTGCCTCAGCCCATAACTCCTTTGACAAGTTAGTACCTATCATGGACCGTGCTGCCTCTACTATGGTGCGCATGTCTCTTTCTGCCTTGCCGTTCTGCTGGGGCGTATAAGGTACAGTAGTTTGGAGTTGTATGCCCTTCTCTTTGACAAAGTCTTGAATATCTTTATTGGCAAACTCCCCTCCGTTGTCAGTATGAATTATTTTCACTTTATTTTCTGTTTGTGTTTTAGCCCAAGCGACAAACTGCTTTATTTGAGAAACAGTATCCCCTTTCTTCTTTAGAAAATATACTACTCGATAATTGGAGTAGTCGTCCCTCAATAATAGAAAATATCTTGAACCACCAACACTCTCCACCTCCATCGGGCCGCATAGGTCGGCGTGCACAATTTCTAATGTTTTTGTGGTGTGTTGCACTTTTTTAGGAAAAGGTAACCTATGTGATTTACCTTGCAAACATGATTCACATTGGAAGTTGACGCTTTTATACGGAATATTATTACCGTTTAGCACCCTTTTCACATACTCAAGATTTTGGTGACATAACCTTTCGTGCCATGTTAGTAATGTTGAGACAGCTGCAGCATGTTCTTCACACAACACATCTAGTACATATGACTTCACTTGTAGATTCCCAATAGCACACAACTCATTGTCTTTGTAGATTGACGACACGGTTGGCGCAGTGGTTGAGCGATTGACTGCTGCGCAGCATGTCGCGGGTTCGATTCCCGCACGGAACAAATATTTGTACGACCTACAAGTATTTGTTCCGAGTCTGGGTGTTTTTCTATCTATAATATGTATGTATTTACAAAAAAAAAAAAATGTATATAAGTAGTTTATCAGCCATCTCGTTACCATAACACAAGCATTAGGTTGCTTAGCTTGGGGCTAGATGGCGTTGTGTGATATGTCCAAACATATTTATTTATTTATTTATTATTTATTTAGATTAAACATTGTTCAGACAACATTTTGACTTCATAACCTTTTCTCGTAACACAAGGTACCGAAAATAAATTAATATGCATATCTGGCACATGTAGCACATTATATAGTGTCGATTCAGCATAGCAATCCCCATCGTATATTTGTAGTTTGATTTCACCAACCCCAAAAACGCGTAGACGCCGACCGTCGCCAACAATAACAAATCTGTTTGACACTGATTGATAGTTCGTGAACAAAGATCGTTCACTACTCATATGTTCACTCGCACCACTGTCAATCAACCATTTTTGACCGACTGATTGTCTATTTTCACTCGACACGTCTATTCTATTCTATTTTTCTCTATGGCAATGGTGCCGATGTCGACAATTCTGCCAATGTCAGATGTGTTGTGGGAAAACGTGCAGAAAGAAAAAAAAAAAAAAAAATATACTAATTCATTAATAATTGAATTGAATGTGAAACTTGTTGATAAGTATTAGTACACTGAAACAAACAGAAGAATATTGTTAGATATTTTTAGTTAAATAAATAAGTACATAGACATTGACATAGACGACCACAAACCGCACAAAAATCATCATAGTTTGATGTCATTGACCCGGATAAAAAACATTAAAGCTTGAAGGAGCTTTGGGGAAGAATGTGTTAGTAAGGATGGAAAGTTAGTTGGGACAGGGATCTTTAATTTAGGGAGATAGCTATACAAGTCGTGGGCTGGGTTATTATTGGAGCAGTTAAAAAAGATGTGCTCCAAAGTACCTTCATCCAACCCACATTCGCAGAGCGATGAGTCTCTGACCCGGATTTTGTGAAGAAAAACCGGAGAACAACAATGACCTATACGGAGACGGCAAAGAATAGATATTACTTTCTTGGATATTTTTTTATATGGGTAAAACCAAGGCTTGGGTGTAACATTAGGCTGTATTGCGTGATAAAAAGCCCCTTTACGTTTACATGAATTTTGCCACTGTACCTGCCATGAGGTTAGCAAGCTCTTTCTGGGAAGGCTCAGCAAATCGTATCCCTGACATTGAAAATGTTTAAGATCAACGGCTTGGGACGTAACTGCATCTTTAGCAATAGCATCAACATAATCATTTCCTCTTATGCCACAATGGCTTGGAATCCAAACCAAGTGTACGGTTTTGTGATTCCTGGCACAAGCGGAAAGAGACCTTTTGATTTGAAGCAAGATTGGACTATATAGTTTACTCTTAAAAGGATTCTGCTCCAAAGCTTGCAAGCAACTAAGCGAGTCTGTGAAGATAACACCAAAACTTATGCTATGAGCCTCTATAAATAAACATGCCTCCAATATGGCCACGCACTCACCCGTAAATACTGATGTTTGTACAGGGCATTTGAATTTTAAAACTATTTTGGAGTTTTGGTAGTATACCGCAGCACCAGTGCAACTTGCATCTGATAATTTGGAGGCGTCCGTGAAGAATCTCTCGAAATTATGCCATCGCTCATCAACCGCCGCATTGAAAATAGAGTCCGCCGAAGGAGACCTTTTCGATATGCCAATATTGTAGAAAATATCTGGTTTAAAACATATAATTTCATAGTCAAAACTGAAAATAGGAAGTTTCGGAAACTGAATGATGGGGGAATCTAAATTTTTATAATAACGGAAAGATTTTATAAACAAAGGGGCTTCTTTATGGTTCCAATAATTGGAACTTCGGCATACAACATCCAAGTCGTCCACTCTTTGAACAAGAGGGTGGGAGGATTTGATAATTACTCTAGCCCAAAATCTCGATGCTAGATATTGTCTTCTCAAGGCCAATGGTGGTTCTGCACACTCTACCTGCAATGCGTTAATTGGTGAGGACTTCATACATCCCGATATGATCCGTAGACACTTAGCTTGAATTCTGTCCAACCTTGCCAAAGCACCCTTGTTGCAGGGAATTAAAAGAAAAGATCCATAGTCCAGAACACTCCGGATTAAGGCATTGTATACCAGTTTCATGGTGTAGGGGTGTGCACCCCACCATACACCAGCGAGCACTTTAAGTATGGGAATAGTTCTCTCGCATCTATTAACTAAATAATTTAGGTGATGTAAACCACTCAATTTGGAATCTAGAACAACGCCTAAAAATTTGACTTTTGAAGAAACCGGTATACAATGCCCATGAATGCCCACTGAAATTTGTGGGATCTGTCTCCTGCGGGAAAATACAACAACAGCACTTTTGGGGGCAGACAGACTCAGACCGTGGAATTTTAACCATTGGTTTAGAGAGTCCAGGGATACGCAAAGAGATGATGCTGCGTTACAAACTGAATTATTGATGACGTATAAAGCTAAGTCATCAGCATACTGAAGAATTTGACAGTCATTGTTAAGGCATGAACCGATGTCAGCTGTATATAAGTTATACAGTAAGGGACTAAGAACAGAGCCTTGAGGAAGGCCCCTCCATGACATCCTGACGTCAAATTCCTCACCCGGGACTCTCAAAACCAAAGATCGTGACATGAGCAAACTACAGATGCACTGTATCATTCTCTTCGGTATTCTCAGCTGTTGCAATTTTTGCCTGAGAATAGGAAGAAGGACACTGTCATAAGCAGAGGAGATGTCTAAAAAGGCAGCGACTACGGATTCATTTTTCGAAAACGATGAGCGTATATCTGAAACCAAAACTCCAACACTATCCATGGTGCTGAGTCCCTTTCTAAAACCAAATTGAGATTTAGGAAGTAAGTCTCTGGATTCTACTATAAATTCTAGTCGGTTCTTTACTAGGTGTTCTAATAATTTTGCAAGGACTGATGACAAAGCTATTGGTCTGAAGCTGTTTGGGTCATCAGCGTGCTTGCCAGGTTTTAAAATAGGTATAATAATTTGAGTTTTCCACTGATCGGGGACCCAGCCATTGGTGTAACAAAAATTTAAAATGTCTAAAAAATATTTTTTTGCTCTATGACCTGCGTGTGACATAAAAGAATAGACAATACCGTCTATACCGGGGGCAGAGTCATGAACATGATTTAAAACTGAGTTAAGCTCCTGCATAGAAAATGGTGCATCAAAAGGGTCCCCTGAAGAAATGATAGACGGCTGATAATGTTCTGCTTCCGATGGTACATACGGAGGAGCCAGTTTATCAAAGAATTGCTCAGCAGTCTCTCGAAGGATGGGAGAAGAAATTGAAGGGGAACATCCAGATCTGAAACGGTTTATTCTCTTCCAAACAACTGATAAAGGAGTGGAAGGGGACAGAGAACCGCAAAAGTCAGCCCAACCAGAACGTTTCTTCCTTCGCAGCAATCTTTTAGATTTAGCAAGGACCCTATTAAAAGCTATTAGGTTTTCGCTAACCATCACCTCATTATATACCCTTTCAGCGTCATCCCTTTCCCTTACAGCTGTTGTGCATTCCTGATCCCACCATGGTGGAGGAGGAATCTTCCCACGCGCTGAGTTTTTAACAGGAAAGCATGAGTCTGCACTAGCTGTAATGGCAGAAATGAGGTTATTATAACAGTTTGACACATGGAGGGGACTAGGAGATTCAAAATCACGGGAAACTAAATTTGGAAGTGAATCAATTTTGTCCTCCAATAATGAGCAATACCTTGCCCAATCTGGATTAGATAAATTATACCTCAAGAGTGGAGGGCTCGATTTTTCTAAGTAAGTTTTTTCAGCCAAAGATATTATAATTGGATAGTGATCACTACCATGTGACAAACTGGTACACTCCCAATGACATGAAGCTGCAATATCTAGAGTGCAAAAGGTGAGGTCAACACAACTCTTATGCTGTCCAGGAAGAGACCTACGGGTTGGACAACCATTGTTCAAGATACACAGATTAAGGTCATCTAAGACTTCAACTAAACCTTCCCCAAAAGAGTCGCAACGTTCCGAACCCCATCTAAAGTGATGGCAGTTGAAGTCCCCCATAACAAGTACAGGGCCTTCTATGTTTTCCAAAGTACGTTTTAAGATTGGAAGGAAACTTTGATGAGGGTGAGCAATATAAACAGATAAGAGGGTAATACCCTCTACCCTACCAGCCACAATGCTAATATCATCACCTAGAGAAGGCAAGGATACAGCCACAAATGAAACACGATTGTTCACACAGAGAGCCGATCCGCCATAGCCATCAGATCGGTCGCATCTGAAAATATTAAAGAAAGGTAAACGAAAACTAAGACTTGGAACCAGCCAAGTCTCAGCAAGGGAACAAGCTAAAGGTTTGTATTTGTTCAGAAGAAATGTGAGCTCGTGCTTCTTATGCCACACGCTTCTCACATTCCATTGAAGGAACACCAACCGAGCCATTATTATGGGATGAGAGTGAGTTAATAAGTGAAGAAGCATCGTTGGACGGTAATTGAGTTTTATTGGATGAGGACATTAAAGTTAACAGGAGTTTACTAAGAAGTTCAATTATTGAAGACAAGTTTTCAGGGGATTCTGTTAGTTGATTATTGGAAGCACAGCCATTAGGCTGAGAAGATTGGGGAGTGCTAGTTAACTGCTGGTGAGCTACTTTATCATAGGAAGGAGAAAGGGGAGCATGGGTCTTTGGCTTAAGAAACACAGTTTTTCGGTATGACTGAGTCTGTGATTTAGCAATGTCTGCATAGCTACGAGTAGATAAGGGAACAGTTTTACTAGCTTCTGAATAAGAAATTACTTTTTCAGCCATAATTGTTTTAATTGTTCTCTGCCTGCTGTACTCCGGACAGGCCCTGCTATTAGCAAAGTGATTACCAGAGCACAACACGCAGAAAGCTTCGCTTTCAGCAATGCTACAACCAACACCGGGGTGATCATTGCCACACTTGCTGCAACGGGGTTTGGAACGACAAAGAGATTCTACATGACCAAATCGGCAACACTTGCGGCATTGAATTGTAGGGTATATATACTGTTCTACAGTTAGCGCTGTATAAAAACAGAAAATTCGATTCGGTAAAACTTGGCCATCAAATGTGATGACACAAGTTTCTGTGGGCCTATATTCTGTTAAACCGTCCTTGCTAACCTTCCTGTTCAATCGCCTAACTTTTAAAATTGGACCACAACCTACTGGAACTTTTAAATATGTCAAGACTTCCTCTTCTGAGAAATCAGTAGGAATGCCACTTACAACACCCATACGAGTTATATTGAAAGACGGAATAACAGCCTCATACAAATTTGTCCCTAAAACATTATTTGAGATAAAAGCGTTTGCATCCTGAGGGGATGAAAACTCAGTTGATACACGATTTCTACCAACTCGCTTGACTGCAACAATATTAGAAATGTTATGGTTTGCCAAAAAACGTCCAAATGAAACTGGATGTAGGGTAGTTCCAGAGTTAGGTTGAGTTTCCTGACGGGAAACATGGACAATAAAAGGTCCTTTATCTTTTACCGAGTACCTAACACGGCCTACATGAGTTCTTGGTTGTTTGCTAGCACGATTGGATAAATCAAATTCATTACCGGGACGTTTACGGTTGTTAGTCTGGGAAGGAAGGATTTGGGCCTCCAGATTACAGACCACATCTGCAAACTGGCTTAATGGGTTAGGTGAGGGACTTGTGTAGGACAGGGGAAACTCAGATGGAGGGGTAGTAGGGATATTATCATCAGGAGGGTCGGGGGGTTTATTTTTATCCATATTCATAGTGAATATGGATAGTAGTGACCAATACCGTTAAAAAACAATCACTAAAAAAAACCTGATAACTGCTAATAACGAGACAACACAAAAACAAACACACTAACAAGTCACAATAAACTCAATATCACAAAAAAACTGTCAAAATTCTGGACACACGTGTTACCCAAAATCACACTGTGGCGAGAATCACTCGACACGTCAATGTCACTCATGTTACGGTCCACGTCATTTTGACAATTGGATGTCATGGCTGTCATCGTAAATGCATGACCCTTTTTTATTGATGATTTTTCAGGTTCTCTCTTGCTATTTTTATTGTTGTTTTGATACTTAGGACATTCATGCTTTAGGTGACCTGTCTTGTTGCACTCGAAACATTTTCGTTTTTCAGAGTCACTTTTACATTGTTGTGCAAAATGTCCACCCTTTCCACACTTATAACATTTCTTTGTAAACCGTTTCTTATTTTGATGTGCATATAAAGCTGTATTTTCTCCCTCTTGTATTTTATTTCTTGCCTTCAGTCTCTCTTCCTCTACTAAAAATCTAGCAACCAACGCATCATAATTTTGTTTATTGCTCTTCAAAGATTCCCACGCAGAAATAAAATGACTGTAGCCGTCTGGTAACGACATCAGCACTTTAGTTTTAGGCTCTGTAGTTTCGGAGATAAAGGGGGGAAGTGGTCAATTTTCGTATATTTTCTTAAATAACCTTAAAACAATTTATTTTAAAATTATAAAAAAAAAAATATTTGACACCCTCATAGTAAGTCCTTTCATTTGATATGTAACATAGTATACATTGCATAACTTTTTTTTTTTAATTTTCTTATTTGTCCCCCAAAAGTGACCCCCATATTCAAAATTCATTTATTTACTTTACCTGTCCGTGTTTGGGTCACAGAAATTTATATGTGTACCAAATTTCAACTTAATCGGTGCATTAGATTCGGAGCAAATTGGCTGTGACAGACGGACAGACAGACAGACAGACAGACACACGAGTGATCCTATAAGGGTTCCGTTTTATCCTTTTGAGGTACGGAACCCTAAAAATAACGAAAAATATTTTTGTCATGAATTATTAGAAAGAAAGAAAAGAAAGAAAGAAAATACGTTTATTTGCGGTAAACATGACGCAAAGGACAACAAAATAAAATAACAATGTAAAAAGTAAGTTTTGGGGAAAATATGACTTAAATTTTCTTTTTTCCGCGCTTTGCTTTCGCCAGGTTGAAGGAGAAGCAAAGGTATAAAAGCCGTTAATCAGCTTATATGAAAAATAGAAAATTTAAATATTTTTGAGTTTAGAACACAAATAAATGTTAATTTGTTCATAAACTTTTTTTTATTGTAATAATCATGGTTTTTGATGATATTCTATTTATAAAAATTATTTCAATATTCAAAAATTATTAACGCCGTAAAGACGCTTAAACTCTTTGCCGAGATTTAAAAAAAACATTCACCTCCGAATAGACGGTGTGAATAGAGGCATTGAACCAATTTGGACTAAGTATAGGTATAAGTTATCTGTGGCAATTTTTATTCCCGCACACGTGTTGGAAAATGAAAAATCGCACGCATGTGAAATATATTGCATAATCGTAGTGCGATTTGAACCAGTTTTCGAGGAAGTGTATTAAAAAATATTGTTTCAAACCTACTCCATCGAGGAACTCTGCGTTTTTTCTTGTCGCCGTTAAATGAGTTAGAATATTCCGTAGTATACGTGTACAACATAAATTGACATGTAGAGGTCATCATGCTGTTAAAATTTTAATAAAAATAAAAAGGGAAAACAGAGTTATAATCTACATAATAAACGAGCTATGCTTTATAAACTGTATAATATTATTATTGAAGAGCAGATAACACGTACGCGATACGCGAGCTGCGCGGCGAATGTGTCGGCAGCCTATCGTCTCTTTGAAATAACAATCTCTTTAATTTTGACAATTCAGCATTAGGCATGTATTGCGTTAGTTTTGCTGTTAGACAATAGTTTTTGTTGATCGAGTACAGTCAAGTCTCTTATAATATCTACGTCAGTTTTCAAATTATTTCCTTTATCAAGTCAGGATGTGCCCCGACTAATAATACCTTTTGAAGCTACACCACTATGCGCGTGCGCTACGGCGGACCATTGCATACAAAACTATATTCAACTAGCTTCTGCCCGCAGCTTCGCCCGCGGCTTCGCCCGCGTGGAGGTCAATATTAAATATTCCACGGTGTTTGCGCCTGAACCTTTGCTGACTTTATAGTGTCCGTATCAAGTTGTTGCTGTTTCATTTTCATAAGGCGCACCTAAGTGGCGGTAGTTCGCGAACAAAATAATTCAGCTAAGGAAAAATTTCTACCTGACTTTATAAAAAGTTAGTTGCAAAAAAACATTCTCAAGAAGGTGACATCGGTCCGTACAAGTCTGCACAAAAAACCATTTATTTTATACCTAAATGTATCTAAATTCTAATAGAACGAAGTGTAACGTTTTCTACAGTTATTTAAATTAAATTCACTGTTTAAAGTAAAACTCCTACGTTTTATTGAGCACCAAGCTCCAGTGTCTCGTAGTAGACATAATTGGCGACCGTGACAGGACACGAACGTGCAATCTTCGGATTACCAAGGTCTAGCTGGAGCTGGCCAGCACCGCGCCGCCACCATCAGTCGGTCAGCACCGCGCCGCATCCAGCCTTTGGGAGAAACAAGTATATCGGAAGAATACGAGCAGAACTTAGCACCGCCGGACCTTGATGCTAAATACAGCGTCACACCGCAGCGCAGCAGCATTTCTGCAGCTAAGTGCCCTTCCTTAATTCCTAAACTTCCGTTTAAACCACGTAGCCTACGTCCTTATCCAATTTCTGTATGGTTTTTTCACTTGTGCGATTTCACATTTTTATAAAGGTCACCTTTGTCAAGGTTACAGTATTGCGTCATACTTTCTCAAATGATATTTCTTTCTTTATATTTCCATAAATCCGCTATTATTTAGTGTTATTGACAATTCGCAGCGGTACTACGTTATATTTTCCTAATTATTTACCGTTTTGGTGAATTTCAAGCGGATATTTCAAGTACATTTCATATCTCAAAGTACCTACAACATACCTAAAGTTATTAGTGTATTTCTTTTAGGAAATTAATTCCACAGGTTGCCGTGCCTATCCAGTTCAGTTTAAAGATTATTCCGCCGAAAATTTCAGATTTGCCCAAGTTTCCCGTGCATCGCTGGGTGTCGTTACCGCAGCGCGCAGCGCCCGCGCAGCGTCCGTGCAGCCTAAGGCTGTCCGCAGACCGGTGCCTGCGACTTCGGCCTCCCGTGCGGCAGAGACCACCAACTAGGGGCGTGAGCGTATTCTTTTATTTTATTTGGTTAAGTTTAACATTAGTTTTTCTTGAGTTTATTTAAATCTTACATAACTTTAATTTCTTTTTCGTGAGAATTTTGTTTAATTTAAACAATTATAATGGGTTTAGGCGATGATGCCAAGAGCTTGGCGGAATTAAATGTTAGACGTAGTTCCGTCAAGGGCCAAGTCACAAAATTTAGAAATTATTTAGAAAAAATATCACGGTTAGACACTTTTACTACAACACATAGGGCGGAACTTACACTTAAACTTGGTAAATTTGAAACCTTATCTTCAAGGTTTGATGACTTACAAAGTCAAATTGAAATTTTTAATTCTGGTGAGTTAAGGGATGAACTTGAAGAACGAGAAAGTATTGAGAGGGAATTCATTAGCAATATTGTAATGGCTCAAGAGTTATTACAAATGCACGGTAGGGATGAAAGCGTCCACGATTCAAGCAGTCCTCACAATATAACACATTGCGCTGTCGATCATAATGAAATGGGTTTCAAGCTACCTTTGATACAGGTATCTAAATTCGATGGATCATACTTTCGATGGATGGAATTTCGTGACACGTTCCGATCTTTAATACATGAAAATAGTAGAATTGGGTCAGTAAACAAGTTTCATTATTTAATTTCTTATTTAGAAGGTGAAGCAGCACAAACCGTTTCTAATCTAGAAATATCTGCGGATAATTATCAGGAGGCTTGGAACCTATTGCTTGAACGTTACGACAATAAACGTTTGTTGATAAGTCATCATCTCAGTGCATTATTTAACATTAATTCTATAAATAAGGAGTCTGAAAAATCGTTGCGTTTCTTGGTTGACCACGTGACTAAAAATTTGCGTGCCCTCTCCAACTTAGGACAAGCCACTGAGCATTGGGATGTCCTTGTCATTCACTTAGTCGCCTCCAAGTTGGACAATAACACCTTCGTGAAATGGGAGGAACACCGTAACGCGTTGTCAACAGACACCCCCACACTTAACCCTAGATTACTACTCTACGTCGCAGAGGCGCCCGCGTTTTTGATATATTGCTCTCTCGTTTTATCCTTCGCGCGTACGGCATTCACGTTCAAGGACATCTCAGTCATCGCCAGCACGTGTCGCAGGACGGTGGTTGCGTTACGGTAAGTGTGCTAGTTTTTTTGATATTACTGCCCTTGGCGCTCCAAAGACGTATGAGTAGCTTGTATGTAAGTTTTGCGCTATTAATGAAATTATTTTGTTAGTGTTTTTTTTTTGTATTATTAGTTACTACCTGTGTGTTTTATCTTTTTTAGGTACGTTTTGAAACTTCAACATCATGACTAGTAATAGAAGAGTTACGGAAGATATAATAGCTAATTGGCTAGAAGAAAGCGACCATAACAGTGATGATAACTTTTCGGGAGATGACTCTGAAATTGAAGATCACGTAAGCGATGAAGATGCTCAGGATGATGTAGAAGAAGGATACATAGAAGATGAAACTATAGAGAACTCCAGTGACAGAAGAGCTGAAGAATCCGTGCCATGTGTTGTCCCAGAAAATAGTGAGACTTTGGAGCCGTCCAGTGCTGATCACCGTATCCTTGTCCCGGCGCGTCGAACATTGAAAGGCAAAAACCAGCACTGTTGGTCTACTTCTAAAGGTGAAAGTCGAAGTAGAACCACTGCAATAAACATTGTGCACACTTCTAGAGGCCCTACTAGGATGTGTAGAAATATCTTTGAGCCTAGTTTGTGTTTTGATTTATTCATCACGGAAGACATTGTTGGTGAGATAGTGAAGTGGACAAATGTGGAAATATCTAGCAAAAGACCTACTGGAAATACCCACGCTACCTGCAGAGATACATGCTCCATAGAAATAAGAGCCTATTTTGGTATTTTGACACTAAGTGCTGCAATGAAAGATAACCACCTAACTGCAACTGAGCTATTTGATAGCACCTTTTCAGGGTCCAGGTATTTAGCAGTGATGAGCAGGGAGCGTTTCAACTTTCTCACGCGTTGTTTGAGAATGGATGATAAGACTTTGCGTCCTGCCCTACGTCAAGAAGATCCCTTTATTCCAGTCAGGAAGATATGGGAGATGTTTATACAGCAGTGCAAGTCTAACTACACACCGGGAAACTACCTTACAGTAGATGAACAGTTGGTTGGATTTCGAGGTAGGTGTCCCTTTCGAATGTACATTCCAAATAAACCCAACAAGTACGGAATCAAAATACCTATGATGTGTGACAACGGTACGAAATATATGGTTAACGTTTTGCCATACATTGGAAGAGCCACCGACACCGGAGGATTACCTCAGGGAGAGTACTACGTAAAGGAATTGACCCGTCCTATACATGGCACTAATCGTAACGTGACATGTGATAATTGGTTCACGTCTGTATCGCTGGCCAAATCACTACTTGCTGAACCATACAAACTCACGCTTGTTGGTACGATAAGATCTAACAAACGGGAAATTCCTCTAGAAATGAAAAACACTCGGCGTCGACCTGTTGGTACATCCATGTTCGCCTATGATGGCCCTTTGACTTTGGTTTCCTACAAACCAAAACCAGCTAAAATGGTGTTCCTGTTATCTTCGTGCGACGAAAAAGGGCTCATAAATAATGAAACTGGAAAACCGGAGATAATCATGTTCTACAACCAGACCAAAGGTGGTGTAGATACATTGGACCAAATGACTTCCTCTATGTCATGCTCAAGAAAGACTAACCGATGGCCAATGGCTATTTTGTATGACATGCTAAATATATCTTTCGTGAATGCATTTGTTATATATTGTCATAATATATCAACAAAAAATGAAAAACCCCTGAGTCGAAGACAATTAATGAAAAAACTTAGCACGCAGTTGACTACTGAATGGATGCAAAAAAGACTAAGAAGCACCTACGTTGAAACGCAATATCCGAGATTATATCGAAACCATCCTGAAAAAACCTTCCGATGACTCTTCTGTAGAAAATGAGGGTCCACCACCGCCAAAAAAAAGAAGATATTGCTCTTATTGTACATCTAAAAAGAAGAGGATGTCCAAAATGACGTGCGCCAAGTGTCAAAAATCGATCTGCGGCGAACATCAAGTTCATGTTTGTATCGAATGCATCTAAAATATTTTTTTTGTTACTTTGTTAGTTTTTTTTAGTTAATTACTTCATTATTTACTATTTTTTAAGAGAAGTGTATACTTTCAGATCTTTTTTTTTTAGTTTTTAATGAGAAGACTGTTTAATTGCCTAAGTTCCTAAAATTTGTTCCTAAGATTTATTTGATTAATGATTTTATAATAAAAATATATAAATATTATTTAAAGTTGTGTTTTTCTCTTTTTAGTAATATACACAATTATATAAACAGTCAAAACATATAAATATACTTATAGGTTTTGAATAAATCATTAGTCAATATGATGCGCCTCGCGGGCGTATGAGTAGTTTCTTTGTGCGTCGCAACATGAGTAGTAATGTAGGGTTAAGGAACTTTATAAATTTTTAAACGATCGTGCAACCGTGCTTGAGTCCTTACACCGTAGCAAGTCAGACAATACATTTAAACCTAATCACGACAAACAGCGTCCAGAAAGCCATTCAAAAAAACCGGAACACAAACGTCATACTAAACCATGTGCATACATTAGTAGTAGTAACCAACCACAAACACAATCATCCTCGTCGTACCTCTGCCCATGCTGCAATGCTGATCATAAAATATTTGATTGTCCATCGTTCAAGGCAAGGAGCATAAGCGAGCGTATAGTCGAGGCAACTAAATTGAAATTGTGTCTTAATTGTTTAAGGTCGGGTCACCCTACGTTTAAATGTCGTTTCGGCCGTTGTCGTGAATGCAACAAAAGACACAATTCTATGCTGCACCTTCCTACTGGTACAGCTGACAGCACCGACAGTTCTCCTGAGACGTTAGTTAACTGTAACAACCAAGGTAACAAATATGCTCTTCTTTGTACTGCCTTGATTGAAATAGTCAATCCCAAGACTAATAAACGTGAAACAGTGCGCGCTTTACTTGATTGTGGCAGCCAATCCTCTTTCATAAGTCTAGGCCTGAAACAAAGGTTATCATTAGAGGACTGCCCTATTAATGCTGCTAAGGTAATCGGTTTTGGCAACAATGAGGCAGGTACGATATCTGAATATTGCATTGCCCAACTAAAATCGATAAATACACCATTCAACGTTATCTCTAACTTTTATGTTATGAAGGAACTAACAGCTTTACTTCCCAATGCGGTAATTGATATTAGATCATTTAATATTCCCAAGGATATTATCTTGGCAGATCCTAAATTCTATCAGCCTTCTTTCATAGACATTCTCATAGGCTCAGATTTATTTTGGGACATTATAGGTTGTGAGCAGCGGTCATTAGGCCCCAATTATCCTAAGTTACATAGCTCAAGGTTGGGCTGGTTGATTGGAGGTCCCCTGCAACATAAACAACACAAGGATATTAAATGCAATCATGTACTTACCCATTTTTCTCATGATGAAAACATAGAATTAAAATTAAATAGATTTTGGGAGCTTGAAGAAATCCCATCTAAATCTTATCTAAGTGAAAGCGAGCAGGCATGTGAAACGCATTTTTTGCAGCACACTTGCCGCTTAGAAAATGGCAGATTTTCTGTCAAGTTACCTCTCATTGACTCACCGGATTGTCTCGGTGACTCTTACAGCATGGCCAAGAAAAGGTTTTACAATTTAGAACGGCGATTTAGAAGACAGCCTGAAGTTAAGTCGCAATATATTGAGTTTATCAGAGAATATGCAGAATTAGGTCATCTTTCTGAAATTGCACAAAATAGCATCAATTCTAATTTATGTTATTTCTTACCTCATCATCCTGTATTTAGAGAAAAGAGCGAATCGACAAAAATTCGCGTCGTTTTCGATGGATCGGCTCGCACTTCCTCAGGCCTCTCTGTTAACGACATACAAATGGTTGGGCCTCAAATTCAAGACTCTCTTTTCTCCATATTAATTCGAGCTCGTTTCTATAAATATCTTTTAGCAGCAGACGTAGAAAAGTTATTTCGTCAAATATTGGTGGACGAGTCAGATCGAAATCTTCAGCTTATTCTATGGAGAGAAGACGAGCGCCAGCCTCTTAAAACGTTGCGTTTAAATACAGTGACTTATGGTTTCACAAGCGCAAGTTATTTGAGCACAAGGTGTCTTTGGCAGTCTGGTGAGGAATGCGAGGATCCACTCATTAGGACGATTATACAGCATGATCTATACGTAGATGACTTAATTACGGGCTGTAATTCTGAGGAAGAACTTATACATATTCAAAAATCTGTATCAGAAGCCCTTAAGGCAGCATGTTTTAATCTACGAAAATATAAATCTAATTCGTCTAGCGTTCTTGAAGTCTGCTCCGAAAACTCTACAGACACGCTTATCATTAGTGAGTCCTCAAATGCTCTCGGTTTAGGGTGAAATGCTAAAACTGATAGTCTACATTATTCTTTCGAAATTCCCCCTATCAATGATAAAATCACGAAGCGCTATATTCTATCAACATCGTTTAAAATCTTTGACCCACTCGGTTTTGTCAGCCCCTGTATTGTTATTCCTAAATTAATAATGCAGCAACTTTGGCTGGACAAGGTTGGCTGGGACGAACCTCTTTCAGATGAAATAGAAAAGGCTTGGCGTAGGTTTTCCAATAATCTGTCTTGTCTAGCTACATTTACACTGCCGAGAAAGGTTCTATGTGACTCACCTGCTGTTACGGAGCTACATGTGTTCAGTGACGCCTCCCAAAGAGCTTATGGCGCTTGCGTCTACATAAGGTCTATTGATGAAGCAGGTATCGTGCATGTTAACCTTTTGTGCTCCAAGTCAAAGGTGGCACCAATCAAGGCCTGTACTATACCTCGTTTGGAGCTATGTGCCGCGTTACTAGCTGTCAGACTCTGCAAAGCTGTCGTCGATTCCTTGAGGTTCCCAGTAACACGTAAACTGTATTGGTATGACTCCAGCGTGGTCCTTGCTTGGCTGCATACTAGCGCTAGAAGGTTGAAGACCTTCGTGGCTAATAGAATAGCAGAAATACTAGAACTATCAAATGTTTCGTGTTGGCGTTATGTACCTACCTCTCAGAATCCTGCTGATCTCGTGTCACGCGGCGTGTATCCCGAAGAGCTTAAAGATCGTAATCTGTGGTGGTCAGGGCCTGTGTTTTTACTTCTAGGCGAATCTTCTTGGCCTACCTTACCAAATAAACTCCAACACGAGTCGGAAATTCCTGAAATGAAATCGAATATTGTTGCTAAGCTAGATAATTCTTCGATCATTCCATTTCATAAATATAATAAATTACATAAGATACAGCAAGATTATGCGTATGCATTAAGATATTTTTATAATTTGCGCAATCCTAATTCAAGACGTCTTGATGCCCTTAATTTAGAAGAATTACAAAATTCATTTCGTCTTTTATGCCGCAAGGCTCAACAGGAATCCTTTCCTGTTGAGTACGACTTGTTATCTAAAGAAAAATTAATTAGTACAAAATCACCCATCATAGCGCTTACACCTTTCATGGACGAAAATGGGTTGATACGAGTAGGAGGCCGGCTAGATGCTTCGGCTATTTCATTTAATGGCAAATACCCTATCCTACTACATTCCTCGCACCATTTCACGAAATTAATCTTTGAGCGGGAACACCTACACAAATTACACGCTGGCCCACAACTTCTCCTCGCTAGTGTCAGGCAATACGTGTGGCCTATCAATGGGCGTCACCTCGCTAGGAGAACTGTGCACAACTGCATCACATGCAGAAAGGTACAGGGCAGGACTTTAGCACCCTTAATGGGGAACTTACCCTCGCAGCGCGTTACGGTGGATTTTCCGTTCCGTAGTGTTGGTATAGATTTCGCCGGACCCTTTTTTGTCTCAAATAGGAAGGGTCGCGGATCAAGAGTTACAAAATTATGCTATTTATGCATTTTTGTTTGCTTAAGGTACAAGTGTGTACACTTGGAGGCGGTAAGTGATCTTTCAAAGGACGCTTTCATTCTTACCTTGCGTCGATTCATATCCCGTCGGGGTAAGCCTGCTGAAATTTTTTGTGACAACGGCCGCAATTTTGTGGCCGCTGCTAAAGAAATTGGCAACTTTTTGAAGCACCACCGCCAAGCAATTACAGATTTTTCTAACGAAGAAGAAATTAAATTTTTGTTTTCACCTGCTTACGCTCCTCACTTTGGTGGTATCTGGGAGGCCGGGGTAAAATCCGCTAAGTACCATATAAGACGTGTAATGGGCAACACGCACTTAAATTTTGAAGAGATATCCACGTTGTTCGCACAAGTGGAAGCCATATTGAATAGTCGCCCACTTTACCCCATGTCCTCGTCTCCAAATGATCTCCTTTTCCTCACCCCAGGGCACTTCCTGCTTGGACGGCCGCTAACTGCATTGCCTTCACCGAGCTTAGAAAACTGCAACCCCACTCATCTGAAGCGCTGCCAACGACTTGAACAAATCCGGCAGCACTTTTGGAGGAGATGGCAGAGGGAGTACCTGGCGGAGCTGCAGCAAAGATCAAAATGGCGAACCAATGATACTCCTCTGAACGTCGGCGACTTAGTGCTGCTTCAGGAAGACAACTTACCACCATTGTGCTGGCGAATGGGTCGAATCAGCAAACTCTTTCCTGGTCCTGATGGAGTATGTCGCGTAGCAGATGTTCAAACAACACATGGAAGTTACCGAAGGCCCTTCAAGCGACTCTGCCCTCTGCCAGCGACGGAGCACCTAATCGAGTGAGAGTTAAAAGCCGGAGACTTTTAACGGCGGGGAAGATGTTTGCGCCTGAACCTTTGCTGACTTTATAGTGTCCGTATCAAGTTGTTGCTGTTTCATTTTCATAAGGCGCACCTAAGTGGCGGTAGTTCGCGAACAAAATAATTCAGCTAAGGAAAAATTTCTACCTGACTTTATAAAAAGTTAGTTGCAAAAAAACATTCTCAAGAAGGTGACATCGGTCCGTACAAGTCTGCACAAAAAACCATTTATTTTATACCTAAATGTATCTAAATTCTAATAGAACGAAGTGTAACGTTTTCTACAGTTATTTAAATTAAATTCACTGTTTAAAGTAAAACTCCTACGTTTTATTGAGCACCAAGCTCCAGTGTCTCGTAGTAGACACACGGGAACGTAAGTACTACAGGGATAAAAAGTATCTTATGTACTAATCCTAATCCCAGGTCACTGTCTGTCCACAATCCGTTCAGCCGTTTTAGCGTGGAAGCGTAACAAACAATCAAACTCATTTTCACATCTATGTCTATCTATCTATGTAAATAAATAAAAAGAGAAGTCCTGATTGACTGACTGATTAATTGACTCATCAACGCCCAGCCCAAATCATTGGACCTAGAAAGCTGAAATTTTGCACAGAGCTTCCCTTTCTAATGTACAGTGGGTTGCATCAATTGGGTACCCCAGTTGTATTAAAATTTTAATACTACTGGGGTACCCAATTGATGCAGCCCACTGTACACAAGGAATAAGCAAGGAATTCCCGGTAGTACGTTCGCGTGGGATATTTTCCGACATCTATGCGGGCGAAGCCGCAGGCAAAAGCTACTTTATAATGTTTGAACAAAGATCATAATAGGACACACCTTTGATCAATGTCGACACCATAGGTTGATTGATTAACACCTTTTAATGTTCTGGCCTTTTTAAGTTTTTTTTTTTTTTTTAATTTAATATAATTTGGGGTTAAGTCTATTGCTATATGTACGAAAGCAGAACAGCATTTAAAAAGCAACTAAAGTGGTGCCAGGATAGGCAGGATCAGATAAAAATGGACATCCTGGCCTCTCGTCATACTGACAAATATTTTAAGTTGTTTTGGAAGCAAACTGGGAAAATGAACGTTAGGCCTGGCTTTCCTGTGAGCGTGGATGGGGTCAGTAATCACAAAGTGATCGCAGATCTCTTTAAAGAACATTTTAAGATAGCGCCACATTGTGATGCTACGGAACAGAGGCGTCCCTCAACTTTTGGGTGTGCTGAGACTGTCACTAAGAAGCGAGTTGTGAGATTTACAGCGAAACGTGCAAAAAGTTATTCACAGCATACAGCGAGGTAAGTCTCCTGGCTGTGACAGTCTTGGCATTGAGCATCTAAGAAATGCAGGAGTTCACCTGCCGCGCGTACTCTCCATGTTTTACAATCTCTGTTTGTGTCATGTTTATTTGCCGGATGAACTTACCAGAACGATCGTTGTTCCGGTTGTAAAGAACTAGACCGGGGATCTATCAGATAGGAGCAACTACCGGCCTATATCGCTGGCTACGGTAATGGCCAAGATATTTGACAACTTATGTGGATTTACATGATAACCAATTCGGCTTTAAAGGTGGACTTTCTACGGAAAGTGATATCTTGTGTGTTAAGCAGGCTGTCGGGTACTACACTGAGAGGAGTACGCCAGTATACGCGTGCTTTCTGGACTTATCAAGAGCCTTCGATACTGTTTTGTACGATGGACTGTGGATGAAGCTGGAGAGCGCTGGTGTGCCGGCAGAGGTTGTCTCAGTGTTAAGGCATTGGTATCAGTACCAGCGAAACCAAGTACGATGGGCTGGGACTCTCTCCCAGGAATATAGCATGGAGTGTGACATGAGGCAGGGGGGCATTACTTCTCCTCTGTTGTTCAACCTATATGTTAATGACCTCATCTGTAAGCTCAGCAGTACTCATGTGGGTTGTTTCGTGGATGGAGTTAGCGTCAATAACATCAGTTATGCAGACGACATGGTACTGCTGGGTCCATCGGTGGGCGCAGTTCGTAAACTTGTGGCGATCTGTGAGGCGTATGCGGCGGAACATGGACTGAAATATAACTGTAAAAAAAGTGAAGTTCTGATTCTTAAGAGTAGAAAACGTGGTCCACTTCATGTTCCACCTATTATGCTTAATGGCGCAGCTCTAGCAGTGGTGAGTAGTTTCAGGTATCTGGGACACATTGTGACAGACGAATTGCAGGATGACGCTGATATTGAGAGGGAGCGCAGAGCATTGGCAGTCAGGGGGGGGGGGGGGGGGGGGGACAGGTTGCGCGTAGGTTTGCGCGCTGCTCGAGGGAAGTCAAGATAACTCTTTTTAAGGCGTATTGCCAGTCCTTTTACTCGAGCAGTTTGTGGATAAACTACACTCTTCGGGCTGCTAATGCTCTGCGTGTCCAATATAACAACATTTTCAGGATGCTGACGCGGCTGCTTCGCTATTGTAGTGCGTCTGGTATGTTTGCGGAGGCGCGAACGGACGGCTTCCATGCGATTGTGCGCAAAAGGGTAGCTTCCTTGTCACAGCGTATGTGAGGCAGCAGCAGCGGCATCCTGCAGATGATTGTATCTCGTGCAGATTGCCCTATCCAAAACAAATGAATGCGCATTGGTTTGGGCATTCACTAACACATTGTTTATATCTTTAATAACCTACTAACACAATTTTGATTTTGATTTTATTGTAAATTATTTTATTATAATATTGTGTAATTTAATTTTATTTAAATTGTATGTAATGGTAGTGTATATGTGCTTATTGATTTTTAACCGACTTCAAAAAGGAGGAGGTTCTCAATTCGTCGGAACCTTTTTATTTTTTTTTATGTATGTTCCCCGATCACTCGAAGATGGCTGGACCGATTTGGATTTTTTTTGTTTTATTCGAGAGGTTTTTTTTTGTTTTGTTCATCACAGTTGGTCCCAAATAAAATTAATTAACTTTGTTTGGGTAGTTTTTGAGTTAGCTTTAATAATACGTATTTTTTCCCCACTTTTATATGTATGATGCTCTAGTTTGTTTTGCAGATAGTGGTATTAGAATTTGTGTGGGGTAGGTACACAACTAAAAAGTGAAAAATAAAAACTTTTTTACAAAAAAATACAACCGACTTCCAAAAACAACACTACAAAGTGAAAAATAACTTTAATTTCGGAAGTCGGTGGCAAAAAACGAAAATACATTTAACTAGACACCGACTTCCGAAATTAAAGTTATTTTTCACTTTGTAGTGTTGTTTTTGGAAGTCGGTTGTATTTTTTTGTAAAAAAGTTTTTTAGTTTATTTAATGTATTGTTTTGTACCTATGGATTTTAATTATCTGAAATAAATAGAATAATAATAATAATATCAGAGCCTGTCAGTGTAACATTTAATTTGGTCTAACATGTAAAGAATATGGCTGAATGTTATGCTGCGGGATTGAAATTACGACACAATACATAATAATTATACTGCTGAGTCGGTAAAGTAGATTCAATCGTGCAATGAGCAAAAAAAGTTGCCCATTTATGGTTATGAGCATATTATACTTACCTATTGTCGGAATGTATAGGATTATCATGTTGTTCGCTGTACGATTGGCTGTGCGTAAGTACCAGTACTAGCGGCTCAGCGGTGAACTGTACGTATCTGTCCTGAGCGGCACTGCGGTGAACTGTACGTACCAGTCCTGAGCAGCATGGTAGTGAACTGTACGTACCTGTCCTGAGCAGAACGGTGGTGAACTGTACGTACCTGTCCTCAGCGGCACAGCGGTGAACTGTACGTATCTGTCCTGAGCGGCACTGTGGTGAACTGTACGTACCAGTCCTGAGCAGCACGGTAGTGAACTGTACGTACCTGTCCTGAGCGGCACGGTGGTGAACTGTACGTACCAGTCCTGAGCAGCACGGTAGTGAGCTGTACGTACCTGTCCTGAGCAGAACGGTGGTGAACTGTACGTACCAGTCCTGAGCAGCACGGTAGTAGCTGTACGTACCTGTCCTGAGCAGAATGGTGGTGAACTGTACGTACCTGTCCTGAGCGGCACGGTGGTGAACTGTACGTACCAGTCCTGAGCAGCACGGTAGTGAGCTGTACGTACCTGTCCTGAGCAGAACGGTGGTGAACTGTACGTACCAGTCCTGAGCAGCACGGTAGTGAGCTGTACGTACCTGTCCTGAGCAGAATGGTGGTGAACTGTACGTACCTGTCCTGAGCGGCACGGTGGTGAACTGTACGTACCTGTCCTGAGCGGCACGACGGTGAACTGTACGTACCTGTCCTGAGCGGCACAGCGGTGAACTGTACGTACCTGTCCTGAGCGGCACGGCGGTGATCTGCAGACAGGTGGGCTGCTCGAGCTGCGGTAGAAGCGGCTTGCTGCAGCGCGTACAGGCGCACACGCGCGTCAGCGATGGAGGCTGCGACACTGAAGACAAAGAGCAAACTACATTAAGCAAATATGTAAAATTCTATAGGAACCTGCATTCTAAACTGTAACTTTTTAGTTTGAGTAAAAAGATCGTTTTAATTACCGGCAATTTCTCACACTCTTCGGTCACTCTTACTTTGCTTATAACGAAATAAATATGCGTGCAATAAACTTCTCCAACAGCTTTCCTAAAAACGTTGCTCTATTCTGAGACTGTTTCTGTATCTATTTGTAGATAATAAAGGAGTCACAATAATAAAAAAATAGTAAAATTTACTATGTTCGATTAGTAGGATATTATCCTTCTACATATAATCTTTCTGCAGGGAATTTTTCAGCGTTCTGGAAGAATACCAACATGATGAACACAAAGCCAAGTATTCCTGTGAGCGTCGGTGGCATCAGTGATCCTAAGGGTATTGCCAATAATTTTAGAGATCACTTTATGGTAAGATCTCCCCTGGGGCCAGCGATGACCGATACAGGCGGCGCTGGGGCTGGCGTACCTGGGGAGAATGCACGCTTTTCAACAAAAGAAGTTGCCGCGGCAATTCGAAGGATGAGAGGGGGTAAGTTTCCAGGGTATGACGGCCTCAGCATCGAGCATTTCAAGCATGCAGGTGCACATCTGCCACGTGTGCTGGCTATGTTATTTACACTGTGTATCGGTCACTCATACTTGCCGCAATCGCTGATGAAAACCTTGGTTGTACCCGTTCATAAGAACAGGACAGGGGATGTATCGGATAGGTCATATTATCGACCCATCTTACTTGCTACTACAACAGCTAAGATACTTGATAGTTTGCTTAATCAGAGTCTCAGTGGGTGCTTACTCGTACATGTACATGTGACACAACGCACAATTCGGTTTCAGGGCGGGGCTATCTACTGAGAGTGCTATCTTATGCCTTAAGCATACTGTCAGGTATTACACGGATAGAAAGACACCGATCTATGCTTGTTTGCTTGATGTGTCAAAAGCTTTTGATACAGTGGCCTATGACATACTGTGGCGGAAGCTGGAGGAAACGGATGTGCCAACGGAATATAACAGGATTCTTAAATTTTGGTATAAAACAAGACTTACCAGGTGAGATGGGTGGATACACTATCTGACGAATATAGGTTGGAATGCGGGGTGAGGCAGGGCGGCCTCACCTCGACCGGCCTCTTCAGCCTATACATATGTAAACCAGTTGATCGAGGAGCTCAGCAGGACACATGTCGGATGCTACATTAACGTTACATGTGTCAACAACATAAGCTATGCTGATGATATGGTTCTGCTGGCCCCCTCGGTCAACGCCCTGAGGACATTGGTTCAAATATGTGAACGCTATGCATTCGAGTATGGTCTCAAGTACAACACACAGAAGATCCGGCAGTTGGGACTTGAGGTGGCCCTGCAAAGTCCGAGGTCATGTGTTTTCATGGTTCTCAGAACGCGCCACCGTCGGGTTCCCAAATAACGGTAGGAGGGGTTCACATCGGAGTCGATGAAGTACTTAGGACTCGTCTTCGACAGCCGGTGGAATTTCGCGGAGCATTTCCGACGTTTGGCTCCCAGACTGGAGCAGGCCGGGGCCAGGGTCATTTGATGATTTCCCATCCACAAAAAAAAAGGTACAGCACAGAAAAGTGAGGTACTAATTTTTAGTGCAGGCAATCAGAGACCTGGTGTAGTGCCTCCGGTCATGGTCAATGGAACGGCCTGAAAACTGTTAGGAGCTTTAAATATCTGGGTCATCTGGTCGCGAAGGACTTAAAGGATGACCCAGATATAGAAAGAGAACGTAGGGCGTTGGCGGTAAGGAGCAATATGCTGGCCCGTAGGTTCACTCGATGTACTAAGGAAGTTAAAATAATACTTTTTAGGGCTTATTACCTCCAAATAATAACATTACTTACTTACTAACACTAGCTATAAGATATTACTAACACTATGGATCGTTTGTTGTCCGATTTAATAAAATTTTGATTTGATTTGATTGCCAATCTTTTTACTCGAGCGGGCCTGTGGGTTCGGTATACGCAAAGAGCCTACAACGTCCTGCGAATTCAGTATAATACGAGTAATGCATTCAGGATGCTGTTGGGGTTGCCGCGACATTGTAGTATGTCACAGATGTTCGCAAATGCGCGCGTTGACGGTTTTCACGCTATAATGCGTAAGAAAGTGGTGTCATTATTTCAAAGACTGCGCGGTAACACCAACAGCATTTTGCAAATGATTGCATCCCGCCACGACTGTCCCATTCAGGCTCACTCCGTCTTATTACAAAAAAAATGCTTAAGTACTGGTTTAAACCAAGACTAAAAGGTCTAGGATTGTTACGGTATTAAAGTTAGTACCAGGACCAAAATGTGTTCTGATTACAAAATGAAGACCATCCGAGGATCAGTTAGTACCAATGAAGGTCCATGCTTTTAAAATATCCACAGATAAGAAACAAAAATGGCATTCTTTCATTCGTTCGTACAGTATTTATTTGAAGCAACGTTCTGTTTCTCTAAATATTGATATAATAGTATCACATGAAATGCTTAAATAATTATTTATCAATACAAAAATAGGTCATCAATTGTATAAGTTACACTATATTGAACAAGCACAACTTGTACTTTTGACGCGCTTTTTATAAACAAGTTGTCATATTTTTTAACACCCATAGCGTGATTTAAATACTGCGGGCGGCGCGCGTAATTTGAGAGTTGAGACGAATGTTTTTGTTGCGTCCTATACCTAATAATAAATACCTGAATGCACTTCTTATTTTTATTAATTGTTTTTAGTACTACTGTTACTGTTATGTGGTTTGTTCGTGAGTTGTTGTATTTGGTTAAATTGTGAGCTACACTACCTAATTTAAAATGGAACAATAAAAGAAAAAACGGGGTGAAATCTGGAGTTCTGAAGAAAAAGTTAGTAAAACATGGATTTTAAATTATTTTTAGGTAAGCAATGCTATGTATCATCTTATTTCGACTACTTACGATGGTCTTATTATTACAGGATATATTACGTCAACTTATTGCTCAATCAGCACATATTATAGAAAATAAGTCCACGAAAACATCTGTAAACATGCAGAAAACAAAAGAGTGGAAGAATATACGGATTTGTGAACCTATACTTGTATCTAAAATCTTCGTCACTCAATTCAAAAAGATTCACACGATAACGTTGTCTGTAAGATCGCTGAGGCGTCTCCATCATATCCAAATATTCCAAATTCATCAAGTCAATCATATTTATGTCCATTTTTAATAATTTGTAAATAACAAGACACACAACAACGACAACTGACAACAACGCTAACCTCAAATAAATTAGTACCGCAGTTAGTCCAATAGATAAACTAGGGGTCTTAAGGTTTTAATTTTAAAGCAAACTGAAATGCTTACTTCTAGATAATATCGTTCATCGTCGCCTTTACTATTCTGGACGAACACTTGTGGTGTCAACATGGAATATGATGTACACAGACGTGTGCTCGCACTCGGTAATACAGCGGCTTTGTATGGCGCTGACACTTCAATAATGAAATAACTTTAATATTCAGCGCTGCTCTCATAAAACTGAATTAACTACTTCAAAGAGAATATTCCATAAACCATAGAGCTGGTCTGAGTCGTTGTGTGTCAACGACAAGACTCTTTTAGGCTTACGGTTATTTATCGAGGCCCATAAAGGCATTATCATAATTCTTCTTGTGACTATTTTGACATAAATAACGGAGACGAGGGAAGCGATATTCGCAAGAAATGATTTTGTGAACAGACGCATGATGTACGCATGGTGTTTTGTGACCACACATTCTGGTATTGGATTTTTGTTATTTTTTTTTTTGTTAATTTGTTCTTAATTTTGATAATACTGTAACAGTCTAATCAATACTTTTGTCTTATTTTCGGGAAATGAGCGCTGATTGTCCTCAATACAGGGTACTAAGTAACCTAGCTAGGACATCAGATTGTAAACTTTATATTGTTACCTACTTGTATCAGATGTATACTAATCCTAAGTTGTCAACCTACTTTGTAACAGACTGTACTTCTTGTTTATGAAATAAATGTTTTATGTTTATGATGTTCATTTAATGCACAAGTGATTCTTACCAAAGGAGATATGTCTTATTTTGTCACAGTGAAGGCATAGGTTCGCCTGAAAGGGCTGCTCGTCCTAGATCGCATGTCGCCAGCCGTCAGTGCCTCATGAGGCATTAGAAGGCGCTAAGCTCTTTCCATTCAAGTAACGCACCGCGGAGCCCAGGCGAGGGTTGACGTCACGCGTTACACGGACGAGAAAGTAGTATCATAGTAATAATGTTAATGTGTGTAGTAGTAATGTTTAGTGTTAACAATTGTTGGCCTGAATAAATAAACAGTAACGACTTAGGAACTTAGGTTTCTTTGCATTTAAAGACTGCTCTCTATATTATTTCATAGCATGGCAAAAACCGCACCGCTGTATTCAGAAAATATTAACACTCACAAAATGAACATGACGACCAGCACCCTAATTGCGTAACACATTACCAATCGAAGTTGGTTTCATTTTGAAACAAATTGCTAATCCATTGCTTCATATTTTCGAAAAATGTGTCTGTTCGACAACGTAAATAACGCAATGAATGTTGTTGAACTGTCAAAATGAAACCAACTCCGATTGATAATGTGTTACGCAATTAAGGTGCAGATCGTTCCGTTAATCACAAACCGAGATCTTGGTAATTCTTGTAAATATTGCTCGACGTATTTAGTCCGTTAGTGTACCTATTGCAGCCATGTTTGTCGACAGACTTCTTCAAACGAACAACTTCGAATGAAAAACAAAGTTCTTTTAACTAAGTGAGTCTTTTTACTTCAAACTTTAGGTAGAACGAGTTTAGATTTAAAATCAAAAGCCCGTATGTTGATTTAGTTTTTTTATTTCAGTTGTGATTAATAATATTGTGTTACAGTAGATTTCTGCCTTTTAATGAAGTTCCAGATCTCTTTAAATAAATAAATAAAAGTCATTTCATTTTTTTTTTCTTTCCTTATGATGAAGATTATTTTTTTATTATCTTATTTATTTCAGGCAAGTTTTTACACTACACCCATAGTCTTGGAAAATTAAATATGAAAAAAACGGTCAAGTGTGTGTCGGGCCACGCGCAGTAATAGGGTTCCGTAGTTGCACATTGTACTGCCAAACGCCGCCGCCCGTCGTTATTCGAGCGTAAATATTATTAATTTAGATATCATTATTAATAAGAATTTTATGATTTTATTTTTGTATATTTTTACATGGTTCATAAACTTATATTTAGTATTTGTTTTACACAGCTAACAACGTTATATAAGTAATTTTTAATGGAATTTGTACGAAATTTTTACTTTTCCAAGTACATTTTATAAGTTGGTTTTGGTGGTTGGTTGGTTGGTTGGTTGGTTGGTTGATTACTTGTAAACTTAAAAAGCCAACTTAGATAGATTTCCTTTTAACTTCGATATTATATTCTACTACCGTAAATTTTTTCACCCATCCAAAACTAACCGTTTAGCTGGCAGGGGGGACATTTGACTCTAACAAAAATTATCACTTTATTATTATTATTTATTATTATTTTTTTTTTTTTTTTAATATTTCAGAATCGGATCCCTAAATCGAATTTTTTTTTTCAAAACTCGCAATAGTTTTGAAAGACCCATCCAACAACACCCCACACCATGAGGTAGAAAAAACATCTCCACTTTACGTGTACAGAAGGTACCCTAAAAAAAATTTTTTTTGGTGATTTTAATTGTCTTTGTCTTTGTCGGCGTGATAAATATGTATATCCATTCCAAATTATAGCTTTCTAGTACTAAGAGTCTCTGAGTTAAGGTGCGGACGGACAGACGGACAGACTGATGGACATAGCGAAACTATAAGGGTTCCTTATTGACTATGGAACCCTAAAAAATGTAGACCGTGATACTGTATTAATAAAAGTGAAACGCTGTAGTTAAGTGAACGTAATTAACTTGAGGCTTAACTTAGGCTGAACGCACGTCACCGCGCAAGCGAGACGGTGCACTCTGCTATTAAAGTGCAGTTCAGTGCGATGCGCGCTCGAATACGGACGTGTTGTCACAGTTGTACGCATAGTGCGCGGCGTTAGCTGCTGCCTGATATTTCGCAATGAGTTCGCAGCAACTTATCGCCAATGAGCTGTTGGCATTCATACAGAATGCCATCGATACTATGGACGAGGTGAACATCGTGCAGATCTGCAAATCGAGCTTCAAAGAGGACGAGATAAGCAAAGGCAAGATGTTACTCTTCCAGACGACTGGGAAGCTCGATCAAATGCCATCTCGGAGGAGAGATGGTACAGAGAAGAGCGTGCAAGACATCATCACCTTTCTAAAGGTGACCGACCCTGACGACGTGCCGACTTTCGTAGCGAAGGAGCTACATAAGTTACCACCCGTCACTTTCTATCACGTAGATGTCACCAGGCTGCTAAAGGATATTACATCTCTAAAGTCAAGCCTGGCCGACGTGCAGTGCAAGTTGGAAAAGTCAGAAAATACCATCCATGAACTACGTGCCGAGATAGAGTTGCTACGTAGTGCTGTTTTGGAAAGTAGGACAAACGACGAAGCCAACGTAAACACGCGTCGTGGGGCGCAAAATGCATTAGTCAGCAGTTTTGCATCGGCGCTATTGGATTCAACGTCGATTGCAAACATCGAGGGCGATGCACCGTACCCCGCCGTCCCCTGCCCCTCTGCTACGGCAGAGAATACGACACGCGTAGCTACGTCGACCCCCGAACAAGCTTACGCCGCAATTGCTGCCGCAAACAAACTAGCTGCGTCACGAACTAAGCAGCAGAAAGGGGGAAAGCAGAACCGTCGCTGTGAAACCCTTCCGAGGGCACCGATACAGCACTGTCCTGCAAAGCAAGAGTGTGATGAGGATGGCTTCACCAAAGTTCAGAAGAAGAAGAAGAAGCCTACTTGTCGCAATCAATGCGGAACTGGACTGATAGGACCAAATATGCTGCTACGTCCAGCGATACCTACGACGTTGCTGTATGTGTCCCGACTGCATCACTCCACGAAGGTTGAGGACATCGTGGAGTACATGAAGGTGAAGACCAACTGGACCTTGAGGGTCGAGAAGTTGGAGCCCCGTCACAACACCAACTTCAAGTCGTTTGTGGTGCGGGTTCCGACACAGCATCTCGACACGTTCCTAAAGGAAGAGTTTTGGCCGAAGGGTGTAGTCTACCGACGTTTTCGCGGCAGGCTATGTGATACCGCGCAGCGTAACACGACGCCGTCACCTCGTGTGTCATAGTTTATTTTATAAGTTGTATTTTATATGTATTAGTATATCATTTTTGTTACGTTGTAATATTTTTTGTTTCTATTTGTGTATTGTATTTTGTATGGGCCACAGCTGCCTGCAATAAAGGAAGAAATTAAATTAAATTAAAATTAAGGTGAACGCACGTCACCGCGCAAGCGAGACGGTGCACTCTGCTACTTAGGGTGAACGCACGTCACCGCGCAAGCGAGACGGTGCACTCTGCTACTTAGGGTGAACGCACGTCACCGCGCAAGCGAGACGGTGCACTCTGCTACTTAGGGTGAACGCACGTCACCGCGCAAGCGAGACGGTGCACTCTGCTACTTAGGGTGAACGCACGTCACCGCGCAAGCGAGACGGTGCACTCTGCTACTTAGGGTGAACGCACGTCACCGCGCAAGCGAGACGGTGCACTCTGCTACTTAGGGTGAACGCACGTCACCGCGCAAGCGAGACGGTGCACTCTGCTACTTAGGGTGAACGCACGTCACCGCGCAAGCGAGACGGTGCACTCTGCTACTTAGGGTGAACGCACGTCACCGCGCAAGCGAGACGATGTACTCTGCTACTTAGGGTGAACGCACGTCACCGCGCAAGCGAGACGGTGCACTCTGCTACTTAGGGTGAACGCACGTCACGGCACGACAGTACAAATCCTGGAGAGGCGAAATAATAGGGGTTAATGTATGAAATTGCCGTTTATTGTATTAGGAACTTCGAATTGACATAGAACCTTCATGGTTTGAGATTTTTGAGTGAAACTTTTTTCACATGGCACCTATGAAGTTCTTCTTTTAAAAAATGTGCAACATTCGATTATCGACTTTCAGCTGTTTTTTTTATTCAGCTTAGACAAGAAAGATGGATACTTAGAAAATTCGAGTTATTTTTGTTTGCGAGTTCCGACGCGGAACTAACGCGGCAGAAACAGCTCGCAATATCAATGTTACGTTTGGAGAGGGGACTGCTAATGAACTCACCGTGCGATTTTGGTTTAAACGCTTTCCGCCGCCCACACAGGTGAATAACAATGAATTGAAAGAGATGGGGGAAGCCGATCCGAGCCAAACTACCCAAGAATTAGCGGCATGGTTGACGCAAATGAGTCAATATTGTTGGTAAGGACCAACAATATTGACTCATTTGCGTCAAATCAATAAAATAAAAAAATATGAGAAATGGGTGCCTCATGATTTGACTGATCTGACGATAACCGTAATCGAAAAATGCAATGGCTGACCCCAGGTCAAACGCCGCAACAGTGTCCTAAAGCAAAGCTTACCAATAAAAAGGTAATGGTAACTGTTTGGTGGTCTCAGCATGGTGTTATTCACTATAGCTCTCTCCGATCTGGTCAAGCAATAACGGCAGATGTCTACTGTGCCGAACTCCGAACAATGATAGCAAAACTAGCAGTGAAGCAGCCCCGACTCATGAATCGATCTTCACCATTATTGCTGCATTATAACGTGAGACCTCGTACAGCACGAGAAACCGTTTTAACTCTTCAGGAACTGCAATTAGAAACCATTCGTGATTTGGACAATTTTCTATGCATAAAAAGATTCATTCTCAGGAGGCAGTACAAAATACTTTCACACAGTTTGTCGAATCTAGATCACGAGAGTTCTATCGCAAAGGCTTATATGACCTTCCTATTAGATGGCAGCAATGTATAGATAATAATGGTAATTATTTTATTAAATAAATATGTTAAATTAAAAAAAAAAAACGAATATCAATTTCTCAGTACAAATCGGCAATTTCATACTTTAACCCCTAATATAAAGATAGATCTGTTCATTACCTGAAACAAGTACGATGCGGTTGCTAACGTGCGTTTCACGAAGTCATGATATCGTATGGGTTATTTCTATTAAACTCGTCTTCTAGTCGTGATGATAACTATGCCATTTTAGTTAGGTATACAACATAAGGGTTTCTCTCGCTAAACAAGACATCAGCGCCGGCGCATGAGGAATTTCTCTCCAAAGAGAAACACAGACCGTGACCCATTTATACATACCTACTTTATGTAATAGTTACATTCTACGTATTTCAGTATGACACACGACTTGTAAGCTGATATTCCATGCTTCGTGTAAAAGGCAATGAATAGTAAGTTTACTAATAAATAGTAACTAGTTTAATAGTTATTAATTGTTTCACTGGTTGGAAATGTTGTGAGATGCAAGGCCGCAGTGTTCAGTGGAGGTGATGACGTAATAGCGGGATTGCGAACACAGGTGCAACTTTACGGTGGAAGAGTTGTGAAGGAGCTGAAGAATTAGACAAATGTATATGTGATCATTAGTTTAAGTTCAATTCCGGCATAACACTTATTTTAAATGGGTTGTACATTATAGTTTTGAGCCCGGCTCTAGTGATAGCAGATGTGAGGTGACGTGGTTTGTAATGAAAGAAAAAAAGAAAAGAAAGAAAGACTTCGTACCATAGATATAAGAAATAAGGAGATATGCTCAGTAGTTTAAAATAGTATCGGAACACTGTGTCTCCACTTTGTCCCTACCACTGGTCAACTACTACACATGCAGTTCAGTAAAAGCAATAGATACGCAGTCGCGCACACACCCGCATTTCAAAAATCTGTTTTTTATATTTGTATGCTTCGTACCGATTGCGATAGGAGTCTGCTCCTCGATGAGCCCGGGTGGCTGCGGGCGTCCAGGGGGCGGCGGGATGTACACCATCTCGAACTTGCAGCGACATCGGTTCTCTGCAACAAAACAAACAAACGAGTGACCAACGATTTTTTACCCGACTACGGCGAAGCAAAAAGGGAGGGTTATAATTTTGACCAGTTTGTATGTATGTTCATCTGTTCCCTCATAACTTCTAAACTTCTTATCATAATTTGAAAAATCAGGTAACGTTGGAAGCCTCTTAACCGTCCGCTGGTTACGTCACATAGTCCAGCGGACTGTAACCAGCCTTAAATTGAATATAGCACCCTTTAGAGGACATAAAGTAATGAAATGAATGAGTTCAACAAAATCTCCAAACGGCTGGTTGACACTTCCCGTGACCCAAGGGCTGGCTTTTACCTTGACCAGAGGCTTAGCATTGCCATACGTGGCAATGCTGCCAGTCTCTTTGGTACTTTACCAGTCGACAGCGATGCGGAGGAATTTTTCGACGCCATATTTTAGTTTTTTTATAGTTTTAGTTAGCTTAGGATATTATATTTTTAACTTAATTTTACTCTTTATGTCTAATTATTCATGTTAAACTGATTGAATAATAACTTAAACGATAAATATTCTTCTTTAAAAAATGTAAAGCTACTCTGCAAATACTTTATCACGAAATTATAACCCCAAAATAATTTAAATAAAAAATAAGTTTAAAAACTAAAACCGGACTGCTGAAAAATCACGCTCTAAAAGTATGAAATAAGAAAATATTCTCATCTGAAAGAAAAAGACCGACAATTTAAAAATCCGGAGTCACATGTCATGTTAGGGCAACAGATTACGTGTGACTCCGAATTTTTAATTTATCTGTCTTTTTCAAATTTCAGATGAGAATATTTTCTTGTACTTTTTAGAGCGTGATTATTCTGCAGTCGGGTTTTAGTTTTTGAACTTATTTTTTTTTTTTTAATATGATTAATGTATAAAAGTGTTATGGTTTAAGACATTTATTTCTCAAAAAGAGAATACAATTACTCGTATTCACTTAGAATGAGAAACACTAGTCGCATACTTAAAAACGTAAGTGTTTCTACAAAACTATTTACAGAAATAAAAACATTTATCTTATAGCAAATAGTACACCCACCAGTACCCCATCCACCAATACACCACCCACGTACCTACAGTACACCACCCATTTATAATACCTCTACCTACACCACCCCGCCGTACACCACCCAACAGTACAGCCACTTATAGTTAAGAAAGAAAGAAAAAAGTTTATTTGGACACAGTTCGTTAAACATAACTATGAATATATATTCATGTTCATTTATCACACACCCACATAACACCCACCCACCAGTACACCACCTACCTATAGTGCACCACCCGTCTATAGTAAAGAAAGAAAAAAAAGAAAGAAAAACGTTTATTTGGACACAGTTCGTGAACACAAATATGAATATTTATTAATATTCATTCATCATATAGTACACCCACCTAACAGTATACCATCCACCAGTACACCACCTACCTATAGTAGACTACCCACACAGTACACCCCCACTGATAGTAGGTACACCACCCATCTATTTATACACCATCCACCACCAGTATATCACACGTAGACCACCCACCTAGAATACCACCCACTTATCTTGGCAAGAACTCTGTCCTATATGATAATACAGATTATGAAAAGCTTGTTTAAAAATAATAATAATAATAATAGGTGCGCGCCTTCAACGGTTGGGTCATGCCGGTTTTGATGTACTCTTTTGGCGTACTCAAATGGGCTTAGACTGAACTCGACGCCCCGGATCGGAGGGTCCGTACGCTGTTGACTGCATATCGAATGCATCACCCACGGTCATCGGTAATGAGACTGTATATCCCGCGAAAGTGTGGAGGCCGAGGCTTTTTAACCGACGAAAAAAAAGGAGGAGGTTCTCAATTCGACACGTATTTTTTTTTTTTTTATGTATGACGCATAACTTTTTACAGAGTCGTCCAATTTGAAAAAAAACATATTTTATTCGAGATACACCAAAGTTGGTCCCATATAAAATTGATTAAATTTGCTTAGGTAGTTTTTGAGTTAGCTACAATAATACGTATTTTTTCCCCACTTTTATATGGATGATGTTCTAGCTTGTTTTGCAGGTAGTGGTATTAGAATTTGTGTGGGGTAGGTACCACAACTAAAAAGTGAAAAATAAAAACTTTTTTACAAAAAAATACAACCGACTTCCAAAAACAACACTACAAGGTGAAAAATAACTTTAATTACGGAAGTCGGTGGCAAAAAACAAAAATACATTTAACCAGACACCGACTTCCGAAATTAAAGTTATTTATCAATTTGTAGTGTTGTTTTTGGAAGTCGGTTGTATTTTTTTGAAAAAAAGTTTTTATTAAACGCTAAGACTCTCCACAACCGCGAGATATGCAGTCTCAGGGAATATTTCCTAGAAACCGACGTGGGGATTCATCGAGATGTGCTCGCGGTGGACAAGGGCCTCACCCCGCTCTCCTTGGCTAAAGAGAACTGGCGCAAACCTGTAGTGCTTGACACTAACGATCGCAGGGATGTATTCATAATCTACTACTACTCATGATCTGTTTCAGCCGTAATCACAGACATGAAAGTAAATATACATTTTCAGATTCCAACGGTTTAAATAACAAGTTCCCAGGGTGTGGGTGTTGGTGTTTCTTGCCTATTCTTTTCCGTAGAAATGCATAGATTTGACCTTCAAGACGTATAGATCACATCGATATCGAAAGACCAAGACTTGCATGTCATCAAGCGCGCGCCGGCGGGCGACGCGCAGTAATGACGGTACCACGTGCACACTTCCGCCAGACGACGACGTGACGTGATGTCATTACCGATGGTGTCCAGCCAAACACTGGTGAATATCTCGTTACTACCTGTGAGTAGTACGGCTTTTAGGTACAAGGTGCACACAATTACCAACGTTATTAAATTTAATACAAAATAGATACTTTTTCGTTCAATCTTTTAACAATTTATGTCTGAAATAGGTGCGAGGCTATATACTGCCACTTTGTGTGAAACAATTCCAAACCCAGATGTTTCTTACACGGAAATTCGATTAAATATCGACATGAATCGACGTTCAGCTAAAAGGAAAAATCTGTATGGAGACAAGTCAGGACAATTCTGATTACGAAATTATATACAAAAACGCACCAGCACGCGTAGCATGACCACCTTGCAAATGGTTTTTGTCGACGGAAGAATAGGCAAAATATTGCCGTGCTTAGACGTTACAAATCTTTGTACAATCTGTCATTTTGTCTGTTCTTCGGTCGACAAAACTCGTTTCTATGGTGGTAATGCTACGCGTGCAGAAAAAGAAGACGTCCTATTGTTCCACAGAAATAATTGATTTCCTCAACAAAAACTTTTTTGACAAAAGTGGCAAATGACACGTTTGCGCCCACAGCTTTCCTGAACACTTTTGGACAGTATACGACAAACACGATGAAGCAGAAAAACCACCGCCATTTAAGGGGGCGTGTTACCGTTTTTACCTGTTTTAGAATCAATTTTAAACGGTCAAATTAGTGTATTTATGTCCTGAAAAATATATATATGACATAGATACATCCTTGTTTTAGGCAATCTACCCGTTCAAAACACGATAAATTGTAATTTGCTCGATGGAAAAAAAAAATCTGAAACGGGGTCAATTTCAAAACCATTTTTCCTTTCATTTCCTATTTACAGCACAAAATAATATGAAAATTGCATGCACCATGAGGTAATCGTATTTCGGAGGCAATCTACCCGTTCAATTTTTTTGTGTAATACATTTTTTTAAATTAACACAAAAATAGTAAATCGGGCTAAATCGGCTCTCGCTCAGAGTCCTGCGGGACGTCATCGAGGTTGGACCTGTGTCAAATTTTTTTTTAATTCGCTCTCCCTGCAGTTGTTCAAAAAAATCAAATAAAAGAGGAACACATTAGGTATGAAATTGCGACAGCTCAGAAAAAATATCTTGTAATTATATTATCGTTTTAATTCATATTATTATTGTTTTAGAAAATGTGATTATTTCTATGCAGTATGATGACGTTTAATTGTCATCTTACAATAGTGTTAAAATACATAACAAATTATTATCTGTAAAATTATAGTCAAGTGCGAGTAGTTTATAATTTTTTATCGTGATCGTTTGTGGAGAAGTTTTAATAAAACACATTTTTCTAAGATTTTTTAATCAGATTCATCCCTAATACTATAGTCACTCTCCATCGAAGTGTCTTCCCTACTATCCTCCATTATTTACATGTTATACTATTATCATAAATTAATTAGATACTAATATAAGTAATTAACTTTTACCGGCAACAACATTGAAAATTAGCAAAAAATAAAAACGTGTGCGGTTGGGGGACCGCCGTCAGAAACGAAGTTCCGTCTAATATATGATTTAAATCAAACCCAAAATTTTCATTTTGACTTCACTACCGGCTTTGGCTCCCTCGAAAACCATGAAAACGACACCCATGATGAAAAATTCGAAAATTTTCGCAGCCACTATCTTGGATTTTCATTTTGACCAAATTCTCACTTCCTCTCTCTCTTTGTTTCTTTCAAGATATAATAGAAAGAGACACAGAGAGAAAGTTGCATGGATGGGGCATTTAAACGCTTTTTCGTAAAGTGACGATTTTCTACCAGAGACTTTTGTTCCAATAGCTGTTTCAAACAAAACTGCTGTACTAACATGACCTAATCCAGGAACACGTTAAAAATCGTAATGATATTTCTCGAATAGTGGAGATAAAGCAACACAAGAATATTTTCTCGAATCCGTGATTCTATCGTTTTGGCTCCGTCAGTTTTGAGTACAAACAGCCACTGTATACGATAAAATATCGTATTCTGCACACTTGAAAAATAGCGCCCTATGAACATAGCCTGGTTAGATGGTAACCGTATCACTCGGTGCCTATGTTCCAAAGCAAGTTAGTTGATGACGTATCGCGTATCTTTATTGGTTTGTACTTTTAACATATCTGTTGATACTTGCATGTATGACACTTTTGTTTTGGTAAATAGTCCAATAGGACGGCAATCCAATATGTCCGGGGTCGGTTAAAAAATATACTAAATTAATTTTGATGTCCTAATATAATACATTCGATAATTTATATGTAGCAGTAGGTACGTCACTAGGCCATAAAGTACGGCAATAGTAGCTGTCAATATTTACGGATCTTCATGAGCAGTGGCAAACATCAAAACAAAAGAATATGGTTACAGTGTAAGGAAAACAGTAAGACCATTTTTAGCCTATTATTAATTCCGTGCCTATACTACTTAATAAAGAAAAAAAAAATACAGGATTTTTGTAAATTCAGCCACTAAAGAGACAATAAAAAAAAAAGAAAAAGTTTATTAGGAACAATAGGGAATGAACGTTTATATTTGGAATATTTTGTATTGGAATTTGTGAATTCACCATTGATGTCATACGGCAATTCTACTTGATCAAATTCTTATATTCACTGACAGATAATGCACAGATTAAACCGCTGGGTCTAGAGACGTATGAAATTTTGCACAGCGTTCTTTTTGTAACGAAAGGAATTAAATTAAGCCTCTGGGACACTGGGTTGTAGTTGTACATTGGGTGACGTAGGTCATCCTGTAGCTTCGCTCTTTCGATGCGGCTGACTATTGTCCTGCGAATACGGTTACAGCATAGTTACACACATACACGCACAGCACAGTTATCACAGCCACAGAATAAATAATAGTACTAACTCACAGCTAACAGCTGTCAAGTTTTTATGCTGCCAAAGTTAAATCAGATATTTTACAACGAGGTAACACATTCTTCTAAATTTAACTGAGTAGGCAGATATTTATGACGCAAGACAGATCCGTTAATATTGAATAATTGAATGGCAGGATAATTTGATAAGAAAAGTATTTGACAGGTCTATATCTACAACTGCGCCCCCAAGCGGGATAAATTACGAGAATCGTAATCCGTTCAAAATTTAATGAACGGAAATTGTATACCCATCTCTTTTACTCTACATTACGATACGTAATACTTTCTTGTCTTTGAATTTTATAACACTACATTTCATTTTAATCGTATTATATACTAAATCTCCATGAAAACTACAGACATTTTCATGGATATTTAGTTTATTGATTGACGATAATGACAGGATAATTTGACAAGAAAGTATCTGACAGGTCTACAATATTGCACACTCGGGATTTCTCATTGACTGTCAGCTAACCATTAATATTTATTTTGAATATAACCATAGGTGACAGAAGAGGTCTAAACTTCTTGTTTTTCTGTAGACGTTCTACGAAACAGTATATTAAAATGTAATAAAAAGATTCGCAAAAAACATCAACAGTCTAAAATCGAGCTTTTAACCACGGGTTTACAAAACAGTTGTCAAACCGCTAAGCTATTTTACTTTGATGAAATTTGATTAAAATATCCATTCTTAAGTTATAATGTCATGATTGACATCCTTCCATACGCTAAGCCTTAGCTATCCCATTTTCTTTGGGGTTGCCGCTAGCCATATTATAATCTTTACACAGACCATCCATCGTTTCTTTGGTCCTGCCCTTATCCCATTTTTTTGGGGTCGACGCAACATGTCTTTTTCTTCCATACTTCTCTATTTGTCGTCATCTCGGTAGTTCTTCCACTTCCTTTCTAGCCACATCATCTTTCACACAGACCATCCATCGTTTCTTTGGTGTTCCCTTACTCGTATAGCCATCCAGAATCATACTCAAAACTTTCCTGACGATATTTTCCTCATTTCTCGGCATCACACGCCCATACCATGATATCAGATTTCCACACACACCAGCACCGATATCGGCACGGTATCTACCGGCAAAGACAGTGCAGGGTGAGAGTAGCGGGCATTCTTTCACTTCAGCAAACTTTTTGGCACTGCCGACTTCGAGACGATCATCGATATTTAACAATATCATGGGGCCGATAATAACGGTAATAATGGTAATAATGCTATCGCTATTTGATGATGTGAAAACGCATTTACGACATTTCAAGTAATAATCTTAGATCACTATATCGAAGACACCAAAAACTGTAAAACTAAAGAAAAAAATCGACCTAAGAAAAACTCATTCAGTTGATTAACTGCAAATATTTTACACTGTGGCATGGATTTTTCGCGAAATGATCGGCGGCGCATCGTAAATAAACACGTCGTCGCGCTGCAGTTGGGAGAGGCGGAGGTAGCGTTTCAAAGGCCTAAAGGCCCGAACCACCCAGCCTTAAGAAACTTATTTAGTATTGAAGCAACGATGTGCTAATAAGTCCCCAGTAAAAAACCCAAATGTTTTTTAATGACGCTTTATGTTCTATGAATGTCAATAAGTATAGGACAAAATGGAACCTCTATGAAGTTTAATACATACGTCTGAATGGAAAGCAGAGATAGCGTACACATTGCGGATTCGAAAAGCCGGGGACTGTAGCGCGTCGCAGCGTCGTAGCGCTACGTTGCTACGCCGCCGTATCGTATCGTAGTATCGCATGCCGCCTGGTGATATCGCGCTAAGCTGCGGTTTGCTGTTCCAATAAATATTTTTTATCAGTTTTTTTTTTTGACATATTGTATTTATCGCTATGAGAAACATAATATTTACTTTTTGTCTTTTCGTACACAAAACAACAACAAAATGGTGGAGAAAATAAAAACGGAATAAAACAGTAAAATTAATTTGAAGTCTACAGGCTGATAACTACGGCCATATTCCACAGCTTCGGATATGAATGGTCTGACACTGACGAGCTCCCTGCGGCGCAGTGGAGTGTTGAGTACACAGCGATCACTCAACACTTGACGCCGGCAGCGTTGTAGCTTTTATGTTTGATTGATTGAGTACCGCATACCAATATCAGGCAAATATTTATTTCTCATCTCATTCTGTAGTAAGTATATGGCAAACATAAAACAAATACATCATTATAATTACGTCTTTTCAGTAAAACTGTAAATAATTTTTATAATGACAGCGATTGTATGGACCTTTTGAAAAGTAACGAGTTTTCAAGCTGACGTAACGTGTAATGTCAAGAGGAGCTATGTTATGTAGACAAATGGCATTCGCTTTAGAGCAACTTTATTTCTACAATCGAAGTAACATTTACATGATCACGTGACTTTTCGATACTTGATATCGACCCCTATACGTTTATTGGCTTTTTTGGCTTTTTTACTAGCGTCATCGCTAATCATATTATATGTTACTGTGTCTAGGCCATCAGGACTGACAGTAAAAATGGACAGCTGTGACGTCAGTCAGAACGATGAGCGCTGAAATACACTTGTACAGGGTCTACCCTTGAAAGCAGAATTTTTTATGTCATAATATTATTTTGCATAATAGCGGATAGCATAAACTTCATTTCGCAGAAAATTGTTTGGCATACACTCATTTATCATACATTCAAAACTCATAAGTCAGAATCATCTTTAGGCAGAAAGTTCACACTCAGAATCGTCTTTTGGCATACATTTCATATCGATAGTCATTACAAGACGGAACCATCATATCTCAGAAAGTTCACACTCAGAATCGTCTTTTGGCATACATTTCATATCGATAGTCATTACAAGACGGAACCATCATATCTCAGAAAGTTCACACTCAGAATCGTCTTTTGGCATACATTTCATATCGATAGTCATTACAAGACGGAACCATCATATCTCAGAAAGTTCACACTCAGAATCGTCTTTTGGCATACATTTCATATCGATAGTCATTACAAGACGGAACCATCATATCTCAGAAAGTTCACACTCAGAATCGTCTTTTGGCATACATTTCATATCGATAGTCATTACAAGACGGAACCATCATATCTCAGAAAGTTTACACTTAGGATCATCTTTTGGCATACATTTCATATCGATAGTCATTACAAGACGGAACCATCATATCTCAGAAAGTTCACACTCAGAATCGTCTTTTGGCATACATTTCATATCGATAGTCATTACAAGACGGAACCATCATATCTCAGAAAGTTTACACTTAGGATCATCTTTTGGCATACATTTCATATCGATAGTCATTACAAGACGGAACCATCATATCTCAGAAAGTTCACACTCAGAATCGTCTTTTGGCATACATTTCATATCGATAGTCATTACAAGACGGAACCATCATATCTCAGAAAGTTTACACTAAGGATCATCTTTTGGCATACATTTCATATCGATAGTCATTACAAGACGGAACCATCATATCTCAGAAAGTTCACACTCAGAATCGTCTTTTGGCATACATTTCATATCGATAGTCATTACAAGACGGAACCATCATATCTCAGAAAGTTTACACTTAGGATCATCTTTTGGCATACATTTCATATCGATAGTCATTACAAGACGGAACCATCATATCTCAGAAAGTTTACACTTAGGATCATCTTTTGGCATATATTTAATATCCATAATAATTGAAAGACTCATCTATCACATTACAGAAAATTCATAGTTAGAACACTGATTTGGTTTCGCCACGCATATACAGCAAACACGCAGCATGCAAACAAGCATACACCATGCATGCAGCATACATACAGCATGCAAACAATCATACACCATGCATGCAGCATGCAAATAAGTATGCAGGATGCAAGCAAGCATGCAGCATGCAAGCAAGCATGCAAGCGAGCATGCAACATGCAGCAGGCATGGTTTCTGTCACGGCTCCGGCGGTCCCACGCAAACTTATCGTCGCAGATGGTTCTAACGCTCACCACCTGCTCCTCAGGTCGCGGGCCGCCTCGCCCCTCTGCGCCTACGCGGGCTTAAATTACACTCAAGGGTAGGGCAGACAAGACTAGGTGGAGTCGGTTTTGCAATGATTCGTTTCTGTCACTAAATTTTGTGGCACGACATATTGACTTTTTATGACAGTATTTTAATTTTAATTTAAGGTTAAAAATGTACTTTAAAGACATCGCAATATGCCTCATAAAATTATTCCAAATGAAATTCTGCCATCTTCATAGTATGCCAAGTGAAATTATCATCGTTTTAAATAAACACTAAAAGAAATTATGCGGAATTTTAACTTTGCCAAAGGTAATTATGTCAAATAAAATTCTGCCATCTTAAAAGTATGCTATTGTAAATTCGGACATATAAACATTTGGCCAAATAATAATTATATTAAATCATTTTATGCCTTAAAAACATTCGTTTAAAGAAGATTATGCCAAATAAATTTCAGAGCATCAAGATTCTGCCAAATAGAGGGAATCCACTTGTACAATCCCCGGCCATTAAATGGCACAACAAGTTTAATAAAAGACCGACAGATGAGTGACAGATAAGATGCTCTACAAAGACCGGCACACGAGTAGATATGAGTGACAAACATAGCGCTCTACAAAGACCGGCACACGAGTAGGTATGAGTGACAGACATAGCGCTCTACAAAGACCGGCACACGAGTAGGTATGAGTGACAGACATAGCGCTCTACAAAGACCGGCACACTAGTAGGTATGAGTGACAAACATAGCGCTCTACAAAGACCGTCACACGAGTAGGTATGAGTGACAGACATAGCGCTCTACAAAGACCGGCACACGAGTAGGTATGAGTGACAGACATAGCGCTCTACAAAGACCGTCACACGAGTAGGTATGAGTGACAGACATAGCGCTCTACAAAGACCGGCACACGAGTAGGTATGAGTGACAAACATAGCGCTCTACAAAGACCGTCACACGAGTAGGTATGAGTGACAGACATAGCGCTCTACAAAGACCGGCACACGAGTAGGTATGAGTGACAGACATAGCGCTCTACAAAGACCGGCACACGAGTAGGTATGAGTGACAGACATAGCGCTCTACAAAGACCGTCACACGAGTAGGTATGAGTGACAGACATAGCGCTCTACAAAGACCGGCACACGAGTAGGTATGAGTGACAGACATAGCGCTCTACAAAGACCGGCACACGAGTAGGTATGAGTGACAGACATAGCGCTCTACAAAGACCGGCACACGAGTAGGTATGAGTGACAGACATAGCGCTCTACAAAGACCGTCACACGAGTAGGTATGAGTGACAGACATAGCGCTCTACAAAGACCGTCACACGAGTAGGTATGAGTGACAGACATAGCGCTCTACAAAGACCGGCACACGAGTAGGTATGAGTGACAGACATAGCGCTCTACAAAGACCGTCACACGAGTAGGTATGAGTGACAGACATAGCGCTCTACAAAGACCGTCACACGAGTAGGTATGAGTGACAGACATAGCGCTCTACAAAGACCGGCACACGAGTAGGTATGAGTGACAGACATAGCGCTCTACAAAGACCGGCACACGGGTAGGTATGAGTGACAGACATAGCGCTCTACAAAGACCGTCACACGAGTAGGTATGAGTGACAGACATAGCGCTCTACAAAGACCGGCACACGAGTAGGTATGAGTGACAGACATAGCGCTCTACAAAGACCGGCACACGAGTAGGTATGAGTGACAGACATAGCGCTCTACAAAGACCGGCACACGGGTAGGTATGAGTGACAGACATAGCGCTCTACAAAGACCGTCACACGAGTAGGTATGAGTGACAGACATAGCGCTCTACAAAGACCGGCACACGAGTAGGTATGAGTGACAGACATAGCGCTCTACAAAGACCGTCACAGGAGTAGGTATGAGTGACAGACATAGCGCTCTACAAAGACCGTCACACGAGTAGGTATGAGTGACAGACATAGCGCTCTACAAAGACCGGCACACGAGTAGGTATGAGTGACAGACATAGCGCTCTACAAAGACCGGCACACGAGTAGGTATGAGTGACAGACATAGCGCTCTACAAAGACCGGCACACGAGTAGGTATGAGTGACAAACAAAGCGCTCTACAAAGACCGTCACACGAGTAGGTATGAGTGACAGACATAGCGCTCTACAAAGACCGTTACACGGGTTGGTGGGAGTTACAGACACGACGCTCTACATAAACTTAATGAGCTACATTATCGCAGTGCGGGTTCCGTGTACTGTACTGATGCAGTCGAAGGATCGAATGTCTTGATGCCTGTCACTGGCTGGGAACAGTATACTTATCACCTTACCAGATTATCGATAATGGTTTCCGAAAGCCGATTCATTTCTAATTCATCCCTTGTATCATCTTTATAAATAAAAAGAGAATTCCTGACTGTCCTGTCTTGAGTCAGTCAATCAGTCGATTGACTGACTCATCAACGCCCAGCTCAAACCCTTGGACCTAGAGAGCTGAAATTTTGCACAGAGGTTCCCTTTATATGTAGACAAGGAATAAGAAAGGAATTCCTGGTAGTACGTTCCTGTGGGATATTTTCCGACATCCACGCGGGCGAAGCCGCTGGCAAAAGCTAGTATCCCATAATTTTATTGGTAGTTACTAATTTGGTCAACCAATCACGGCTGATTATTATATGATTATTAGAATTTGAAGATTTGACGCAGATTGAGTGCAGGCTTTCGAAATTCGGAAAATTAGCAAGAAGTTTCTGTTTTAGAATAAATAAAAAATAACTACATACTTATTCTTTTGGGGTATAAAAAAATTAAATGTTTTAACAACAAAACATTTAATTAACAACAACAACCATTATGGGAGTTCTAATAAATATATAAAACTTTTCGTCTTGCTATATTAATAGCAACACACATTTTCCCACTCTAGTAGAATATTCCGTTTCGCTTGTTTGATGTTTATCCTTTTAGCTTATTGTGTTGTCTCAGATTATTCGAATTATCTTTATAATAAATGTTGGCCTCGTTGTGCGATACGAGGATACTTTGTTCAGGAGCCAACGAGACAAGAAACAGTAACTTAACCATTCATCACAAACTAAAACGAGTTTTTTCTACTAGCCGGATGAGATTGTACAACCGAGCAATAAAATTGAAGAGAGTGCTTCGAAATGTTTCCATAAAGAGGACCGCAATGATGTAGCAATTACAATTTGCATGACTACGTTTTACAAAACAAGCGATTTCAGTAATGAGAATGTCGATCGATCGAGCACGCGACTGTACGTTCAATACTTTGCGGGAGCATCGAGCACGCGATTGTACGTTCAATACATCGCGGGAGCATCGAGCACATGACTGTAAATTCGATTCACTGCGGGAGCATCGAGCACACGACGAAGTTCGATGCATCGCGGGAGCATCGAGCACACGACTAAGTTCGATGCATCGCGGGAGCATCGAGCACATGACTAACTTCGATGCATCGCGGGAGCATCGAGCACACGACTTAGTTCGATGCATCGCGGGAGCATCGAGTACACGACTAAGTTCGATGCATCGCGGGAGCATCGAGCACACGACTGTAAGTTCGATGCATCACGGGAGCATCGAGCATACGACTAAGTTCGATGCATCGCGGGAGTATCGAGCACACGACTGTAAATACGATGCATCGCGGGAGCATCGAGCACGCGGCTGTACGTTCAATACATCGTGGGAGCATCGAGCACGCGACTGTATGTTCAATACATCGCGGGAGCATCGAGCACGCGACAGCAGGTTCAATACATCGTGAGAGCATCTAGCACGTGACTGTATGTTCAATACATCGTGGGAGCATCGAGTACGCGACTGTATGTTTAATACAACGCGGGAGCATCGAGCACGCGATTGCAGGTTTAATACATCGCGGGAGCATCGAGTACGCGACTGTATGTTCAATACATCGCGGGAGCATTAGCACGCGACTGCAGGTTAAATACATCGCGGGAGCATCGAGCACGCGACTGTACGTTCAATACACCGCGGGAGCAACGAGCACGCGACTGTACGTTCAATACATCGCGGCAGCATCGAGCACGCGACTGTACGTTCAATACATCGCGGGAGCATTGAGAACGCGACTGTACGTTCAATACATCGCGGGAGCATCGAGCACGCGACTGTACGTTCAATACACCGCGGGAGCATCGAGTACACGACTATACGTTCAATACATCGCGGGAGCATCAAGCACGTGACTGTACGTTCAATACATCGCTGGAGCATTGAGCACGCGACTGTACGTTCAATACATCGCGGGAGCATCGAGCACGCGACTGTACGTTCATTAAATCGCGGGAGCATCGAGCACGCGACTGTAAGTTCAATACATCACGGGAGCACGAACACCAAGCAAAACATTACAATCCGTGATGAATGCACTCGCACTGGTTCTCTACAAGCACAATACATACACAGTCAGATTAACAGGGAATCCAATATTATATTAGGGGATATTTCAATTTGTGTTGCATGAGGTCAGTAAGTAGCACACAAGTTTATAAGGTAAACATGAGCGCAAGTGGGAGGGGGAGCAGGAGCGCACTGTTTACATATTTATTGAAATAACGCGAAACAGTTCCTCACAAACATCGTAACTTTTTAATATTTATCAGTTTGTAAGAGAAAATTTAAATTTGTGTAAGGATAATATAAGCATTTGCGGCGAGTCACCACGACGCCCGGGTTTTTAAATTTTATACCGTTACATTTTCGTTGACCTCATATAATTTAACTCTCTGCAACTGAGGTGGTAGTATATCAGACACCGTCAATCATAACATTCGTTGCCATTTCGCAATATCACGTGATGTACCTTCCTGTATTGGTCCGCGGCAACGGGCAGTGTGGCGTGAGCGGTCGTGCGATCTACACGTTTGGTGCTAAGAGCATTTGGTGTACCTCAGACGTACGAGTAAGTACAGCAATAAGATCTGATTCTGACAGACGTTACCTCATAAAGATCGACTGTAATTCCATAGTGTCTAACATTCGTAACTTCAGTAAAAATATGTAAACTGCCATAGTGTCTCTCCTACGTAACCTCAGTTTATTATTTTTCTTGTAATTATATTTATTCTTCCAGTATGTTTTTTACTTTCAAATGTCGAATCCAGGGAACATAGCTAGCAGACCCTCCAAACGAAGTTTTAATGGAAGACAAGAAATATAGATACCTACGAGTAGATTGAAGACTGGCTCAAAGATTTAGAAGAAGAAAATAACTTCAGTGATGTTGACGATTCTGTTGAAGACCCTGACTTTATAACTGACGAAAGAGTGGAAAATCTTGAGAATGAAGGAAACAGGGAATCTCAAGAAGATTTTATATGGGAACCAAATGAAAGTGACGTGAAATGTTCGATCTAATCAAGCACTCGAAAGACACGTCGCTGGCCAATGGCAATATTTTAGAGGATATTGGATCTAGCTGGTGTGAATACCTTTGTCTTGTACCAAGGTTGTCCTGGTGCCAAATTGCGGAGAGGAGACTTCTTACTATCCTTAGCAAAAGAGTTAGTACTTCCCAGCGTGAAAAAGCGCGTCTATAATGACAGACTGCCGTGAGAGCTTCGATTAACAATCAAAAGGGTTTTAGGTAAGGATTTGCCTCCCCCTCCTCAACCTCCTCCACAACCTGGACCATCAGCAAGAAGAATGCTAGATGGATGCTAGGTAGCATATGCCCTAACAGATTGAAAAGGCAGACAAGATTCAGCTGCTGTGCTTGCAAAAAAGCTATTGGCTTGCCATGCTCGACTCAATTTTGTGAAGACTAAGTTCTAGATAATAAAATTAGGCTTGACTTTGAGACTGATTTGTGCCTAAACCTATCATAGGATATTGTTGATTTTTTTCATAGCGTTTAATTGTAATGCTCAAAGATAGAATAAGCATTAAGTTTTTTTTTAAATAATATTTTGTAACTGTATGACACCAAATGTGTAAAATGTTGATCTCATTAAAAGTGATTCGTATTAGTCAATGCATTATTTTATTAATATTGATATTTATTTGTTTCGAAAGTATAAGAACCACTACAACATATAAAATATGCATATATACAGGGTGATTGGAAGATGGGTGCAAAGCTTTAAGGCGAAGATAGTACAGACAATTTAGAACCATTTAAGCCATGGTTGTCTCAGACGAAGTCTTACCAATTTTTTTTAACCTAGGTTTTAAGTTTTTTTCGGAAATTCCCAAAATTTTATGTAAACTGCATAATTATGGCCAAATTGAAAGATAAATGAATTCATTTTTTATTTATTAATTTAAAATAATGTGTAAGCAATCAAGTAAACCATGATTTAGGTTTCTGTGTCAGTGGGTGTAAACAGCACTCTTTCATATGATACCCCACATGCCCTAGTAGGTCACTTTATGTTTGGGAATGTAGGATAAATAAGAAGCCCATACAGAGTCGCAGAAGTATATTAGGTAGCCACAATTGACAAGACAGTAAGAAAAAACAATAGGGAATAGAAAAGTCAAAACATGAGAAACTATCTTTCTAAAAAACAGGCCAGTGTTGTGATTATCAAAGTAGGTTTCAACACCTCCCCGTAATCAAAACACTCTGTATGTACTACATTCCCTATATACTCGTACACATCCTGTATAAAAATACCACATGTAAAGAAAAATATTCAAAGCACCTAAACTATTCAAACACAAACATCCTGTACATATCAACAAATTTTTCAAAAACAAAAAACTCTCAGAAACAAACTCATTAAAAAACCAAGCCCTAAGATAGCCCTAAAGATGTAAGGCACTTGTAATGTCTCAATTTAGGCAGTGGTTTTGTGAGTATGTCTGCCGTTTGGAGAGTTGATGAGATGAACTTGACATCGACTTGATTTGTGGAGATGCTCTCGCGGACAAAGTGATGTCGAATGTCGATATGTTTGGTACGAGAATGATGCGTGTTATTTTTGGTAAGTGAGATGGCACTTTGATTATCGCACATGATGGTTATTGGTGATGAATGTCACTGATAAGAGACCGGATGAAGATGGCTTCCTTACAGGCTTCGCCAAGGGCCATATATTCAGCCTCGGTTGTGGATTGGGCGACCGTTCTCTGTTTTCGTGACTCCCACGACACTGATGAACCGCACATCTTAAACACATACCCCGCATAGCAACGTCGGTCTACCAGATTACTTGCGTAATTGGCATCAGCGTATCCAATTCCATCACCAGTGTTGCTGTATGTTAGAGCGAGTCTGTTTATTATTCAAAGTACTCCGTTTGTCCACTACAAGCAAACGACAGTCGCTCAAACCTTCCTCTAAGCGAATCTGTTTATTATTCAAAGTAGTCCATTTGTCCACCATGAGCAAACGACAGTCGCTCAAACCTTCCTCTAAGCGAATCTGTTTATTATTCAAAGTAGTCCGTTTGTCCAATACAAGCAAACGACAGTCGCTCAAACCTTCCTCTAAGCGAGTCTGTTTATTATTCAAAGTACTCGGTTTGTCCACTACAAGCAAACGACAGTCGCTCAAACCTTCCTCTAAGCGAATCTGTTTATTATTCAAAGTAGTCCGTTTGTCCACCATGAGCAAACGACAGTCGCTCAAACCTTCCTCTAAGCGAGTCTGTTTATTATTATCATTCAAGCGTCCTCAATTCGTGGGCGTCCCCAACGTACTTCAATCCGTAAGACTTTCATCGCGACTTTTTCAGTACAAAAACGGCAGAATCGTGTGTTCCTTACAAAGTCAAACGAAATCAGTGCTTAAATGGACCAGAAGTTCAGTCGTCTTTCTAGAATTCAGCTAATTCTCGAAACTAATGATCGGTACTCAACACAGTAATGTCTAAAGATTTATGAAAGATCTTTAAAGTTTTTGCGTCCAGTAGCCAACACTCCAACAGTATATAAAAAAGGAACGTAAAAATCTAACGACGCGTTCAAGTTCGACATAGCTTCCAATGTCCTAGTTCCGAACTATGTCAGATCTACAATATAATGATGATAATATAGACGGAGATAGTTTTAAGAGCTCAACAAAAGAGGTTTAACTGTCATTTGACGACACGGTTGGCGCAGTGGTTGAGCGATTGACTGCTGCGCAGCATGTCGCGGGTTCGATTCCCGCACGGAACAAATATTTGTACGACCTACAAGTATTTGTTCCGAGTCTGGGTGTTTTTCTATCTATAATATGTATGTATTTACAAAAAAAAAAAAAAAAATAAAAAAAAATGTATATAAGTAGTTTATCAGCCATCTCGTTACCATAACACAAGCATTAGGTTGCTTAGCTTGGGGCTAGATGGCGTTGTGTGATATGTCCAAACATATTTATTATTTATTTATTTATTTATTTGGTGGAAACTTGTGGCCGCCGCCGAGGGCAGTCAGACAGTCGCAAAGTTTGCACGCGCTGTCTCATGTCACGATAATATACGCATGCCTGTAGCTGGTACAAAATTGTGCAAGGTGCTGGCATGCCGTGTGCCATAACAACTTCTAATTGGTCAATGTCAAAATGGATGCCAGCTACACACTAGCAGCTAGCAGCTGACATAGTTGAGTAAAAGCCTCAGGTATGTGTATTTTTGCCTTTAGTGCTGAGTGATTATGACGGCCATGACACAACGCGCCACTGTTTATAAATTTGGTCACTGTGTGAGCACTGCCACTGGATGTAATACAAAGTCGGTCACTGTGTGAGCACTGCCACTGGATGTAATATAAAGTCGGTCACTGTAGGAGCACTGCCACTGGATGTAATATAAAGTCGGTCACTGTAGGAGCACTGCCACTGGATGTAATATAAAGTCGGTGACTGTATGAGCACTGCCACTGGATGGAATATAAAGTCGGTCACTGTGTGAGCACTGCCACTGGATGTAACACAAAGTCGGTCACTGTGTGAGCACTGCCATTGGATGGAATATAAAGTCGGTCACTGTGTGAGCACTGCCACTGGATTTAATACAAAGTCGGTCAATGTATGAGCACTGCCACTGGATGGAATATAAAGTCGGTCACTGTGTGAGTACTGTCACTGGATGTAACACAAAGTCGGTCACTGTGTGAGCACTACCATTGGATGGAATATAAAGTCGGTCACTGTGTGAGCACTGCCACTGGATGGAATATAAAGTCGGTCACTGTATGAGCACTGCCACTGGATGGAATATAAAGTCGGTCACTGTGTGAGCACTGCCACTGGATGTAACACAAAGTCGGTCACTGTGTGAGCACTGCCACTGGATGTAACACAAAGTCGGTCACTGTGTGAGCACTGCCATTGGATGGAATATAAAGTCGGTCACTGTGTGAGCACTGCCACTGGATGTAATACAAAGTCGGTCAATGTATGAGCACTGCCACTGGATGTAATACAAAGTCGGTCAATGTATGAGCACTGGCACTGGATGGAATATAAAGTCGGTCACTGTGTGAGCACTGCCACTGGATGTAACACAAAGTCGGTCACTGTGTGAGCACTGCCATTGGATGTAATATAAAGCCGGTCACTGTGTGAGCACTGCCACTGGATGTAATACAAAGTCGGTCAATGTATGAGCACTGCCACTGGATTTAATACAAAGTCGGTCAATGTATGAGCACTGCCACTGGATGGAATATAAAGTCGGTTACTGTGTGAGCACTGCCACTGGATGTAACACAAAGTCAGTCACTGTGTGAGCACTACCATTGGATGGAATATAAAGTCGGTCACTGTGTGAGCACTGCCATTGGATGTAATACAAAGTCGGTCAATGTATGAGCACTGCCACTGGATGTAATACAAAGTCGGTCAATGTATGAGCACTGCCACTGGATGGAATATAAAGTCGGTCATTGTGTGAGCACTCTTCGTCTGTAAGAATGGTACATGAAGGCCGAGGTCTTAATGGCACATTTCGCGTCAACAAGACGATTTACTCCATCTAGGTTTGACAAGAAAAAATGGAGTAGTTTTTAGTAAACGTTTAGCAGTCAGCTACAAATTTCATTTGTTAAAATCAGCAGCAATCTCACTTTACTATGTGAGTGAGCAGAAAACGACATATTTGTGCTGCGCTGCATTCCACCCCTACTTTATGATCAACACAAATACTCTACTGTGGACGCAACGACGCGACTTGTATGCAAACAACATAATATTTTCTATTACATTACATCTTAGATATGAAAGAATTATGTGTTTACTTGAAACTGCTGAATATGTATGCAGATTCTTCTCTGATATACAAAATAAATTAGTGTTGACAAATCTGAATATACTCGTATGTACCATTTCACTTGTATTTAAGACTACGTAATACATTTGAAGCTTTGCTGTGGTGTATCGTGCATACGTCACGAGTATCACTCCGCAGTCGCTCGGTGCAGGTGGCTGACATATCTAGGGCGTCATCGGAGTGACATTCGACGAATTTGTTGCGCCCGCACAAATCCGGGCACGCGAGTAGATTGTACAAAAGCAAGCTTGTTGCTTTGCAATACAAACATAGTTTTCAAACGCGCAATGTTTCAAAATACTTTTTCTATTTAGTTTGTGATACAAAAAGCTCTTTTTTTTTTGTGGAGAAAAATAAATCATAACAAACTACGTTCACTAAAAGATTAAACGATTACGATCTGATATCAAAAAAACAAAGAAACAGGTAACTAATAATAACTACGTAACAGAGGATGGACCGGTAAACAATGTCAATGTGTGTGTGTGTGTGTGATGTGGTTCATCAGCGGATAACAAATCCCTGCGGAGACAGTAGGTACTTTTCAACTAAAATTGTTAGTCGTAAAATGAGTGTTGCGGCGTCGGCGCGGCGGTGTGTTGCTGGCGTGAATCACTGATCAGCAACCCTGAGCGACACTCCGCGAACTGGTTATTATAGTGGACTGATTTGGTTTTTGGATTCTTCGGATGTGTGCCTTGGTAAAAATAAAAATATTGCATGTTACTTAGAACAAGGACTTTATAAAAGTCATTATTTACCGCGCATACATGACAATCAGAGAAACACTTGACACATGCACTGTCAAGTGTCAATAGGACAGTGTTACAATGTAAAAATACTAACTTATAATTGTTGTAATCTTGCAACGATAAGTTGCCTCTTCTAAACCGACCGCTGTAAACAACTTACCTGCACTGGGGACTTTGTAATAAACAAGAAACAATTTGTTATTGATGACTTTTATTTTGTAACGTTGTTATGAACCCAAGAATTTGATTTTATGCTCATGAAAACGAAATTTAAGAACGGAACGGAACGGTTTAACGGAATTTAAGTCATGTTGCGCCGAACCCTAATAAATTGGGAAAAAGGCGGTGGATAATGATTGATTATGCCTATAGTCTGTTTTTCTTTTTAACAAACGAGTACCGAAAATGTATAATTGCGTTGCTATTGCTTCACGTAATCAACATAAAGTCCGTTCCACATAAACCAAACGCTGTGCATGTACATTCAGTTGCGTGACTCAACTGAATGTACATGCACAGCGTTTGGTAGTCGATAGTACGCGCAGGTTTTAGTGACTGAATCAGACGATATTGCTCTTTGACCAACATATTGATAGTATCACCAATAGAGCCTCTCGTAGCCTTGGTTTTGTAATGCGTACTTGTAAGCCTTTTAGTAATTGTCATAGTCTAAAGATTATATACTTTGCATATGTGCGTAGTATTTTGGAGTATTGTAGTCCAATCTGGTCACCACAATACGAGGTATACACTAAAAGAATTGAAAGTTTACAGAAAAAGTTTATAAAATTCCTGAACTACAGATCCCGGAAACGTCATGATTCCTATGCCCGAGACTGCAGACACTATGACATGCTTCCCCTTGTGGATAGGCGTAAGATGTTGGATATACTCTTCCTCTTTGATATCCTGCGGGGTCGCTTGGACAGCAGTGATTTGCTATCATGTATAGGTTTCTGTACCCCGAAAACACGTACCAGACACACAAAATTACTCAGTATCCCTGGCTACCGTACAAAATACGGGAGAAATGCTGTTCTGACCCGACTGCCTCGCAACTATTCTGAAAGTTTTGAAAGTGTCGATATATTTCATTTATCCAAACAATCATACCGTAAACAAGTCAAGCAGCTACTGTTTAGTGGACAAGTTGTGCCATAACTCATTCTTATATTCTTATAAGTATAGGCAAATTTTTAATTACTTAGTTTTTTCTTTTCCCTTTTGTCAATTAATATAGTCATGGTACATATTTGTAACCTTGATTTCACGTGAGTAATGTGTCAACAATCGCATTTTACCTATTATTGATAGGTATACTTGTTTAAGTTTTTTCATTTGTTTTCTCTCGCTACTTTCTAGTTACCTAGCTTTATCAATGCCGTGAAACTCCATTATTGGCTAAGTGATAATTGTCATCATCTCGCTATCATTGAACAGTGTATACAGACTGTAGGATGCTGTAACTTTGACGCAACTGCTTTGAGCTGTTCATTGATAGTGTGGTGAACATTCATAACTCATGTAATTAGTTATAAGCTGTTGAGTTTCCTAATAAATAAATAAATAATAAATAGATATTATTTTGTGCGTGAGTCATGGCGGACATGTCTCCTATACAGTAAATTAAAAAAGTATTCAATATGAACGGGCCTTAACAATTTAAAAACAAAACAAAGGCGTTGGCCCCACCCCGATCAATGACCCATCTCCCTCTGTCAATATCTGAAATGTACGAGAGACATAACTCAGTACTCGTTTGTTAAAAAAAACAGACTACAGGTTGAGCAAATACAGGCGTGATGCTATTTATAGAATGAAAGTCAGAAACCTGTCACCGTTTGCCTCTTGCGGTCCTCTTCGGCGAACACCTCCTCGGCAGTGCTCGGCTTCGTCTTGCCCTCGTCCCAAGGGAACTCCTCTTTCTGCAACAACGAAATCTCTTTCAGCACTTATTTACAATTTTATTTGACATCTGTAAGTTTTGTATTTAAAATATTTGAGATAATATTGGTCACGAGTATAACTAGGCTAGTTCAGTGCAATGCAAATAGAAAACATTCAGCTGTTTTGTAGAATATGCACCTGGATCGTCAGTTTCAAAGTCCAATAATGATTGATTGATTATTTTATCGAAAATGGGTTGCTTTAGAAAATCAAAATACTTCTTAATATAATATATGAAAAGAAAAGTCCTGACTGACAGACTCATCAACGCCCAGCCCTAACCATTGGACCCAGAAAGCTGAAATTTTGCACAGAGGTTCCCTTTATAATGTAGACAATGAACAAGGGAGGAATTCCCGGTAGTATGTTCCCGTGGGATATTTTCCGACATCCACGAGGGTGAAGCCGCGGGCAAAAGCTAGTTTTTTTTAATAAAATGTAATATTTTTTGTTAAAACATGAATAATATTTTGTATGGCTATCGGCGTGCGGCGGGACGCGTTGATCTTTCATTATAATCATCTCTGATGTTTCAATATAAAAAATGAATTTAATAGTAGACTTTATTATATGCCTGTTATAGTATCTACGTACTACAGACATTTTACATCATATACTTACTTTTTGCATTCATTAATATGTAATAATTATGTATGTATCATACTCCTTTATTGATTTTGCATTAGTATTTTGTGAATCGGTCTAAATCGATTTGTTTTCATTAATTTTCTTATTGTTCATTGTTTTGGCACTTATGTCAGGCTGTCAAGCTGTCATTACTTTTTCTTCTAATTTTCTCTCATAGAGTTTTTTACTGACTTTTTCTAATCTGGATTCTGAGAAAGAAGCACCTCTGCGTCAAGTCTTTACCTTATTTATCGAGACGGGGTCTGTGCTTACTAACAACTTAATCACTGCCGGAGTGACCCGTGTGCAGGGAGGTATGGCAGAGCAAAGAGCTTCACGGGCGTTTTTACCGGGTCCTACATGGGCCCGATGTAGACCTCTTAGCGTCCGTATCCTGGTTGCGATTCGGCGCTCTCTTTGGGGAAACCGAAGGTTTTGTCTTTGCAATTATTGCAGTTGACATCTGTCGGGCATGCCACCGTCCGGGGGAATCAATCCGTCACATTATTTCTGGCTGTTCTCGTCTGGCTAACGGAGACTACTTGCATAGGCACAACTTTGTAGCCAGGATTCTCCACCAGCAACTTGCTCTGAATTACAGACTTGTGGAATCGGAAATACCGTACTATAGGTACCGACCCAGTTCTCGAAAATGGCAATATCACGTTGTATTGGGATCGATCTATCATCACTGACAGGACTATTGTTGCAAATAAGCCAGATATAGTGGTGATAGATCGATTAGAGCGTCGCACAATGATTATTGATATAGCGGTCCCGCATGACGAGAATCTCGTGAAAGCTGAAAAAGATAAGCAGATCAAGTATCTTGACCTGGCTCGCGAGGTTGTCGACATGTGGGATGTAGATACAGCAATCGTTGTGCCGATAGTCGTGACGGCCAATGGCATAATAGCCAAGAGCCTCGATCAACACCTGAGGAGGCTCTCGTTAGGCAGCTGGATCAAGGGCTTGATTCAGAAAGCGGTACTTCTCGACACGGCGCGTATCGTTAGGAGGTTCCTCTCTCATTAGCCCTGACCACCGGTAGCTATTTTTTATATTTTTAAATATTTTTATATTTTTTATATTCTAATATTTAAAAATATAATTTATATGTATATATTAATGAAATAAAGAAAATAATAATAAAACGTTTATTGATCCAAGATACATAGACACATTTTGTATTCATGTTACATCCTAAGACTTAATATTAAAAGCATAATACTATGATCGTTACGCTGAAACTATACCGCTATTCTGCAACGTTATTATTTAACTCCAACTCCTCCGCTAGACCACGGGTCCATATTGGTGCAAGTCATTTCCAAACTGCCGATCTCAAAGCTCTGAGTGCAAAAAGTAGAAAGCAGCTCTCCCTAGGCACCGCACGTTGCAGCTGTCACCTCGCGCGGCTTGCGACTTGTCGGCGCGTCTGATTGATTGCTTAGGGGAAATCACGTTACGCAATATCTGATGATTGCGTGTTAAAATTGCTCGTTTTACGTCTTTTATGAAATGCTGCTTATGATTATATTATATGCTATATGCTAGCGTAAGCCAATAAAACTGTTTATATACATTTAGAAATTGAAGTAGAACTGAAGCAACTAACACGGCCGTGATTTTTTCCCGCCGCGGTGTTCGATTTTCAACGCTCGGCGTTGAGCGTTGAATGAATGCGACATATGAAATTCTGTAGGTACTTGTGTTCCCACGGACGCGAAATAATCGCGTGCGTTGGTCAGCACAGCGCGCTGGCTCGTAGAGTGCGGACGGGCTACATGCTCAAGGCTGTGGCGCACAGCGATGCTGAGACAAAGAACGCAGCGAAGTAAATAAACCACATGACTGATTATTCCAAAGTTTTCTTTACCGGCGTAATGAAAATAATTTATTTGAAGTTAGTTATCGGACTTCATTGGACCATATCGGTTAATGTAGCGTAGGTACGCAGTAAGCACTCACTTTATTTTACAAATCTGTTTGTTAATGGATATTTGCCTGTTATTTTGTTTTATAACATCTCCGATGTTTCCAATTCCAATATTAGGTAGGTACCTACCTACCTACCCATAAAACGGAATCCTAAAATAGTTCTGGGTATATGTACATGTATGGGTGGAGTTTATCATAAAGAAAGTAAGTAAACATTAAACAGATTTAATTTGGGAAAATACATTAAAGTAAAAATTCAGAATAATTATTTCCTTAAATTATTGTATGGTGTCAAAAATTGGCCTTTTAAATTATATATACAAATTTAAGGGATGTATCCAACATTTTATTTAGTTCTGTTGTGGTCTCCTGGCCTCACAAATAGCTGCCGCTAATCATTTTACGGAGCCCATCGTACGTCCGCACTGTACGAAGATTCAGTTTGAAGTGGTTTTTTAACGCTTGTTCGAACACTCTGTTGAAGGTGGGAAAAATCACGCTAGGCGTTTTTATTCCACCGCGATGTTATTACGTCCATGGGAACGTGCGCTTAGGCCTCGTTTACAGACACGCGGGGCGTCAGGCGGCGCGGGGCGGGCTGCGGGGCGTCAAGCGTTTTATCCGTTTATGGCACGCACGCGGCGGCGGCGGCGACGCAAGTGGCGCTCGCGGTGTCATTAAGTTGCCACGTCCGCCGCGGCGTCGCCCGTCGGTTCACCCGCCACATGCGACGCTACAATTCAAACAAACGCGTGTAAAATCGCGTCTCCATAAACGCTCTCACAGATCGCCCTATGTTTGAATTTCATGCAGGCCGCGCCGCTCAACGCGCCGCTCAACGCGCCGCGCGACGCCCCGCGTGTCCGTAAACGAGGCCTTACGTAGCGGCAGGTCAGCCAGTGTAAGTTGTGTTGAGACGCAGGGCTACCGCGCAATGTTCAATGAGAAGCTGTAGCAGCTACTGAATTCATAATTACCGAACACTTCTTGCTCACTAATTGCAGTAGAGAGGACGCCATCGGACCCAGCGGGAATGGACACACAACTTTACTCAAATAAGTAAATATGGAGAAGAAAACGAGTATTCTCAGAAAATTTAATTTGTCTAGACTGAACCATTAAGTTGATTGAATTAGGTTGGATATAATAAGTTTGAAGAAGAAAATGCTACATCTAAGGTACCAAAGTAAAAGCACATAAAACACATGTTTTCATTAATTTTTGTGAGTTTTTCCATCACAGCTGCCATTTATTTTATTGAATCTACAATTCGTAAATATTACTATTGGTTTAGAGTGATAAATTAATATTCGTTACGCTACATTTGGTTACATGTTTTTACTTTATTAGGACCTGTATTGAACAGTGTGCATTTAGAGTCTTTACAACCTGACCACAAGCCTTTAGTATTCTACCAAAATAGGGACTCGTTGTGAGTTGGGATACACATAAAACCACGTAATTCTAAAATAAATGAGAAGTAGTAGACAGGATAGATCTGACGATGCTTCTTCATTAGAGGGCGGCGTGCGATCAATTATTAACGGGCACATACATATGAATGCGCCACATTGTTCACTGGAGCACTCCCAGGATTCGTGGCTTACGAACTCACTGAGCACTCCTTTTGTTGTTATTTACTTGTGCTGGCCACTCGGCTCGGGAGTCGGGCAAAGAGCGATACTCGTAATTGGAACATTGAGAGGTTTGTATGCGCCGATTTGTTACAATATGCAATAAATAATTTCAGTGTGTTGCTAAAAAGTAGGTAAAATATATTTAATTTACAGCAGAAATACTTTTTACATGGAAGCAGTGAAGCTGTAGATCGTGATGTATGTAGCAATCTATGAAGCGTCCAGCGGCAATCGTTGCGATCACACGGAGAAATGCGTAAAACGTGCGTCCGCAAGAACTTGTACTCAGCTGAATAGCGAATGTGTTTCACTCAAGATGTGGGCGATAAGCCGCACGCAATACGTGACTTCACTGCCATCTTAGACTTTTATTTACGAATACAAAGAGACTTTTTTTAGTTCAGCACCAAAATAACGGCTTACGGCACTGTTCTCGACTATAAAGAGTACAGATCGTTCTAGTGCAATGCTTTATACAGGTCATTGGCTAATTCAACACTACAAATTATTTATTTTTTCTATTGTCTTTCGCTAAGTCACGTGGGTTAGGTCATTCGCTAAGCCACGTGGGTGAGGTCATTCGCTAAGTCACGTGGGTGTGGTCATTCATTAAGTCACGTGGGTGATGTCATTCGCTAAGTCACGTGGGTGAGGTCATTCGCTGTCACGTGGGTGAGGGCATTCACTCAGTCACGGTAATTCTGGAAAGTTAATATCAAAAGCAATGGCCAGCTTCTTTAGGTAAGAGAGACTACAGACAGACAACAGACAATATTAATTAGACAACGTTGAACGCTTTCAAGGACACTGAACGAGACACAATACAAGTTTTACTGTTATGACGTCTATAGATTGATAGGATTGGCTTTCCTATCTGCGAATCTGTTCAGTATCGTTCTGCGCTTGCCCGACGACACTTTCGTGTACAAAGTTCCCTTATGTACAGTAAAATCAACAAGACCCTATCAATTTATAAACTTACCCTGCATAAGGTCAAGCTGAGTGTAAAGTCTTGGCTACTGTCCCTCAATTACGACGAAACAGAGCAAATTTTATAAACTCTTTCGTAATATAAATTCTAGCCTATGAGAGGCACTCAACTTCACCCTTTACTCGCGTTCCCAGTCAACCTTTCCTATACATTCAATTTCAATTTACACACATACTCACATACTTCAAGGACACCCACACACACACACACCCACCACACATAATACACGCACACACACACACACACACTCACAATCACCACTACAGGCTTTTTCTAAACTTTTTTGTATTAGTTTAGTCTTATTATTCATTTTTTTTTTTTTTTTTTTTTTTTTTTTGTTTGTTTTTTTCATTGTTAGTCTTATTGCATAAGTTTTCAATAGTATTTACTCCCGGGAGAGGGCACTGGCACTTGTAACACAGGTTTATCACCTAGCACAAGTGTCAGGGACTTCACACTATTATTTTGTAATTCACTTTCTTATGTAATAAAGATTATTATTATTTGTTTGTTTGTTATTTTGTTTGTTATAGCCGTTTAGTGTCCATAAGGGGAATATAGAAAGGAAAGGTTACGAAACGAAACACAAGAGTGCAGGGATACCTTGAAGCTTGCCTTAGTAATTTGAAAACGTGGTAAGAAAAAGTTGTGTGTTCAACAAAAGTAAAGATAATGTCAGCAACCAAATACCAATACCACTCTAATTTTTAGGGTTCCGTACCTCAAAAGGAAAAACTTTTTTACAAAAAAATACAACCGACTTCCAAAAACATCACTACAAAGTGAAAAATAACTTTAATTTCGGAAGTCGGTGGCAAAAAACGAAAATATATTTAACACCGACTTCCGAAATTAAAGTTATTTTTCACTTTGAAGTGATGTTTTTGGAAGTCGGTTGTATTATTTTGTAAAAAAAAGTTTTACACACACGAAATGATTCGTTAAACTACTGTTTAAGTGTTCACGTGATGCCTAAAAGATAATATTCTTAAATTTTTTCTTGTGTTCTGATTCTAATTAAATTATTTTGGATAATACCTAATTAAGATTTAAGAAACTGAAATGTTAATCTGATTTGATAGCTACTTTAAGAAAAATATGTGCATGTTATTAAATAACAACCAGCCGGCGCAAACTGATCATAAGAGACATGTTTACTTTACACCGTAGCGGCAGACGTAGCACGAGTACGTAGACCAATCAATAGCTGCTATGAACGCTGTGTTACACTTTAACAACTTTCTAGACTTAACAAATATAAGCGATTAACTTGTGAGCATTTCATTGAAATTTGGATTTAATTTCAAGTTTGTTTATGTTTTAGACTAAACAAATTAAGCAATAAAAACATTTCTATAATGAATATCTTATATGTAAGAAACAAATTGTGTCACAAAAGGTGACATACTCGTACGTATCTTCCCACAGATGTACACAATTCTACCAAAGGTGCTTTTGTTTTACAGTCTGATTTAAATAGAAAATGGCCGTCAAGATCAGAGCACAGCGCGATAAGTAACAGACATCGTCCATCATGATAGCTTTATCTTTCTTGCTTGAATTATTATTATCATTTTCTGTGGTGTATACAAGCGTGAAATAAGCATTTTTATCAAGATTACATAATTCATTAATGGTCCACTTTTTATATTTTTATTATACAAAAGTTGAATGGTTTCACTCACCAATTTAGTTTGAATTCCGTTAGAACCAAACTTACAATAATTGATTCGAATAGAATGCTAATTATGTTATAATGTGATCCCAAAACTTTAATGAAAATCTCTGTCTATACGTACATCTTTAAACATATTAGGTACATACAAGATAATTACTGTTATGTATATTTTGTGTAAAGAGAACTATGTTTGTCATCCGATTTCAGCAAGATGTCCATGAGCACTGGCTCCCCGAGTAGCAATAGACTATTAGATAACTATGTATTAACACTCTACCAAAACACATTACGAAGTCCCGAATGACTCTTATGTATGGAACAATAAATTAACCGATTTAAATATTCAGTACATTGCCGTTCATGTTCTACGACTTTAGCTAGGAGTGTCGGATACCGCAATGTGAATCAAACTGTGCGAAAACATCTGTCGTTAATATCGGGACGTGGTGCGCGCCTGATCCTCTGAAAGTTCTTTGAGGTGTCGAACAGGCGCCACGCTGGGATACAAATGATCCGGCTCCAGCTGACGCGGACCCCGACCGTGTTGCGGGCCCTCGAGCCCCGGGCTTGTCGCGTCAGTGTTCACTGTAGTGTGAAGACAGCAAGCAGGAGGTAGATAAACGGTACGCGATCACTCACTTTAGCAAAACGCGTTGTGAGATTTTAATTTTATCTCAACCTTTAGAAATAAGGTCACCTGCGATATATTTAGCGACTGCGGTGGAAAGTCACCCAGCTTTACATTCACGACTCAATACGACGAGTATCACACGTTCCTGCTTTGCTGCGAACTAAACCGATTAGTCACAAACTTAATTCCATCACTTTTATCCAATGTAGGTATTTCTAACCGACTACGGCGAAGCTCAAATGGAGGGCAGTAAGTAGTGCAAGAGTATGTCGTAAGCTTTCCGCCAGAACTACCGTGTGGAGGAGCAACAAGCACGTAATAGTTGCACAACACCTGTCGTCACCGACAGTACGCTGGCACCGCACCACGTACGCCGAACTCATTTACTTACCAGAGCTTCCAAAGTTCCTCACACCGAGTGCTTTGTGAATTTCAAAAAAGGTTCACCACATTTCCCCACAATTTTGTTAAATTTTGCTCAGTTTGGCTGAGTGTGCGAGTGGCTCCTTTAGGATATTCTCAATTACGACATAGTTGAATCTTTTCAGAGGACCACGCGCCGGTAAAAGGTTTGGGCTGGACGTTTAAAGTTCATCCCTTTCGAGGTACATTAGGACTCGTTCTGATGCTTCACACGATTTCGTATTATTAAATGGAATATACAACGTGAACAGGAACTCAACGTTATCGAAATGTAATTTCAAAAGTTGTTTGAGTGACTGAAGTGGTTTATTTTGACTCAACTTTTAATGAAATCCTGGTTTTTTTATCTACAAAGCACCTACAGGTGATTCTTTATTTAAAAGTTGATGCTGCAGGGTTTTCGAAGAAACTTTTCACAAGGACTGCTCCTACAATTAAGCATTTTCCTGCAGCTTCTGACTAAGGTACAACATGAAAATATTTCAGAAATCGGTAGTCCAACACCGGTGTGGAAAAAGCCTTACATAATAAATTAGGAAAGCATTCTTTTATCTGTCTCTTATGTGTGTTCCTGCACTGCGTTGTGCGGCCAAATTACATTGTTATTTCTTTTTACCTCCAATTGTTTATACATGTTATAAAAATAAATGTAACTGTGTAGGTGTTTAATTATCTTACTTAAATTGCGATTCGATAGTGGTTTTTAAGAGCAAAACGAAGTTTAATTAAAATATTTTATAAGGGTGTAATTTTGTTAAAATGCTACGTGATTTAAAAGCATAGGTACGAGTAATAATAATTATTTTATTATAAAGGGAATTATGCACCCTTTAAAATGACCGTCCCTATTATCCCTCAAAAGATTTCGGTAAAAACCGTAATTACTTCGTTCCCAACTAGGGGATGAAAAATATTATAAATTTCGTCCATACCCGGCACGTCGCTCATAAAAATGCTCCTCGCTCAAAAGGCTGAATATTTTCTACATAAATAATTATATTACACTAGGTACTTCGTAAGGAAGAATTTGTGGTATTTTTACAGAGTGATAAGTGCACGGATTATTTGTTTGGTTATTTTTGGCTGCAAACTTAATCAAAACATTTGCAAAAGCCAGATCAATGTGTAACGGAAACAGCTCAATATTCAGTTCATATTAAGCAGACATCACGTCAACACTTCATTTTATCATTGCGTAATTCTATTCAATCAACAGCTATTTAGTGTACAAGATATGGATATGTCGCAGGGAAATGAGGATGTCGAATATTCTTGTTTATTGCGTCTTCTTACTAAAAATATTTAATGATATGACAAAAAAACTTTTTTACAAAAAAAAAAAACAACCGACTTCCAAAAAAATACAACAAAGTGAAAAATTACTTTAATTTCGGATGTTGGTGTCTTTGGATCTGTTTTTAAGCTTTTTGCCATCGACTTCCGAAATTAAAGTTATTTTTCACTTTGTAGTATTTTTTTGGAAGTAGGTTGTTTTTTTTATAAAAAAGTTTTTTATTTTTCACTTTTTTGTGGGTCAGTCTCTAAATCATCTAAGTTACAATAGCCTAATGTCAACCGCTCATCACCTTTTACAAAATATTGCTTTTCCCCAAACAAGGACGTTAATTGTTGAGGAGTTCTCCCAGTAAGGAACCAAGAGAACTGGAACTGATGGTGAAGTCACCATCAGCTCAATGGAGCTGAAATGTCAAAATATGTAATGTGACGAGCATAAATTGCTTAGCAATAATCGAATTGCAACCCGTGAAATACGTATTATTGAGTAGTTCCGATGTCCATCTCTGGTCTTCCTCATCAGTTCCACTTCACTAAATGGTGCTTTCCGGGAGCAAACGCACAAGTAACTATAAAAAAATACCCAAATCGCTATAGGTGCGCCTATAAAATTTGAAGGTTCCCCTCGATTTCTCTAGGATGCCATCATCAGATCCTGCTTTCCTTGTCATGGTACCACCCTTGGGATATTTCGTTTTCAACAAAAAATAATCATAAAAATCGGTTCATAAACGATGAAGTTATCTGCGAACACACATAAAAAAATATACGACATTATTTTTAGTACGAGTATATGCGAAACCTGAATATAGTTTGTTGAGAATAAATAACTGAATCGATACCAATAATTTTTATACCGTGTTATACTTTGCCCCAAAAATCTTTAAAAAAGATTACAATATGGACACCACGCCACGAACACAAGTCACTGCAGGTCATAGCGGCACTAGGCTCGGGCGCACAGCGGGCGCCGCGTGGTGATCATGTTTTTGTACGGACAACTAGGTAGCATACGAGTAACAAGCTTATAACTTTGTGATTTTTCATGATACAGTTTTGTAATTTTGTTTATATAGATTCTTTACATAAAAATACTAAACACGTGTTTCGGGTTTCGCATATGCTAAAACTGATGTTGTATATACGGTCCAATTGAGAAACCTCCTTTTTTTGAAGTCGGTTAAAAATGGAAATATAATGACAGTCGTAGATGTTGTTTCACTAAACTAAATCCAGTAAAATGAGAAAAGTATTGATGTATAAAACAAAATTACAAATTAACTGAGGCATTTTTATTAGCTATTAGCTGCCCGCCCTGGCTTTGCACGGGTGTACTAATGAAGAAAATGAGACCAAATCTTCCCTTTGCAGTACGTCCGTGTAATTAAATAAAATAACAATTAAATAATTTTACAACGATACCTAACACATTGAGTTCTATATACTACTATTGCAATAGTATTATTTAGTTAAGTATAGACTACTATTGTAATACCACCAATATATTGGTGGTATTTTTAAAAATAGCAGGTATAATATGACGTTCTACTACTTTATTACTACTTTTTAGGGTTCCGTACCTCAAAAGGAAAAAACGGAACCCTTATAGGATCACTTCGTTGTCCGTCTGTCTGTCTGTCAGTCTGTCAAGACCCTTTTTCTCAGAAACACGTGGAGGTATCAAGTTGAAATGAATAGCTAATACGTACGTCTGTGGTCCCTTGAAGTCCTAAAAAACTCAAGCTTCTAAGTCAACGCAATAAAAACATACGGCCATTTATGCGGCATATTTTGATACTCGCAAGTAAATCAAAACTTACAGGGTACTTTGCGTTGTCCTAGAACCACGAAATTTGGCAAGAGACAAGGTCTCACAGCACAAATAAAGCAAAAAGGCCAAAAATTGTTAATTTGTAGATCTATCACATGAAAAAAATTAACTCTGTCAGTGTGTGACCCTTTTTCTGATGGACGCGTGGAGATATCAAGTTGAAAGTAATATCGAATACGAAGTCTATGGTCCTTTAGAGTTCTAAAAAAATCAAGCTTCTAAGTCAACGCAATAAAAAATACGGCCATTTTGTGACACATTTTGATACTCGCAACTGTCGCAAGTAAATCAAAACCTATAGGGTAAGTACTTCCCATTGACCTCGAATAATGAAATTTGGCAAGAAACAAGGTCTCACAGCACAGGTTAACGAAAAAGTCTAAAAAATGTTAATTTGTAAAATCACATACAAAAAAATCCAAGTCTGTCAGTCTGTCAAGACCCTTTTTCTCAAGGACGCGTGGAGATATCGAGTTTAAATTAATATCAAATACGTAAATCAATTGTCTCTTAAAGTTTTAAAAAAATCAACCTTCTACGTCAACGCAATAAAAAAATACGGCCTTTTTGTGACACATTTTGGATACTCGCAACTGTCGCAAGTAAATCAAAACCTATAGGGTACTTCTCGTTGACCTAGAATAATGAAATTTGGCAAGCAGCAAGGTCTCTCAGCACAAGTAAACGATTTTTCCTTTACTTGTGCTGAGAGACATTGACTCCAAAAAAAAAAAAAAAAAGTTGTTAATTTGTAGTATTATGACATTTAGGATTTTAAATTCTTTTGCCGCCGGGGTCGCGGGTAGTTCGAAAGAGATACCGTGGCCCTGGCACGGGAACTGAAGGAACACGGGTGGGTTTTAGTCAGTAAAAGTCTGACACGCCCTCCCGCTCTGCCCAGAGCGGGAGAAGTCATTTGATGATTTCCCATCCACAAAAAAAAAAAGGATAAATTCTTTTCAACTACGGAACCCTTCATTGTGTGTGTTCCGACACTCACTTGGCCGGTGTTTTTTTACAAAACAACAATTTTTTTCGGATATAACAGATAAAACGTTGCAAGGAATTGAACAAGTAAACCGGCTCTATTTTATAGTACTTTTGAAAGTATAATTTAAATAAATATTGTACATATTATAAAAAGTAAGTTTAAAAACTAAAACCCGACTACTGAAAAATCACGCTCTAAAAAGTATGAAACAAGAAAAATCTCATCTGTAAAAGAAGAAGTTAAAAATCCGGAGTCACACGTCATGTTACGAAAAAAATATGTAATGACGTAGTTCACAATTACTTTTGTTTTTTGATTCTTATTTCTTTTGATATTATAAAATAAAAATTAAAAACAAGAAACTTCACCACTACCCCGCAAAGGCCTGTGAAACGTACTCAGAAGAGCGATAAGTCCACTGACATCGCTCCAGCCTAGATCCAGCTGATTTGTCGCCGCAGCACCGTTTTCTTGGGGATCACGCTCGACTCAAGGCTACAATGGGGTCCTCATTTAACATCACTTGCAGGACGGCTTAGTTCAGCAGCATATGCTGTCACAAAAATCCGTCAATTTACTGATGTAGATACCGCGCGGCTAGTCTATTTTAGTTATTTTCATAGTATCATGTCTTACGGTATTTTACTTTGGGGACGGGCTGCAGACATCGAGTTAATTTTTATTCTGCAGAAAAGAGCCATTAGAGCCATATATAATCTCCGCAAGCGCGATTCTCTAAGGGAACTATTTAAGGAAATTAACATCATGACGGTACCTTGTCAATATATCTACGAAAATATCATGTACGTAAGGAAAAATTTACATCTTTTTAGTAAAAGAGGTGAAAGGCATAATTATAGTACTAGAAAAAGGGACCTATTAGCTCAACCAGGTTTCAGACTAGCTAAAGTAGACTCGTCGTTCATGGGGTACTGTTTAAAATGTTACAATAAAATACCTCCACACATACTTCAACTCAATGAGACTAAATTCAAAACTTGTATAAAACGCACACTATGCAGGCAGGCATATTATAAGTTTGGGGATTACATAACTGATAAAAATGCTTGGCTCAATGCTGGTCCTGCTCCACAACCACAACTAATTAATTAACATTTGAAGATACTGTTGGAGCTGCTGAAGATTGTAAGACTATCATTGCATTGTATAGACCCAATCTCCTTTGTATTATATAATTGCATAGCACATGTGTGAGTACTATGTACATACTCTAAAGCTACCATTTACTGGGTACGTCTTTGTTTGACTTGAATGTGCCCTGGCGGCTGAGAGTATGTGACGCTCACTCTAATGTCTCGCTGATGGTGGCGCGTGTTGGATCATTTAGCCAATCCATGCGTCAGGTTCGTGAATAAGCGCTGTCAGTGAAGGCTGGGCATACCTTAGCGACCACGGCTTATTTTAATTTAATTTAAATATTTGAATTGTTTTTCTTTTTAAGGACGCTTTTAACGTTCTGCATCGTTCTCACATGTGAAATTTCAACATGAGTGATGTAACCATTATTTTGTAACCATAATATCTTGATTTAAAAGAGTGTCCGTGGAGTTTCTTGCCCGTTCTTCTCCATAGGTACCTACTATGCTTTGGAATGGGCGCCTAGCTTCATCTTTTTGACTGACCGACCCCTTGACAATTCAAAAGTGCCTGTAATTGGTTTAATTGAAATAAATGTTTTGAGTTTGAGTTCGAGTTTGCAGCGACACTTGTAACGGGTGGACTGTAGCCGCGTTATTTTTTTGGAAATAAAATCAAAAAGCTAACGTTTTGAATGGTTTTTGAATGAAATCATATTGTAAATTGTACAAATATAAATATTTCGTAGAATAAGAGTATAAATTAAGTTTGAAATTATGTATAAAGTAGTTTGTAATTTCATTTTGTCTATTGAACCTGTCGTAGAGTAAGCCTGGCAAAGCATAATATAAGAATAAAATGTGAAGCGTGGCCGAGGTCTCCAAATCTAAGTTGCTGCCTACCTGCCCTCATAGTAGATACATTATTTCTATTTTATTTATTTTTTTTATCGTTTTTAGCCATCTTGAGAATTTCGCTTGACGGAGGATGGAGACCTAGGTCACTGATGATGTCACCAACCTGATGGTTAACTCCAAAGGTGGGTATAAGAAAGGATCTCAGTGACGGCACTACGTGGCACCATCGTCTTAGGACTCATTTGAAAGATCTCATGAAGGCATTGTGGTGATTGATGTAAATTATACGTGAGAAGGAACCTCACTCCTGACGGGGTGCCCCGACCGCACCTTTTTTTTTATATTTTGTTCACACTGGAATTAAATGCAGCGGAATTTAATGCAGCGCCATCTCTTACATTCTTTAGCAGCTTTAATAGAGTTACCCGGTACAAAAGAGTTTTAAAGGGAAGAAGTCGGCGCAGCTAACCTGTATCCTAATTGCGTAACACACTATCAATTGGAATCGGTTTCATTTTGACAGTTCAACAACATTAATTGCGGTTGGTGAGGGGGAGATGGAGGTAAGGAGAGAGGAAGGGGGCGGGGTGGTTAGGGAGGGGGAGGGGGAAGTGGTGAAGGGGAGGGGATGAGAGGGGGAGGGAGAGGTTAGCAGGAAGGGGGTGCGGTGAACGAACGATCTCTGGAACTACCAGTCGCACTTTAAAAATACTTTTTTCATTTGATAGCCCGATTCTTATAGAAGACTATATGTATATTTAACGTCACTCTAGGGCTCTTAGTAGCCAAGCAAGCAGAAAAAAAAAATTAAAGAACGCTAAGCGAAAACGAAGTAATAGCGCGGGCAGGCATTGCGATGCGACGAGGTGGATCGGGGGAACAAGAAATTTCACGCGGACGAAGTCACGGGCAGTAGCTAGTACATCATGTTTTCATAAATGAATTGGCAAGGTACCATTAATCCTTTTAAATAGTTCCCTGAAAAATTCGCGGCGAAGCAGATTATAAATGGCTCTGACAGCTCTCTTTTGCAAAATAAAGATAGATTCAATGTCAGCAGCCCGATTCACAGTAAAATGCCATACCACATAATGCTGTGGAAGTAGCTGAAGACCAGACCTAATACTGTGTGTGCACTCTCCACACTGACTAGTTCTATAAGAGGGGAATGCAGCCGCAAACAGTTCACGTAGTGTGTCCGCGGCCCTACAACATGGCCACAATAAACTAGCTACGGAAGTATACTGAAGGGCCCTTTTAAAACATCGGACGATACGATAACCTGTAAACGATAACGACATGTTATTTCAATGTTCGGGATATTAAAAGGGACTCTACTGTCTCATATAAAATTGGGCCTCAGTAAATAACGTTTTAAGTATCGTTAACGTATCGTATCGCCGAATAATAAAATTTACCCCATTATTTACAGAAAAGTGTATAAATTGAGGTAATTTGTCGCTGAGGCACCATGAGACAAATGAATGAGGCAATGATCAGACAAAACAGGCAAGCAAGCCTTTTGACCTGCGCCTATGTTAAGATAATAGTGTATTTGTGCACTGTACTGTAATCTTGCCGTAGCCGCTACGCTTGTTAGCTACGGTCTACGGCGTAGCTAACAAGCGTAGCTAGCAGCTGCGGGGCTACGCCGGTACATACCATAATTACTAATACTCCAGATTATTGAAATAAATACGCACACTGTAGTGTCGGTGAGCTAGTCATATTGCTTTCCGCTTTGTCTTTATGTTCTAGGTTCAAAAATAATAAATGCAAATATGAAGTGCGTGCCTTAGATTAAACCTAAACACAACTTCCATATTTTTTGTCAATTCTGCGCAACACAGTTCTGAGACTACAAAAGCCGATCAAAGCCGAATTAAAGCCTGCCTAATGGCTCGAACAAAAAAGGCTCAAACACATATCTATCAAAATAATATTGTTTTTTCCGATACGATAAAAAGGTTTTTGGAATATGGAATTCAACATGACGATGACAGGAAAACAAACAGCGCTTTGATTTAAGCGACAATACGCTGAAAAATAAAACGGATTCTGTGTCCTATATTGTGAATGTTTTATAAAGCTTGCATGTGAAAGGCCGATCCTAAGTGAAAAGTAGGGAAATACAAATAACAACGAGGAACAGTCGGGTACAGTCGAGTGCGGCCGGCTGGGGGTACAGTCGCGCACAAAGTTGCAGCGGTCGGATGTGGGGCGGTGGGCGCATCGCGTCGGCTACTTTTTTTGCCGCCGGAGAAGTAAGGATATGGAAACGTATTTTTCTAAGGGTTTAGTTTTATTCAAATCTTATTTAACATGAGTAACTAATTTGAAGATATTGCTGTCATTCACTTTTTATTACGAGCCAAATTTAATTGTCCACTTATTAATAAATCATATTTTAACATCTTTCGTCAGTGATCTTGAATGATGAACTAGCGAGTACTAGCTATGCGACTACAGCTGTTGACCGTTCAGACTATTAGTTTCTGGATAACTGAAATACTACCCACTCTTTATGTACCCTGTATACAAAGAGCTGATTACTGGGTTGCTTGAAAAGCTAGCGACATGTTTTTAAGGAAAATACATATTTTAAATCAAGCATTCATTTCCGGCCGGAAATCAGCTAAAGTCAAGCGGAAATAAATTGAGAATTGCTCAAACACACGTAATGAAGATAGGACACAAAATATACGAGTAGGTACGATGTTTGTCAAACATAACGAGTATACACAAACATTGACCTTACCCGTACAGTCAATCAATCTAGCGAGCAGCGGACACTCGGGAGTGAACATGCGCACACACAGATTATGGCTAAGTAGGTATGATAAATTATATCAATCATAGGAAGTACGCTGCTTGTGTAGTAGATGCCGATGTTTGCGGTAATGAGACGTTAAGCGTTCTACGTCGCGACACACTGTGGGCTGAAAAACGACTTTCATAGACATATTAGTAGATTGCATCATAAGGGAGCAAAATAATATTTTTACGGCGAGGGCGCTTTTTTGAATCCAGAGTGAAGTGAGGAATTCTTTAGTAGAATCCTGAACGTAGCGAGGGATTCAAAGTACGTCGCCCGAGCCAAAAATATATTTTGCGCCCGAGTGATACACTCTACTTTTCATCACCCTCTATGAGAAAATAAAAGGCGCCTCATATTTTATTGTAATATTATTATTTAATAAAACATAGAGTAACAACTAAATTGAAATTAAATAGTATCTAATAATAAAAGAACTAAATACTTATATTTACATTGGAGACATTTTCGCAATTATGAAAATTTATTGTTACTTACAGTTTTATTAGGAATAGAGATTGTTGTAGATTTTATATTCTGCGTGTTTGAAATAATGTCCGAATCTGGCTCATTTTGAGGAAAATGTGACGGTGAATCTCGTTGCTTGGATGTAGATGGACGCGGCGACAGTGGCATGGATGGATTAACTGAAGGTTGTAATTTAATGTTTTCCACGATGCGTTCACATGTTTTCGCCTTGTTCTCAATGGAATCTTCTATGTGCCCCTATGCTACAGCACTCGAGTTCCATCCTCCATATCGCTTGAGAACAGTTAAGTCCGCTCCAGAATCTGTCAAAACAGGATATTGTTTTCGTCGTACTTCTGCTACCCTGAAGTACGACGAAAACAATGTCCTGAATACAGTTTGATATGTGGTAACTTCAAATAAGTAGCGATTTCTTGTGGCATGTTAGAAATTTTATTTTTTCCCATAACTTGTTTGAAGCACTTGCCATTTTGATAACGGATGAAAAACCGATTGGTCTTCATATCAGCAGGACGCAGGTCCAGGTATTTCTGTACAATAGTTTTGTATTCTCCTCGGATTACGAACCATCGGTCAATTTTTGTTTTTTGACTGTCAGCTTTACTAACTGTAAATCATCCGAGTGATTTTCGACATCATCAACAGTTATTTTTAAAAGTTCATTGCCACGATAAGCTCCATGTACTCCGAGAATTAAAGCCACCTGTAACAAAACCGAATGTGAATAAGACAAGTATCTATCGAAGTACAGGTTACAATAAAATGCGCATTTTAAAACACTATGGTTATACTTTACTAATCCACCATATATTAAGAAATTCTGTATAGTTTCTTACTTTTACGGCAAGAAAGACTTTGTCGGGTGCCTCATTAAGGAAAGTCTCCACGTTTTTGACTGAGAACAGTTTGGATTTTTTAGGTTTGAATCCATCAGACATCTTACTCAGATACGCTATTAATTTCGAATGTGTCCAGTTTTACGTCGTTATTAGAACTGACTGTTGATTTTAGCATTGAGTAGGTACTTCAAAGAGTGGAAGGTTGTTTAGTTTTGGCTAAGTACTGAAAGTAGGCCAAAAACACAGATTCTGAAAAATTCTTGGCGCCTCTTGCATCTCTCCATTCAATAAAATTATGATAGATATATTTCTCCCGCGATTTTGCAGGTAATAGATTATCTATCACATTTCTTGCGTCAGTTCTTGTACTTTCAGGAGTTAATTCTATACTTTCACTGTCACTTGAAAAATTCATTTTTCAAAACAAAACCATGAATTTGTAACAATCCGTGAAAATTGACAAAAACGCGGGTGTAGTCTTTTTTTTTTATTCAGCCGGCGGTGCGACTATGGGCCGTCGTACCAGCCAGTCTTTATTCAAACAATATTTGCGTTCGATTTCTTTGGAGCTGAACACTAAGATGTTCCATATTCAAAAAGTGCGCGGCAAAGATAATTGCGGCGCACTTGTAAAGATGATTAAAAACTCATTACTGCCCGCCCGCTAAAAGTTTCTTATAGAAAACACCACCTTTGGGTGCACTTAAAGGCGAACCAAGTCGTCCTTTTCGAATAGATGGAAAGGAAAATACTTTTTTCCCAAATGTTCACTTTTATGACTTGAAGATATTTTGGAAGACTAAATATTTACATGCCTAAAAATATCAACATCATGGAATAGCATTGCAAACAACACACAGATTTTTTTTTTATTAAATTACTATGGAGCTGGCATGAAAAAGTATTACGAGTATATCTCCGCTATGGAATGATTGGCCCAAATTCTTTTTCAGGTAATTAATCCTTCAAGTATTTACGATTTTTCTTAAAACTCACTAAACATTCAATATTAAATTTTTAAGATTTAATACAGCAACATCAGCTGATATGATGGAGTTTGGAATTTCTTCACTTCATGCGCTTATTAATATGATTGAATGCCTTTTACACATATCTTATCCATTTTTTCTTTAAAAATTGTTATGGAGCTGGCATGAAAAAGTCTTATATCTCCGCTATGGAATGATTGGCCCTAATTCTTTTTCAGGTAATTAATCCTTCAATTATTTATAATTTTTTACATAAAATAAAAAAAATAAATAGTCAAAGGCTCGATGCTTGTTTTTTTAAATATCGCTAAATATTTAAGATTTAATACAGACACATTAGCTGACATGATGGAGTTTGAAATTTCTTCATTTCATGCGCGTATTAATATGATGGATGGCCTTTTACACATTATCCTACAGATTGGACATTACATTGGGCTGTTAGAAATAAATTAATTCAAGATCGCTTCAAAACAGAACTTTCTTCCGTGCGTCTTTGACATCTTGGTCAGCTTTTGCTTCAGCCCACTTTTTAATATCCAATCTGTAGGATATGTGTAAAAGGCATTTCATCATATTAATACATCATATTAATATGAAGTGAAGAAACTTCAAACTCCATCATGTCAGCTGATGTTGCTGTTTTAAATATTTAATATTAAATCTTTAGCAATTTTTAAAAAAAAGCATTGAGCTTCTTGAGGAGGATGTCAAAAAATTGTAAATAATTGAAGGATTCATTAACTGAAATAGAATTAGGGCCAATCATTCCATAGCGGAGATATAAGTCTTTTTCATGCCATGCCATTGTAATTTTAAAAGAAAAAATGGATAAGATATGTGTAAAAGGCATTCCATCATATTAATAAGCGCATGAAGTGTAGAAATTCCAAACTCCATCATATCAGCTGATGTTGCTGTATTAAATCTTAAAAAAATTATATTAAATCTTTAGTGATTTTGAAAAAAAAGCGTCGGTCGAGCTTCTGGCGATTTCAAGGAGTATGTCAAAAAATCGTAAATAATTAATGGATTAATTACCTGACATGACACAAAAAAATTCTTCATGACATAAAAAAAAATGTGTTAGAGCAATTTGTGGGGTCGGACCGTTTGAATCTTGCAGACCTCTATTTAATAAATTAGGATTACTAACTCTATCTAGTCTGTACATATTGCAAGTAGGAATATTTGTTAAAAAGCACTCTGAGCTATTTACTACAGCCATTGAAAATAAAAAAAAATCCTTTTAAGAGATCCAACCCGACTGGCTGTCACAAGATGTAGAAGCACGCTATTCCAGAACAACTGTTATAATATGTCTGTCAAAATCTATAACTAAATATCTAAACAGATCAGAGAGCTACCATTAAATTATTTTAGAATAAAACTTAAGAAATGGCTCTATAGTAATGCGTTGTACAGAGGCCAGCACATCAAGCTACCCCAATCTATCAAATTTTCCTAATTGAATATAACCCTTATCTCTTTGTAGTTAAGTTGAAAATCTATCAAAGAAATTTGACAGATTGGGGTAGCTTGATGTGCTGGCCTCTGAACAATAGAGGTGAATTCTTAAATTATAAGCTAAATACAAAATAATTAAGCTATCTTATGTAAGATAGCTTAATTATTATTTCCTTTATTTCATTAATATATACATACAAATTACATTTTTTAATATTAGAATATATAAAAACATTTAAAAATATAAAACATAGTAGCCCACCGGTATCGGGAGCAGGGTCCAAGCTACCGACGGTCAGGGCTCCAGAGAGAGGAACCTCCTAACAATACGCGCCGTGTAAAGAAGTACCGCTTTCTGAATCAGGCCCTTAATCCAGCTGCCCAACGAGAGCCTCCTTAGATGTTGGTCGAGGCTCTTGGCAATTAAGCTATTGGCTGTTACGACTATCGGCACAATGATTGCTGAGTCTACATCCCACATGTCGACAACCTCGTGAGCCAAGTCAAGATATTTGATTTGTTTATCTTTCTCGGCTTTCACGAGGTTCCCGTCATGTGGGACCGTTATGGCAATAATCATTGTGCGCCGCTCTATTCGATCCACCACCACTATATCAGGCTAATTGGCAACAATAGTCCTGTCAGTGATGATGGATCGATCCCAGTACAATGTGACATTTCCATTTTCGAGAACTGGGTCGGGCACATACCTATAGTATGGCACTTCCGATTCCGCAAGGCTGTATTTCAGTGCAAGTTGCTGATGGATAATCCTAGCTACAAGGTTGTGTCTATGCAAGTACTCTTCGTTAGCAAGACGAGAACAGCCGGAGATAATGTGTCGGATTGATTCTCCTGGACGGTGGCATGCCCGACAAATGTCAACCGTGCCGTCTTTCACAATAAATCTCCGGTAATTGTTCGTCATGATAACTTCGTCCATAATTGCACAGACAAAACCGTCGGTTTCCCCAAAGAGGTCACCGGAACGCAGCCAGGCTACGGACGCTAGCAAATCTACATCGGGTCCATGTAAAGCCCCGAAAAAGCGTCCGTGAAGCTCTTACTCTGCCATACCTCCCTGCGATCGTTAGTGTCAAGCACTACTGGCTTGCGCCATTTCTCTTTAGCCAAGGAGAGCGGGGTGAGGCCCTTGTCTACCGCGACCACATTTCGATGCATCCCCACGTCGGTTTCTAGGAAATATTCCCTGAGACTGCATATCTCGCGATTGTGGAGAGTCTTGGCGTTTAAAAACCCTCGGCCTCCACACTTTCGCGGGATATACAGTCTCATTACCGATGAGCGTGGGTGATGCATTCGATATGCAGTCAACAGCGTACGGACCCTCCAATCCAGGGCGTCGAGTTCCTTCTGAGTCCATTTGAGTACGCCGAAAGAGTACATCAAAACTGGCATGACCCAACCGTTGAAGGCGCGCACCTTGTTTTCGCCTGATAGAAGACTATTCAATACTTTCTTCAGGCGGCCAAAGAAGCGCTCCTTCAACGATTGCTTCATGTCAGTGACATTGATGCCCAACGCTTCCGACATACCCAAATACTTATAGGTTTCGGATGCGGAGAGGGCTCTAAGGTTTATGGAATCCGAGAGTTGGGTTCCCACGGATTCCACAATCTCTCCTCGCTTTACATGCATGACCGCACATTTGTCCACACCAAATTCCATCCTGATGGCGCTACTGAAAGTTTCAGTTACTTTAAATAATAATAATAATTATTTTATTTCTTATCAATTTACATTTTTAAATATTTCTTAAAAAAAAAACGATATAAAAAAACATTTAAAAATATAAAAAAATAGAGGTCCGCCGGTGTCGGGAGCAGGTTCCAAGCTACCGGTGGTTAGGGCTGCAGAGACAGGAACCTTCTCACAATGCGAGCCGTATCAAGGAGTACTGCCTTCTGAATCAGGCCCTTGATCCAACCGCCTAATGATAGCCTCGAGAGATGTTCGTCGAGGCTTTCGGCCATCAGGCCATTGGCCGTTACGACAATCGGGCCGTTACGACAATCGGATGTAATAATAATAATATTTGATTATATATAATTATTATTTCGTTTATTAATTTTTGTTCTTATAAAATACATTTTTAAATATTTCTTAAAAAATAATTATTAATATTATTATTATATATAAATTCATCAATACTTAATATGATCTCACTATTCCTACAAAATATTTATTAAACTTAACTTTTTTTTTAATTTTTTATTTACATGATCTCAGTACCTAGTAATAAGTGTTTTTGTTTAAATTTTTATTTTTAATGTGTTTTTTTGCATGCTGAAAAAAGTAAGCAAAATATGTGGACCTATTTTATATTTAAGACCTTTTATGTACCATATTTTATGCAAATAAAGATATTCTATTCTGAAAAAGAATTTTCAATCATTCCATAGCGGAGTTAAAAGACTTTTTCATGCCAACTACATAGAAATGTTAAAAGAAAAATGGATAAGATATTTGTAAAAGACATTCCATCAAATTAATAAGCGCATGAAGTGAAGAAATTCCAAACTCCATCATATCATTAATATTAAAAATCTTTAGCGATTTTTAAAAAAAGCGTCGAGCTTCTGGCCCTTTCGAGGAGTATGTCAAAAAATCGTAAATAATTAAAGGATTAATTACATGAAAAAAATTAGGGCCAATCATTCCATAGTGGAGATATAAGATTTTTTCATGCCAGCTCCATAGTAAATTTTAAAGAAAAAATTCTGTGTGGGTTGTTTGCAATGCTATTCCATAATGTTGATATTTTTAGGCATGTATTTAGTCTTCCAAAATATTTTCAAGTCATAAAGTGTGACAATTGGGAAAAAAGTATTATATGTCCACCACTACCACTATTGAATTGGGGTTACCCTGTAATGATAGAGTGTTTATGTCTAAATAAATAAATAATAATAATAGTAAATAATGTGTATGAAAATCGATTTTCAGCCCACTGTGCGACACCGCGGCCGCCGCTCACGGCCCGTCTCCGCGGCCGTGACGCCCTTGATTAGTAAGAGTGCTTGTTGTCGACACGTGTTTAATTCCTTGTTCATTAAGATAAACTAGATATACTCTCTTTGTCTAAATCCTTTTGATTGTGTTGTATTTAGCAAGGAATATGTAAGGATAGCAGAAACCACCTGCTACACTGCTACGCTGCCTGCTGTAGTTTCTGCCTACCCTTATGAAGAAAAGGCGAGATGTTATGTAGGTATGATGTATGGTCTATCTTGACATATTATGTAAAAGGCGAGATGTTATGTAGGTATGATGTATGGTCTATCTTGACATATTATGTAAAAGGCGAGATGTTATGTAGGTATGATGTATGGTCTATCTTGACATATTATGTAAAAGGCGAGATGTTATGTAGGTATGATGTATGGTCTATCTTGACATATTATGTAAAAGGCGAGATGTTATGTAGGTATGATGTATGGTCTATCTTGACATATTATGTAAAAGGCGAGATGTTATGTAGGTATGATGTATGGCCTATCTTGACATATTATGTAAAAGGCGAGATGTTATGTACGTATGATGTATGGTCTATCTTGACATATTATGTAAAAGGCGAGATGTTATGTAGGTATGATGTATGGCCTATCTTGACATATTATGTAAAAGGCGAGATGTTATGTAGGTATGATGTATGGCCTATCTTGACATATTATGTAAAAGGCGAGATGTTATGTACGTATGATGTATGGTCTATCTTGACATATTATGTAAAAGGCGAGATGTTATGTAGGTATGATGTATGGCCTATCTTGACATTATGTAAAAGAAAACACTTTCTAGTAGAATGTCTGCTATTGTTATGAAGTACTTATCTCGTGAATGTTTAGTATTAAAATCTGCTGTAGTTGCTAGAGCGACGCAATAAATGGTTTCGAAGGACTATTCTGCGACGGTTAGATAGAAAAATTGCTAACTTGATATTAATTCAGTATCAGAAAACAGAAACTTAAAAGTAGATTACATAATAACTTTCAGCACACATGTGAAAAAGGAATTGAGCAAACACAGCTGGGTCTGGTCTTAAAACAAAACACATGAGGCTCCGTACCACAAGTGCTGTTACGTCGGTCAGTGTACAAAGTACGTACAGCGAGCCCTAGTTGTGGTCAGTTAGGTGCTCAGACTGCTCAGTGCGCTCATAACTTTGATCCTACGCTTGCGGCCGGCGGTCACAGCTGATAACGTTTTATGATATACCTCGGACAGGCTTTCAAGGTGCCATGGAAACCGGCGGCGAACCGTTCTCGGAACCGTAATATGCCGCTCCAGTCCGGCCACCCGCGCCGCACAAGCTCCGAACAAAAGCCCCGAGGAGATATTACCGTGTTTTACGGCGAATGTAGATTTGTACGTAACAATGTTAGCTTTCTATTAACTATAAGCCCAGAACCTAGAATCTTAGAATGTAATACTCTCTGTGGATTTACTTTCAAACTTCAGTATTCATCTATTCACTTTAGTATTTTTTTAAACATCAAAAAGATAATGTGTTTCCTTGAACTTGACCATGTTGTTTTGTTGTCGTGTTGTTGTTTGAATGTAACATACGTTGTTATGTAGTGTTTAACTGCTAATCCTGTATTTAGCTACATGAACTTCATACCTGCGCCCGCGACAGGATGACAAAGGAGTCGGGGTCGAGTCCGCCGCCCAGAGGCACCTCGCACGAGATCTTCACACCCTGAAACATTCAATAATCTTATTATAGTAAACCTTTTATTTTCACACACGTTTTTACACGGAATAAGTAAAGTCATACTCCAGTTTTTATTACATAGCAATAAGGACTGTATTCGTAGTTCGAGTGTGAGTGTATGAGCGTGTTAGTGTGTGAGTGCGTGAGTGTGTGACTGCAGAAGTACTGACATACGCTCTTACTGAACTGCAAAAATATCAAATACTAGATTATGCACTAAGGGGATAAAGGAGTGTCTTATGTAGCGGGCGCCGTATTGAATCCTGAGCAAAACGATGGATTCTAGCTTTAACTCCCGAGCAAAGTGAAGGAGTTAAGACAAGAATCCTGAGTGCAACGTGGGATTCAAGGTCGCCAAAGACGAAGGCACCTTTAACCCCGAGGAGAATACTCTACTTTTCACACCATCTACGAGACAATAAAAAGCAATAATACTAGAATCAAAGTATTTATTAATAGTAAATTGTTTGCCGAGGGAGTAAACAACCATTTTAAAGGCGAAAGTGTTTCTTTGAATCCAGAGCGGAACGAAGGATTTTAAAGTAGAATCCTGAGTGTAGCGAGGGATTCAAAGTACGTCACTCGAGGTTGAAATAGTGTTGCTCCCGAGGTGGACACTCTACTTTTTATCACCCTCTATGAGAAAATAAGTAAGTGGAACTTATGAATAAGAATAGTACGTTCATTTATTTACATAGGTACAATTGGGCAATACTTGAGGAAAATGCACAAATTATAAAACTAAGTAAAATCTGAATTTGAGTAAACAAATAGGTACGAACGAAGGCGGAACGCATTTCACGCGTTTTTTGTTTTTTCACAAACTTTTTTTGTTTTTATTTGGCTCGCGCGCGGTTTAATTTATCATACAGTCTTAGTTACTTGTTCATACAATGTTCGTGATTGATCTCTTTAGTGGTTGGAACTTTTACTAACAACATCCATAATCCAAATTCAAATCACTTTTAGTCCCTAGGGATTAAAAAGCTATTTTAGTCCCTCTTTATGAAGAATAAACTAGCTCTTTTTGAATAGATGTGTTAAAAAATTGCAATTGCAGTTAATAGACCCATTTAAAATAATTAAAAGTTATAGGTAATGTTTGATACATTAGACGAGTTGTGGAAAGACAAAGTTATGTTTTTATTCGGTACATATATTGAAGTTGAGGTAGAGTTTATTTGATTATTACTGTTAAGTAAAGTTTCATGACCTTGGGTCTCCTGAGGACCATTTTGGATCGTGAAAGTTGTTCCAATGACTTGCCTGGTGCACTTCCCATTATTATAAGCTACTAAAAATCTGTTAGTGTTTATATTAGAGGGGCGTAGAGCTTGGTACTTTTAGATAAGATAAGATAAGATAAGATAAGGTTTATTTCTCACCACAATATAAATCAACATTTCAAAATATGATTAAAAACACATAACAATATTTTTAATTATACTGTGGGAGACTGGTGCCTAAGCTAGGCCTTACGGCCTGTATTTCAGGACACCAGAAAAAAGATAATTATTACGTATTCTCCCCGGACTACGAATGACTGTTCTTTGTTTGATTTTGTATCTGACAAATTTACCAGCACCAAATTTGAATGTTTTTCGATATCTTCGATTTGAATGTTTATGAGTTCATTTCTACGACAAGCGCCATTCACTCCAAAAATCAATGCCACCTGTAACAAAAATAGATAGGTAGCTTAGTATTTAAGTAGGAGAGTAACTTACGTAATATATAATATTATTTTTTATGTTACATGTTAACTTTCATAGATTTGACTGACACATTAATGTGTATGTCAGTCAAATCTAAGAAAGTTTATTATTTTTAATAACAACACATAAACCTTACGAAAGTTTACAATAATAATTATTATTTAACTTAGAGTCGAAATATCACATAAGTAGATCGCACACAAGCAATCGATTCATGCCTACACTTACCTATAGCTGTACCTATAGTAAGTATGTAGCTATTTTAGTTACTAAAAGTATAATCAATAGGTAGGTACTTACTTTTATGGCAAGAAAGCTGTAGTCAGGGGCTTCATTTAGAAACGTCTCCACATTTTGAGCTGTGAAAACTTTTGATTTCTTAGGACGATATCCTTCTGCTTGTCTTTTTAAAAAACGCCAGTAAATTGGTGTATGTATTAATTTGTATATTATATTTGATGCTTATTGTTGACCTGAGCATCGAATAAATGCACCATAGGCTACTTGGCTTCTTTGTACATGATAAATGCTGGAAGTAGACTAAAAGCACTGATTCAGATACAGACTTGACGCCCTTTGTAGTTATCCATTTGTAAAAATCGTCGTAGGCTTTCATGTGCGATTCCTTGGACTTTTCTGGGAGAGATTGTTGACAATGCCAATGGCTTTGGATTTAATGTACTCTGGAGTCAAATCACTATCGTCACTCGACATTTTTGTGAGAATTTGTAGATAAGTATTTTGTTGTATAACAAAGCAAAGCAATTTTCAGTATTCGCACCTCTTTTTAATTTGTGTTCTATTTTTCTTTTATTTATATTCTACTCGTGGTGGCCAGTTCCATTTTTGAACAATTTATTTTTTAGTGCAGATCTTAACTCTTCAAGTGCAGTTATATACTAATTTATAAACCCAAAACCCCCAGGGGGAGGGGGGATAGTTGCTAACCCCATAGGTTCACAACTACGTAGGATGATTTTTTTTCCATCGGATGATGTTTTTTTACGTTTATATATATAATATATCCACTAGAACGAAAGCGGCTCTACACAAAAGAAGCAGTCCATCATACAGTCATGTGTACGCGCAAAGTGACGTCAGCCGGCACTTCACACGTCTTTACAAATAATGCCGAAGCGACGAAGATTCTTGGAATCTTGTAACGTTCGAATGTTTTTATGGATGCCAGCGAACTGGACTCTATCGTAGTGTATGTTTCGTTTGAATATATGATCGTATAACATTCACAAAAATAGGTATGAAAAGAGCAAACACAAGTAGTTTCAGATTTCTAGATTTTAGATTTTCTACAAAGAAAAAACAAGCGATGACCTATATTTTTATGGTTTAAAATGCATGCTGTGTTAGTGGCGAATGCATGGAATTTGTATGTACCTACTACCTGTCGTAAATGTTCGTATGCGATTTCTACTTTATGTTCCAAATTCAAAGCACATTGACCAGCGGGTCATAATGAAATTCAGTACAATATTATTGCCCTGCTAGACCTCAGGTCTTAAATGATTTACTTTAGGTTAGGTTTGCATGACATAATTTTGACATTGTCGAGCAGGTGGTGTGAAAACATTGTTTAACATTCCTAGAAGTACTCAGTACCCATTATAATATATATCTATAGTCACTGAATGATTATTCAGGTTAAGCTACGGTTGCCAGTGTTGGTCCATCGATGGGTGACCATTGCTATGTATGTATCTAAGTTGGTCCCATGGAGAAAGTTGTTGGATGTACTGTTTGATGTTCTGTACCACACCCTGAAAAATGACGAGGATGCAAAACGACACGTTGTATATACACTGTCAGGAAGACCTGATCGAAATATTAAAGAAGAAATAACAGAAACGAAATGATAAAGGACGGGTGACCGCTTTTATAGCTTTGAAGACTATTTCAAAATTAATTGTTGGAGATCTCTCAAAGGAGGAAATACTCTTTTATGATTTTCCTCCAATTGATTTTCTATATTCCATATTATATTAATTATATATTTCATAATGTAAGAGAGAGAATAATTTTATTTTGTAAATGATTTGTCATCTAAAAACTCCTTTACTGAGTAGTATGACTTGGATTCCAAAAATTGTTTCAATTTATTAACCGACTTCAAAAAGGAGGAGGTTCTCAATTCGTCGGAATGTATGTTCCCCGATTACTCGAAGATGGCTTTACCGATTTGGATTTTTTTTGTTTTATTCGTGAGGGTTTACATCACAGTTGGTCACATATAAAATTGATTAAATTTTGCTTGGGCAGTTTTTGAGTTAGCTTGAATAATACGTATTTTTTTCCCCACTTATATGGATGATGTTCTAGTTTGTTTTGCAGGTAGTGGTATTAGAATTTGCGTGGGGACACAAACAAAAATCACCACAACTAAAATGTGAAAAATAAAAACTTTTTTACAAAAAAATACAACCGACTTCCAAAAACAACACTACAAAGTGAAAAATAACTTTAATTTCGGAAGTCGGTGGCAAAAAACGAAAATACCGATAGTAAAATTAGACACCGACTTCCGAAATTAAAATTATTTGTCACTTTGTAGTGTTGTTTTTGGAAGTCGGTTGGATTTTTTTGTAAAAAAGTTTTTAATAAATACTCGTATACTTGTTTTTTTTTACTTCTCTAATGTCATTTGGCAAGTTGTTATACATTTTTGAGTGCATTTTGAGTCGGGATTGAGATACCTCAATCCCGACTCAAAATGCACTCAACCAGCCCTTTAGTTATGTCCATAAACATACGTTTATTTTGTTTTTACTTCTCTAATGTCATTTGGCAAGTTGTTATACATTTTTATGGACATAACTAAAGGGCTGGTTGAGTGCATTTTGAGTCGGGATTGAGGTAACATAACACACAAGTACCTACTCACTATTATCGACCGGTACTCGCGATGGCCTGAAGCATTATCTCTCCACGACATAACTGCAGAAACAATAGTCATAACGATATATGAAAACTTTTTTACAAAAAATACAACCGACTTCCAAAAACAACACTACAAAGTGAAAAATAACTTTAATTTCGGAAGTCGGTGGCAAAAAACGAAAATACCGATAGTAAAATTAGACACCGACTTCCGAAATTAAAATTATTTGTCACTTTGTAGTGTTGTTTTTGGAAGTCGGTTGGATTTTTTTGTAAAAAAGTTTTTAATAAATACTCGTATACTTGTTTTTTTTTACTTCTCTAATGTCATTTGGCAAGTTGTTATACATTTTTGAGTGCATTTTGAGTCGGGATTGAGATACCTCAATCCCGACTCAAAATGCACTCAACCAGCCCTTTAGTTATGTCCATAAACATACGTTTATTTTGTTTTTACTTCTCTAATGTCATTTGGCAAGTTGTTATACATTTTTATGGACATAACTAAAGGGCTGGTTGAGTGCATTTTGAGTCGGGATTGAGGTAACATACGTTTATTTTGTTTTTGTTGTGTCGAAAAGTGTATCTTGTTTATGTTTCTTCGCAAGTGGTGTACAAATCTGGGTGTTTTCTGACAAACTTACATAATTCTAAAATATATAATCATGGAAGTGTGAGTATTTTGTGTTTTCGGAAGTGTGGTTTGCAGCTATCTGTTTGTTCTATGGTGGTTATTAGTCGAACTAATTTCTTTTGTAATTTATAGTAATACGTAAGGAGTTCGTGCGATTTTCACTCGATTTAAGTATTCATAAAGGATCGTATCGGGTCTATATCCCTTTCGAGTGAGCGGCGGAGGGCCGCGGGCTCGTCCCTCGAACTAACAAACTATCAGTTTGTTGAAAAGACTCGTCAGTTACATCGTAGCCAAGCAATCAGTTACACACATACACAATTACACACGCCCTTACAAAACTAGAACAATTTGAAGAGAAGCTAATACGTAGCATTCTTTTGTTTCTTGTTTGAAGTAACAATCCTCCACGAATAATGGTGTGAGTACCTTTATTCCGTTGATTTTTGTATTCTCGGCTAGGGCTGCTGTCCCTGTGAATCTGACATTATTTACAGCCTATCTCAGTTTTATGTGAGACGATCTAGTACTTTTTAGGGTTCCGTACCCAAAGGGTGCCAAACAGAACTCTATTACTAAGCCTCCGCTGTCCGTCCGTCCGTCTGTCTGTCAGAGGACTGTATCTCATGAACCTTAATAATAGGTCTTTACCTATGAAATTGCCGTTTTGTATGAAAAAATGTAAACGAATTTTTTTCATGCATTTTTTATTTGTATTAATCGAAGTAATCACCCATGCAATCAATGCATCTTTGCCAACGCAGTGGCAGTTTATTGATGCCCTTCTTAAAGAAATCAGCTGGACGGGAGGCAACAAATTCTTCAAAGGCATTTTGTACTGCCTCTCGGGTATTGAATTTTTTTCCCGCCAAGAAGTTATCCAAATTCTGGAAAAAGTAGTAGTCTGTAGGTGCAAGGTCTGGTGAGTAGGGCGGATGACGGAGAGCTTCCAACCCCAGTTCTTGCAACTTGGAGACCGTCTGCTGTGCAGTATGAGGTCGCGCATTGTCGTGCAGGAGCAGCGGAGACGAGCGATTGACCAATGCTGGTTGGAGATGTGCCAGCTTCTTTATCATTGTTTTCAGTTCTTCACAGTACACATCTGAAGTAATGCTCACCCCGTTTGGTAAGAAGCTGTGATGAATAACACCGGCGCTAGACCACCAAACAGTGACCATCACTTTTCTAGGGGTAAGTTTTCGTTTAGGGCATTGTTTAGGTGCTGAACCAGGATCCAACCAACTTGCTGAGCGCTTGCGGTTATAAAACAGAATCCATTTTTCATCGCAGGTAACAATGCGGTTCGAAATTTCTTCATTTGTGTGTCTGTTGAGCAGTGCAAGGCACGTCTCGACGCGTACTTCGCGCTGGCGATCATTGAGTTCGTGGGGCACCCATTTGTCAAGCTTTTTTACCTTGCCAATTTGACGCAAATGGACCAATATTGTTTTGACGCTAACGTCGAAAGCTGCTGCTAATTCAGCCGTAGATTGTGTATCATCAGCATCCACAATCGCCTTTAATTCGTCATTGTCGACCAAAGTCTTCGGACGACCGCGAGGTTCATTTTTCAGGTCGAAATTTCCAGAACGGAAGCGAGCAAACCAATAACAAGTGGTGCGTTGATTTGTAGTGTTAGCTCCGTAAACGCCGTTGATGTTGCGTGCTGCTTGTGCCGCGTTGCTGCCACGACGGTACTCATATTCCATAATTACTCGAACTTTTAACGTACCCATGATGACGAAAAAGATTGAAATGCGATGAAAATGTAACACTAATCAATAAACAAATGACTACTTTTGGAAAAAAAAATCCATGTTTTTAAAATAAAATTAATTTGAAATTAGAATTCTTAGCCAAACAAAAATTATTTTGATTTGAAATGGCCAGTACTGCAGAACGGCAATTTCATAGGTAAAGACCTAATATTAGGTATACAGTTGGAATTTTCACAGATTGTGTATTTCTATTACCGCTATAACAATAAATAATAAAAATAAAACAAAGTTAAAAATTAAGGAACAAAAAAAAATTACAAAATCAAAAGTTTATTGTATGGATGGGGACCACAACAAACTTTTGATTTTGAAATGTTTTTTGTCTTACCCTGGCATGTGGGATGTCATTGCCTAGAACTCATCCCGTGTGTGCCAATATACACTTCTGGACACATCTTTTGGCCCACCTTGTATTTTCAGTTTCGTTTGGTCCTAGCTAAAATTTTATATTAGGTCGAGCAAAAAGTTTTTATGCAGTTTTGAACCTGGCACATTCACAATTTCATTCAATAGTCTTTTTTTGAATTTCGAACACAGAATTTAAAGAAACAAAAGACAATTTGGAGCCTGTTTGTTGATATCAAACAATCGAATACTAAGAAAACTTGGTTTTATTGGTTTACTTGGATTTAATTCTTGAAAAAGTGATTGATATCTTTGGTTTTGCAACAAACATTACTTATTCTTAACATTAAGGTGAGGTTCTATCAATAATCTATGGATACTTCACCTGAAGTCGCCGCCCAAGCTGTGGCACTTATTCAGGCCGGACACAGCCAAAGAAACGTGAGTGCTCAACTTAATTTAAGTCGATCTGCGGTCCGAAATGTTTATCGGAGGTACCTAGAGACTGGCGGCTTTGTTCGTCGCCAAGGAAGGCCACGATCTCGGGTCACAACTGAAAGGCAGGATCGGTTCATCGTGACGACCGGCTTGAGAAATCGTCACCTTACCTCCATTGAGATACAAAACCAACTTCGCGACTTCCACGGAGTATCTGTGAGCGCTCGAACTGTTCGGAGAAGGTTAAAAGAACGCGATATGGTACCACACAAGCCAGCTAATGGTCCCAAACTAACGCGAGCCCACCGAACAGCGCGCCTTCATTTCGCACGCAGTCATTTAAATTGGACACAGCAAGATTGGAGCCGTGTACTCTTTTCTGATGAGTCTAAAATTGTGTTACATGGCAATGATGGAAGGAAGAAGGTCTACCGACGTAAGGGAGAGCGTTTCGCACAATGCTGCTTTGAAGAGAGGGTTGCTTATGGCGGTGGCTCATGGACTGTCTGGGGCGGTATATCCGCGAGCGGCAAAACTCAACTTGAGGTTGTTACAGGACCACGGCTGCCACCCCCCCGGAGGGTTCCCGCATTGTCGAGGCGGGGGGGCTCAGTAGCCGTGGCTTGGTCACCCACGGTGAAGCGAAGAGGAACCCATGCGGGGGCCGCTCGTCAGGGCTTTTGCCGATAAGCCGACGACGTAGCGGCCAGCGGGTAGGTTGCGGTGGCCGTATGGGCGACACCGCAACTGAGGCGGGCCGCGGTGTCTTATGGGAGGCATCGCGGCTGAGGATTGGAGGCCGCGGCGGGAGAGGAGTGCCGGTATTGCGGTGCGCCGCTCTCCCTACCTTCCGCGGCCTTGACGGGGCCGCCACCGTTTGATGGCGGACGCGGTGGGGCCGCAGGGGAAGAGGGGTGTCGGTATGACGTCGGCCGCTCTCCCTATCCTCTGCGGCCGAAATGGCGGCGGAGCGCGCGCGGGAGGACGATCCTCACGCGGCGCCGCTCCGAAGGCGGAGGAGGGGTCGGAGCAGACGACTCCTCCCAGGTGGGGGCCAGCAGGCAACGGGTGTGGGGGCATCCTTGCCTGTATTGCACAGGCCCCCACCAGTGTCGGACGGGAATGGCCAGGTGTTCCCGGTCATTCCCGTAGCCCCCCATCCGGGGGGACACGCGGGGCCCGCCAGTTAGGCGGGCATGCGCCGGGAGGGTTGTGGACGTAAAGGCTGAGCCGGTTTCCCATGGCCCTCCCATCACGGCGATGTGGGAACACTGCTGAGTTTTAGTGGGTATACTGTCATTCCGACAGGAGTCCCACATAGCCCGTCTCGTCCCCCACGAGCGAGGATGCATAAAGCATTTCTCAGCGTCAAAAAAAAAAAAAAAAAAAAGGACCACGGCTGCCAACATTAAATGCTGAAAGGTACATTCATGAGTGCTTAGAACCACGCTCAGCAGCAGCTCAGCTCAGCAGGGGGCGCTCTACGGTGGACGCCATCATGCGCGTGCAAGCCCTCACGACGGGGGATGCTGTGGCCCGGGGTGAGGTCGTCTTGGCGGTGTCTCTAGACATCGCCAATGCCTTTAATACCCTGCCCTGGAGTTGCATCAGGGAGGCACTCCGGTATCACCGGGTGCCTACCTACCTCCGTCGAGTGGTCGAGGCCTATTTGACGGACAGGGCCGTCATCTACCCCGGTCATCAAGGAGAGTGGAACCGGCGAGAGATGTCGTGCGGTGTCCCACAGGGATCTGTCCTGGGGCCACATCTGTGGGACATCGGGTACGACTGGGTGCTGCGCGCCGACCTCCCTAGCGGCGTCAGCGTTGTATGTTACGCTGACGACACGCTGGTCCTGGCGCAAGGGAGGTCGCACCAGGCGGCGGCCGAACTAGCGACACGCGGGGTTGCGACAATAGTAGAGAGGATCCGGCAGTTGGGACTCGAGGTGGCCCTGCACAAGTCCGAGGTCATGTGTTTTCATGGTCCTCGGAACGTGCCACCGTCGGGTTCCCAAATAACGGTAGGAGGGGTTCACATCGGGGTTGAGTCGACGATGAAGTACCTGGGACTCGTCCTCGACAGCCGGTGGAACTTCGTGGAGCACTTCCGACGTTTGGCTCCCAGACTGGAGCGGGCTGGGGCTGCCTTGAAGCGGCTCCTGCCCAATCTGGGGGGTCCAAACGCCTCCTGCCGGAGGCTTTACACGGGGGTCGTGCGGTCCATGGCCCTTTACGGAGCGCCGGTGTGGGCGCGTTCCCTGAGGCTGCGACCGGCCCGCCGGTTGAACGCGTCCCAGAGGGTCATGGCCATCCGGCTAGTCCGGGGATACCGCACTGTCTCCTGTGAGGCGGCGAGCCTCCTTGCCGGATTACCGCCATGGGACCTGGAGGCAAAAGTCCTCGCGCACGTGTGGGAGTGGCGCGAGGAGACGAAACGCCGGGGCGTAACTCCGCTGCCGCGAGAAATCACGGTACAGCGGACAGAGCTCCGGCGGGATCTCATGGCGGCATGGAGAGTGCGATTGTCGCAACCCAGCGCTGGGCACGCCACAATTGCGGCGATAAGTCCCCTCTTTGAGGAGTGGTTGGAGAGGCGCCACGGCGTCCTCACCTTCCGCCTGACGCAGGTCCTCACCGGACACGGTTGTTTCGGGAGGTTCCTGTTTCGGATAAGGCGGGAGGAAACGCCCGGGTGTCACCATTGTGTGGATCGCCCGGAGGACACGGTGGAGCATACAGTGGAGGTCTGCCCGGCTTGGGCGGAGCACCGCCGTGTTCTCACGGAGGCGATCGGCGGCGGCGATCTCTCGCGTCCAAACCTGGTCCAGGCCATGGTGCGGAGCGAGAGTGCATGGGAGGCTGTCACCTCCTTCTGCGAAGCAGTAATGCTCGCGAAGGAGGAAGCGGAACGCGTGAGGAAGAGGCAACAGCCGCGCCCTCGCGCCCCTAGCCGCCGTAGGAGACGCCCTGGGCGGCGGGAATCGATAGCCGATTCCCGGCCACCGTAGGCGCGGGCTTGCGGACGACGAGTAATGGGCAGCTCGCCGTTCGGTAAGGACCAGGCCCGGGTCGACGGCGCGTTGTGTTCCACGCGCGCCTCAAAGAGATGTCAGCAGTGACGGGGTCAATTGGGCCGATGCCGCCGGGGTCGCGGGTAGTTCGAAAGAGATACCGTGGCCCTGGCACGGGCAACTGAAGGAACATGGGTGGGTTTTAGTCAGTAAAAGTCTGACACGCCCTCCCGCTCTGCCCAGAGCGGGAGAAGTCATTTGATGATTTCCCATCCACAAAAAAAAAAAAAAAAAAAAAAAAAAGGACCACGGCTGCCAACATTAAATGCTGAAAGGTACATTCATGAGTGCTTAGAACCTCACGTGATACCATACGCGGACTATGTGGGCCCAAATTTCCTTTTTATGCATGATAATGCAAGAGCCCATGCGGCCGGCATCGTCAGGGAATATCTTCGGGATGTGAACATCACAGTTATGGACTGGCCAGCCAGAAGCCCAGACATGAACCCCATTGAGCACATGTGGGACGAGCTAAAAAGACGTGTTAGAACTCGTCAGCCAGTTGCCCAGACGATGCAGGAGTTGAAAACTGCCATAGAAGAGGAATGGGAGATGATCCCTCAAAATTTCATAGAGCGGTTGATAAACTCTATGCCTAATCGTATGAGAGCTGTGGTAGATGCCCATGGAGGCAACACGCGTTATTAAATTAAACCTTTATTTGATAAAACATGTTTTTTATTCAAAAATCAATTGCCTTTAACAAGGCACATATCCGACTTGTTAGGCGTAGCTCCATGTCGTATGGTATTCTGAATTCAAATTTAAAACAATACGATCGAAAAAGATGGTAAAATGTATCAGGTTTAAAACTGCATCAACAGTTTTCGTTCAATCTAGCAATCATATTTCGGTAGGGGCCATCGAAACCTAAACTCTAAGGTGGGCCAATAGATGTGTCCAGAAGTGTATTTCTTTATTTTCATAAATGAAAAATATGTGCCGGACGGGCGTGATCGATGGACACAATGTGAGGGTGTGCGCCTATGTGAGGTTAGGCCTCCTAGTCCAAACGGCGCTGACGTCCTGCACGTATAGGCTCAGGATATCTGTAAGCTGGTGACCGGTAGCTATGTGTTGAAGTCTTGACGGGGAACGGTTTCTTTTTGACCAGAATTTTATTATTAAAGTTTACAAAATTGGTTATACATAGCCTAAATATAACTATAATTATGACATGTTATACATTGCCAGAATTGTCATTAAATTATCCAGTGATTGAAATACCTGTATTTCCTGGTACATTATGTACTGAAAAGATTTTACAGTGTAAACACAAAAAAAGTTAACGATTTTAATTAAAATTATTTTTCAAGCTAATTTACTCGAAAACCCATGAAGCTATTTCAATAATCTAAACAGGTATCTCAAGCTGATCTAATGACCTGAAACACTATGAAAGTTACAAGATCACAGCTTTGTTTTTCAGGTCGTGACACGCCATTTTTTTTTTGTCGTGGTGAAATCCTCATGGATACCCTCCGTCTGGGAACAACGGAGGGTTATGTCGGACTTCTACCGACTAAAACCCCACTGTTCCTTCTAGTACCATGAGTCGGGGGCCCGGGAGAAACTTGTACATTCACCGCACCCCCGACTGGTATCAGCCCGCCTTGCCTAGCGGGCCCCATCACCAAGTGCGGCCGATCACACGACCGCACGTCCTCCCATTAAGGCGTGCATGTTATGCGTGCCACCTCTTTAAGCCTGACTGCTCGAGCGGCGTCACTGTCCCAATTTCGCCGCCCGCAGGCCCCTCCTTATGGTGGCCGGAGATCGTTAAGCGCCTTTCGACGCCCCGCTGCTCTTCTGATGCGGATGGAATGAGAGGTATGCTCTCTCTCCGTCTCCGCCGTCTCCTTTGCATGCATCACCTCCTCGCAAAAAAAGGCGACTGCATCCCACGCGTTTTCGCTTCCAACCATGGATTGAACCACGGCTGGAAGTGTGAGATCACCCGCACCAAGTGTCGCGACGAGGGCATATCGCTGTTGGGCCCAAGCTGAGCACTCCTCCAGCGTATGTTGCGCCGTGTCCTCCAGGCAGTCCACACAGTGATGACAAGCGGGCGTCCACTCTCGACCTATGCGACGCAGGTACTTCCCGAAACATCCGGGCAGACCTCCACTGTATGCTCCACCGTGTCCTCCGGGCGATCCACACAATGGTGACACCTGGCCTGGCTGCACAGTGTGCATTTTATACACGATTTAAATTTCATTTCATTCAGTTGAGGTCGTGCGAAGGGGCGTCGCGCGGGGGAGCCGGGCGCGTGAGTGGCTGTTTGAGCTTGCTGTTGTCTATCATTTAAATAAGATTTTATTAAACTGAGCGCAAGTTTACCTAGTCCTTAATGTTCAAGTTTCAAGAGTAAGATTTCGTGATTTACACAGTCAAATGCTTTGGAGAGGTCACAAAAGATTCCTATGGCATCTTGGGCCTCCTCCCACGCTGTAAATATGTGTTTTAATAAAGTGACACCCGCGTCAGCTGAGCAACGTCCTTTGGTGAAACCAAATTGCTGATCGTGCAAGATTTGGTTGGTGTTGAAATGATTAAGCATTTGATTGAGCATTACCTTTTCGTACACCTTGCCCAATATCGGCAACACGGATACTGGTCTATAATTTTTGGTGTCTTTACTATCCCCAGATTTAAAAAGTGGTTTCATTAAATTCAGGAAGACTCCTTCATCCAAAAAAAAAAAAGAAAAAAAAAGCAGACCCAGACCCTTCATTTCATTCACTATCTACATGTGCGATACCCCGCCATGTCATTACAGCGCCATTTCAATGAGCAAAGCTTATCCTGCCATCCACCAATTTCTGTCATTAAAATAAATATAGGTATTACTCATTACTCAATCGAATTTGATGGCTCAACAATAGGTATTATTTTTGACGTTTTAAATGTTCGCTTTTCTTTTTTGGGTTGGGGTTTTATAATTTTAAATTTAATTTTTTAACTTTATTTTGTACAAGATACATGTTTTTTATTTAAAAAAAAATATGTAGTGTTAAATATTGTACGGTGGCACGGAATCCATCGTGCGCTAGCCTGTCTCGCACTTGGCCGTTTTTATGACTTACAAAACCAACAACAACCCCCGGACAGTGAATTAATAGATAAGTTAGCTGTAGCCAGCAAATGTTTAACTTTTCTGTCTATGACGAGTTGTCTTAGATTGAACAAAACTCCCTTCTTCCTACTTGTGTCGTTTTCCAATTATCAATTTTTCATTGCATTCCATAATGTTGGTAAAACAGTTAGCAGGTTTTATTATGGACCCTGCCGGGCACAGCATAGTAGGAGAGAGGAGCAAGAGCGTTTATTATGTTATTTCACATGAGAACACAAAATGTTATACTAACTGACATAGCCACCATTAAATTGATTAATAATATTAAATTTTTCATTAAAACAGCAATTTTCTCCGTAATACTATTAAAACATTTCAATTACTCGCTGGGCGACGCAGTTCCATAAACAATTCGTCGCTCACCTGAGGCATGGCGTGACGTCACCGCCCCCCCCCCCCCCTCCTCCCCCACCCCGCCAGCGTCACCATGCAAAGCTCAGATGTTTTGTTAGTATCACTTAGCATTTTTAAACTTTGGCTCGTTTATCATGCTAGGTTATCGTTGTTCAGGACGATCAAGCCGCGCCGGGCTGTTACTCTTCAAGTACGGATTAAAATATTATCCGAAGGCATTTACCGGAAATTTTCTGAAGGTTTACCTAAGATTTAGGATATTTTATGAATCAATTTGCCTAGCCTTTTCCCAACTATGTTGGGGTCGGCTTCCAGTCTAACCGGATGCAGCTGAATACCAGTATTTTATTATGGAGCGACTGCCTATCTGACCTCCACAACCCAGTCACTGGGTAATACGATACCCCTTGGTAAGACTGGTTGTCAGACTTTCGGGCTTCTGACGACCCGTCAAAGATCCACGAATGACAGCCGGGACCAACGGCTTAGCATGCTTTCCAAGGCACGGAGGAGTCTCGGTATGTAAAGATGTTACCCATCCACGGACAACCCCGGCAAGCGTAGCTTAACCTGATGGATCGACCCGTGCGGCTGTTACTACTTAGCCACGAGCTCCTCCTATACCTTTTTATCTACCGATCAATAAGTGATTAAGTAAGCAGTAAGACTTTCCAGTGGACACTCGCCACAATGTTGCGTGAGTTCTGTTGTCACGCAAGTATCACGTCGATAACGTTCTCTAACTATTTTGACTATAACCAATTACGAACAATATTTGAGTTGGATAAGTAAAACCCATCAATAATTAAACAAGTTTAAAAGGTCACAATATTATTACGAAGCTCTTGGTAAGTTGTTCTAGCAGATAACTTTGATATATTTTTGTAAGTCATTCGCAGAATTGGAAGCTTTTAATTATATGCCGAAGCAGAATCAACTCAAACTCAAACTCAAAGCATTTATTTCAAATAAACCAATTACAGGCACTTTTGAATTGTCAATGGGTCGGTCAGTCAGAAAGATGAAGCTAGTTGCCCATTCCAAAGCGTAGTAGATCCCTATGGAGAAGAACGAGCAAGAAACTCCACGGACACTCTTTTAAATCATAATATTTTTACAAAATATTGGTTACATCGTTCACGTTGAAACTATACATGTGAGAACAATGTAGAAAGACGTGCACGTTAAAAAGCGTCCGTAATAAAAAGATAATAACTAAAACAACTAAATTAAATATTAAAATTAAAAATAAGCCATGGCAGCTAAGAGACGACCAGTCCCAACTGACGGCGCCCGTTCACGAACATGACGCATGGATCAGCACCATTTAGCTCAACCATTTTGAAGGGAACTTAATGATCCAACACACACGCCACCATCAGCGAGACATTTGAGTGAGCATGACATACTCTCAACCGCCAGGGCACACTCAAGTCAGTGAAAGACGTACCCAGTAAAAGGTAGCTTAATAGTAGCTACATAGTGAGCTCACACGTGCTATGCAATTATATAATACTAAGAGATTGAATCTAAACAATGCAAAGAAAGTTTTCTCTCATCTTAATCTTCAGCAGGTCCAACAATATATCCGAATGCTAATCAATTAATTAATGCGTCCTTGTGGAGCAGGACAAGCATTCAGCCAAGCATTTTTGTCAGCGATGTAATCCCCCAACTTATAATATGCCCGGCTGCATAGTGTGCGTTTTATACAAGATTTCAATTTCCTTTCATTCAGCTGGAGTATGTGGGGAGGTATTTTATTATAACATTTTAAACAGTACCCCATGAAGGATGAGTCTACTTTAGCCAGTCTGAAACCTGGTTGAACTAATTGGTCCCTATTTCTAGTCCTATAATTGTGTCCTTCACCTCTTTTACCGAAAAGATTTAGATTTTTCCTTACGTACATGATGTTTTCGTAGATATATTGGCAAGGTACCGTCATGATGTTAATATCTTTAAACAGTTCCCTTAGAGAATCGCGCCTGCGGAGGCCATATATTGCTCTGATGGCTCTTTTCTGCAGAATAAAAATAGACTCTATGTCTGCAGCCCGTCCCCATAGTAAAATACCGTAAGACATAATACTATGAAAGTAACTGAAATAGACCAGCCTTGCGGTGTCTACATCAGTGAATTGACGGATTTTTCTCACCGCATATGCTGCTGAACTTAGCCGTCCTGCAAGAGATGTTAAATGCGGACCCCATTGCAGCCTTGAGTCGAGCGTGATCCCCAGGAAAACAGTTTTATCGACGAATTCTAGTTTCTCTTTATTCAATACTATGTCACAATCAGTACTTTTAACATTTGGTAAAGCAAATCTTATACATTTAGTCTTTTTCCCATTTAATACTAAATTATTAGCAGTGAACCAATTATGGATCTGCAGTAGGGCGTTATTTACGTAGTCAAGATTTGATGCACGTCTATTTATCTTAAAAATTAAGGATGTATCGTCAGCAAATAACACCATTTGTGGTTGGTTTTTTAATAAATGGGGTAGATCATTAATATATACTAAAAAGAGGAAAGGACCCAATATCGAGCCCTGTGGAACACCCAATGAAATGAATGAAACTTAATCATAATCTATTTGGTTCTATTTCCAGAGAGCATTCCCGAGTGATAATCAATCTGCGTCAGGCAAAGAGCCGCATTGTTTCAGTAATCAATGGCGTCTTATTACATCACTGTAATATTATGCGATCACTCTGTCTAGTAAACGGATCTAATAACGTCTGTCACACAACGAACTTTATTACTTGTTAGAACATTAATGAGCAAAAGTAAAAGAAATTGACGGAATCTAATACATATTAGGTTAATATAATAGACGGAAACATGTCTAATTCAATGAGTTTTGTGCGATCTGATGAAAATAATGTTCTGGGTAATGTACAGTCACAAGCATATATTACTACGCACAGCTCGACAATATTATCTGATTTCATGATTCATACATTACTATCTGTCGTCAAGATGACGGCAAATATATTATTACTAGCTTTTGCCCGCGGCTTTGCCCGCGTAGATGTCGGAAAATAAGCCACAGGCACAAAAATATTGAGATAGCTTCTGCCCGCGACTTCGTCCGCGTGTCTTTGTGACTGTACCTCGATTACCCTATCTGATAAAAATTTCGTTTTTCCTAAATTATGTTAATATTAGTGTTTGGGTCGGTTTCCCCTATGGGGAAAAGGTAGTGCTCCACCCCGCACTACCCTGTAGAGCTCGTCTCCAGACTGGACACTCCCCCACCGATTGTGATGAATGAACTCATAGTTATGAAAATACATTGGATGTGGTTTTACAAAGGTGATAAACAATAGAGGGATGCAAAGTATATTGTTATATATAATTGTGAGTAACCCTTACGCTGGCGTAACAGGCAATTGATCAGTCATTACTCACACGATACCTCACATCTACGCTCGGAGCACTCAGAGCAAAACTTCCATAAAGTGACCCAAGCGGCTATTCAGCGGCATTGAGTCGACACATGCTCTGTTGGAGACATGTTCCCTAGCAGTTCTTGCGAACTGATAATCGTGACGAAGCGGCCTTCCCTGCGGTAACCGTGCGACCGTCCTTGTCTAGCAACGGGGCGGCCAGTTCCAGCGGCATTGCGTCAACATCATGCTCTGAAGGAGACATGGTCCCTATCAGTCCTTGGACTGGATATAAGATAGTTGTGGTCACCCATCCCCTGGAAGTTCACCCCTTGCACAACAAGTATATCTGCAAGACCCCGTGTTCATGTCAGTCTGACCGAATTATTGGTCTAAGATAAAGAATACAACTTATCAAGAATTACTTGATAATAGAGATGAGAATCGAATCTCAAGAATCATTATTTAATATAGTTTGGATAGACTCTATTAAAAGCCTACTATTGGCCGGAGGCAAAGAATACACAATTCAAGAATTAAGTATTAGATAATAATAATAGTTACAGAGAATCAAACCTCAATGGTCAATCTGTAATAGAGTTGTGGATCAACTCTTGAAGGTTTATAGACAGTCCAAAACGCCCCACCCTTCATCACTTCCTAGTGTTTGGGCTGGGGAGAAGAAGTGATGCAACAAACTCCCCAGCAACACGTCTCTGTCTTATATAATTATGTTTTAGTATTATTAATGTTGCAACGCCAACGTCTCCCCTCTCGCAGGCGGGAGCTGGTATCTGCAACTCTTTCCTGAAGGTGAGGAAAGGGATCGTTACGCTTGTGCTTAAATCCTTTATTTATAACTACGTTAATTTGTCTGATTACAATGTACCCAATTCAGAGAGACCGGGAACCGTTTTACAACGTCAATTTGTCTCAAGTACGTGTTCTGTTAGACCTAACGCATAGAACCTCTGAGGACACTTATACGATTCTAATAGAACACGTTTCCTAAGCACTAAATAAATGTCTTACTCAATCCTAAGACAGAGTACTACGAAGTCCTACAGCCATTGAGGAAGACAAGTGTTGAGTAATTCTAAACGCGTGCTAATATGATTGATACCCTTACAGCGACCTAGCCCTTTCTATTAAAATAACACAATGCACAAGCGCTTCGTAGACTCAGTCTCTAGCAGAACCCATTACGATAGAACCTGGTATACGCCGAAGTGGTACATCGTCACTTCACATTTCCTTAATCTTCCCCATTTAGAGGATGCAGTCCGGGCGTGAACCGTCCTGCTTCCAATACATGTCTCTAAAATACTGACGTCCTACGGGACGGGTTTCTCTAGACAGGCTCCCTAGCGTTGTTAAAACGGCTACCAATTCAGTTTGAGGTACTTGGTGATGCCTAACCCCTCTCCCTGGAAATGTGCATTACCAGGCGTCACGCAACATGCTCTGTAGCGAGGCCTTTTTAGAAGTAGGTATTATCACTAACGTTTGGTTGCGCTGTAATTGTAACCAATTACAGATCGGCTTTATAGCCTAGTTTGTTTTAAATGAACTGAGTATTTTCGGTTCTGCCCTCCATGATTTGATTTGATAAATGGCGCGTCAGTTAGAGATCAGTAATCGTCATCAGTTGTCATAAGTCTAATGTCGGAGAAAGGCCTTCCCCGATTCCCTATAACCAACTGCAAGTGACAATAATCTACTGAGGTATAGATTAGGAGGTGGACACATAATACGAGAGAACAAAGCATTAATTATAAATTACGATATTAAGTAAGAGTAATTACGCCATGCTGCAATAAACGCCGCTGCCGCATGCTGGAATAAATGATCATTAATCGCTCGTCAGCGATATCACATATATCAAGCCTCAATACAATGAGGTATAGATTAGGAGGTGGACACATAATACGAGAGAACAAAGCATTAATTATAAATTACGATATTAAGTAAGAGTAATTACGCCATGCTGCAATAAACGCCGCTGCTGCATGCTGGAATAAATGATCATTAATCGCTCGTCAGCGATATCACCTAACCGTTACCAATCAAGTCTCAACACAAATCAATCTGCAAGGATTATAATAATAGGATAGTCCGTAACTACATATTAATAAAGATTAAGTTAGGTTAAGTAAAGATGACACTTACCGAATAACTCCTTGAAGGGAATTAGATGGCAACTCACTTACTAAATACTGTAGGTATTACCAATTGCGCCTCCGGCTCCCCCTGTATTCTTCCACGTCTTGGCCCTCACTCACTTCCCAGATAACCGCGTATCAACTATCGACTCACCGTCTAAATCTAACCTAAATATAGCCTTTTAGTATTTACTATATCTACTAACTTAACTGGCTTCAACTATCGACTGTCCCTGAGACCGGTCAAAACTCGACTGCCTCACATTTCTCTTCATTATCCTAAAATCACCACATTTTGACTCCGCGAACCCTTCGCCAGCCTCCTCGCCATACCATATCCCAAACGTTTTTTTGTCTCATTCGTTAATTATTGTTTCCTAGGACCACTTGGAACTTAGTCAACAGATGCGACGTTGTATTGTTTTTAAAATTAGAAATAGGATATTTTTACGAATACTTTAGAAATTAGTTGAATTATGGCATCCGACCTGTCAGCCCCACACTCAGGCTCTTAATTTATGTCTCACAAGTGATTCGACAGATGCGCTGGCTTGCTGGCTTTAAAACAATATCATAATATTTTGTTGTTAAGTTGGGGTAACCGACAGACTGTCACATCTTGTTCCCCCGACTTACCCCGTCGCATCGCATTGCCTGCCCGCGCTATTACTTCGTTTTCGCTTAACGTTCTTTCTGAGTTTTTTTTCTTTTTGCTCGGCTCCTAAGATTCCTAGAGTGATGTTAAATATGCCTATAGGCTTCCTTAAGAATTGGGCTATCAAATGCAAAAATAATTATTAAAGTCCGACTAGTAGTTCCACATATTAGCGCGTTCAAACAAACAAAAAAAAGTGTGTGTGTCAGCTCCGACGCACGACTGGAATTTACTCCTGTTTTTTGTGCCGTTCCGAGTTTCCAACTTTCTATATTTCAGTCATTTCTGTCGGGCTGGGTTTGTTCAATGAATCAGTACTATACAAAAAGCAACTTTATTGTGTAAGGTCACTCATCCCCCTCCCTCTCACCCCACTCCGCTTCCCACCCCTCTTACCCCCTCTCACACCCTCTTCACCGCTTTCCCGTTTCCCTCCCGTCCCTCTCACCACACCCTCCCCTTCCCCTTTCCCTCCTCAACACCCGCTCCCCTTCCCCGTTTCCCTCCTTACCACTCCTTCCCTCTGGGGGAAAACAATTAATGGCAAAGTTTATTACTTGCTTAGGCAAGAATTTGTGCCAAGTTTCAAGATAATTAACCGAATAAATAAGATTTTTCATATAAACTATATTCCCTGTTTACCCCCACAGAGGTGGAATTTTAAAAAATCGCTTAGCATATTTCCGTAACTTGACTGAAAGATTATTTACACGAATTTTCGAGTTAATCAAGCCCCGCAGTAAAACCTGCCCTGTAAAATTGACTACCCCATTTTTACCCCTTTAGGTGTATATTTTCGAAAAACGCTGACATATATTATTCTTAATTTTTGGTCTTAAGTATAAATACTGAGTTTCGAGTTAATCAGACCGCGCGTTAAAATTCCTCCATACAAACTTTGAGCCCCCCAATCCCTCCTGAGGGGGTAGTTTAGGAAAACAAAAAATGTCAAATTTTATAGTTTACGTAGATAAATATTCATGCCAAGTTTCAAATCTGTTAACTGAAGGAATAAAATTTTTCATACAAACTTTGGACCCCCGTTTCACCCCTTTAGGGTAAGAATTTTGAAAAATCCTTTCTTAGTGGACCCCTAAACCTCACAAGGAGCCTACGTGCCAGACCCGGCGGTTTGGGCTGTGCGTTGATATACTCGTGTCACCCAGTCAGTCAGTCAGTCAGTTTACCATTTTATATATAGAAATTTGACATCCAACCGGAAGCATAATGATCGGACGGTAATGTTTGACAGTAGAATTAATGTCAAAAGTAAGTGATTTGTTTTCTTTTTGGCGACTGAGCCTATGTGGGCTATTCTGCCAGTAAAAAACAAAAATGTGGAATTGATTCTTAAGTACTTTAAGATGGGTGATTGATACTAGCAGAATAGCCTACATTGGATCAGCTTTCAGCAGTCGTCGCTTGTCTCGTCAGTAAGTTTTGGGGTTCCAGCAATGCCACATATTTGTGCTACCACTTGAATATGCTTTCCACAAATGACAACATATATTTTCCGTCATCTTGATGACAGATATTAATGGATTTATCATGAAAATAGATTTTATTGCCGAGCTGGTAATAGTGACATATTTATGCTTGTGACTGTACCTAGTTGTTATACAACATCAGTTTTAGTGTATGCGAAACCCGAAACACGTGTCTAGTATTTTTATGTAAAGAATCTATGTAAACAAAATTTCAAAACTGTATCATGAAAAATCACAAAGTTATAAGCTTGTTATGTTACCTGGTTGTCCGTACAAAAACATGATCACCACGCGGCGCCCGCGCCCCACGCCTCCAGCGGCGTCTTGCACTCATTGATAATAATTTGGCAGTAGGTACCTAACCGTACGGCGATTGTATTGTTATTAACTGGTGATAACATTTTTCATCACACTTGTGGGCTTTGGACTGTCGTAATGGTCAAGTGTAGGTAGATATTATTATGTATTTTATGCGTAAATGTAGCCGTAAGTGTTAAAATGTAGTCAGAGCGATTTGTTGCACCTTATGCGAACCACTTAAAGTTCAAAGAGGATGAAAAGTGTTAAACATCGCATTACACACAGCAGGATATAGTACAAATAATAATTTTCTGCAATTAACCATCGTGGCGTGTTTACAAATGTTAATCATCACTATTTACAATGTCTTACTAATCACTCCCTACTCAAACATGAGAAAGACATATCGATAGGTACACAATCAACCGAAACATAATTCCTGTAAGGCCCGCGACGGAGGCGCGGCGCGGCGACCGGCCGCGCGCTGAAGGATACCTGCGCGTCAGCTCGTAGACTGAAGGGCGAAGGGGTTGTTTTACGCTCGGCCCGCTGTGCGCATAAAGTATAGTAACGGGCTATGCGCCCGCGCCTAGTGCCGCTATGACCTGCCGTGACTTGTGTTCGTCGCTAGGTGTCCATATTGTAAACTTTTTTAAAGATTTTTGGGGCAAAATATAACACGGTATAAAAATTATTGGAATCGATTCAGTTATTTATTCTGAACAAACTACGAGTATATTCAGGTTTCGCATATACTATAAAAACATTTTTACAAAAAAATACAACCGACTTCCAAAAACAACACTACAAAGTGAAAAATAACTTTAATTTCGGAAGTCGGTGTCTGATTAAATGTATTTTCGTTTTTGCCACCGACTTCCGAAATTAAAGTTATTTTTCACTTTGTAGTGTTGTTTTTGGAAGTCGGTTGTATTTTTTTGTAAAAAAGTTTTTATTTTTCACTTTTTAGTTGTGCTTACCCCTTCACAGCGTACTGGCGTGATGTTATGTTATGAACTGGTGTGAACAACACATGAGATTTCAGCAATCCCAGTCCATTTGCTATCATTTATTGAGGAGTTCCGTTACCTATCTCAGAAGTTCTTCATCAGATCTTCACCAAATTGAAATGGGACCACTCCAAGAAAGTACTCTTCCAAAAACTATCCAAATCGCTTCAAGTGTGCCTATAAAATTGGAACTTGATCCTGACTTGATGATCATAGGACCACCTGGGAAGTATACCCTTTCAAACAAAAAAAAAATAATCCAAATCGGTCCAGCCATCTTCGAGTAATCGGGGAACATACATAAAAAAAAAAGGTTCCGACGAATTGATAACCTCCTCCTTTTTGAAGTCGGTTAAAAAATAATGTTGTATGTCGAAAAAATCTATTCACTAGTTGGTTCATGATTAATGAAAGTAAGAATACAGCCACGACTGGCGTTTGATTTATGAACAAGAGTGACGTCTCCATACGATATGGCGTGTCGTGACTCCGCGCCTGCTCAAGACGGATGATGACGTATCGACGGTTTCCCGAGAGTGATCGCGAGCAAATCGCCGCGGACTCGAACAAATGGCCGCCACGCGCCTCCTCACCTGAGCGTGGAAAAACAGCGCTTTTTCAAGCGCAGCCGTCTAACGACCTTCTACATTAGGGGCCGCTTGACAATCAATAAAAGTCGAATAAAGTTTTCTGGGCCGTTAGCCATGTAGCCGCGCAACATATTTTAAACTGGTTCTAAATAAATGGTAATGGCCTACCCCGCCGCTGTAAATTACTTTTCTCCTCTCTGTTTTGTAGACTCTTATGTATGTGGAATAAAGAGTCGGCAGGTAGCTTGAGTAATACGCGACATGATATGAAGGTCTGTTCGCATATATTAAATCTCTATTTAAATAACAAAATAAAAATGATTAAGTTGTCAGCACTCGAATCGAAATATACGAGTAAGACAGACTATTTTTGCGCAAGTATCTTTTTGTCAAGATATAATGTTCCATTAAAAATAAATATAAAGGGAGCTGGAGATGGAAGCTGATACTCCTCAGAACAGATTACTGTCGTCAATTGTGTATTGAATAGTGTTGAAGTATCAAAAGGCGATAGAATTCACAAAGGGGAAATGGTAAAATATGTCACTGAAAGTTTACTCCGGGGAAGCTGTTGCTAGTGTTTGCTCGGTTAACTGCGTTTTTGTATAGTTATTGCTGTGTCACAATCAACATGTTTTGTCCTTGATCATTTTTCGTGATTAAGAACACGAAGAGGTCTGGCTTGACTTGTTCTTTGTTGTTTGAAATTTTTTTACGAAAACGTATAGTTTGTAATGCGAGTATGAAGACAAAGTTCTCAATTGAATGAAGCTTCTCCTAGATACTGCAGCAACACGAGCGAACTTGCGAGTATGAAGACAAAGTACTCAATTGAATGAAGCTTCTCCCAGATACTGCAGCAACACGAGCGACGTTATAGTAACAATAGGGATGATGACTAAACATTGTTCTTTTGTCCGTCATATAGATTATTAGAAATTATTTGACACGTATTTTTTAGTTTTTTACAAAATCAAAAGATTACGTCGATACATTGAGTTAAAACATCGCGTGACGTCACGTTTAGCTAGATTTTATACGTACAAGTGACGTAGCGAGCCCCCACTCCCCAACTTTAATGCATGTTATATAAGTCATTTTCTATTAATATGATAAAGCAAAAAATACGTGTCTAATATTTTTTTATTACCTGACTGACGAACTAAATAGAATTTCTTGTTTTCTACCCAGGCATCACCCCTATTCTAACGAGGTGTGTTTCACTGCGCGCTCGGATAGGACGAGCGTTACACCGGCATCTTGTTTCAGAACCCTTCCCAGTAACGGACAGAACTGTTGTAATTATAGTTTCCTACGTAGCTCTACTAATTGTGAGGTTTCAGGCTCGAAGCATCCCTTTGGTATAATGAAAGGGACATAGAATACAGGTCGGTTATATCTGGTATCAAAGGGATCATTTGCTCCTGTAGGTACGGTCAGTAACAGAAGTCGATTAACACTGCTACTTTTTGACATCATCTAAAATCTAAATTAACACAAAATGATTCGATAAACTGATTTTTTTTTTTTCGTTTAACTGTTAAGAGTTAATATTTTTAAAATTTTTAAGTACTTCTATTCCGATCTGAATTAAGTATTTCGATTTGTAATTAAGATTAAAAAACTGCAAGTGTTAATTGACTTTTGTTGCTGACTGTACCTATTTCATGTGTCTGCTGTGTTTCATTTATCATAATGTGATTGTTCTCTTGATAGGTTGTGGATACTTCCGGTTGTACTTATATCTTAAAAATGGCTCCTCGCATGATTATGTTACGACGCCATCTTTTTAAAAAGAACACGTAAGTTCTCAGATGTCGCGCAGCTCTGAGAGTGCGGTGCGGTGCGCTGCGGTGCGGTGCGGTGCGGTGCGGTGCGGTGCGGTGAGGTGCGGTGTGGTACGGTGCGCTAGTACCAAGATTATGTTTTAATCTGGCAGCTTGAATGGCACCTGACCTCGTTTGCGCGCTCGACGACGATAACATGTTAAAATCTCGACTTTCAGGAAAAACACGAAACAAATTTTCGTCGACTCAATATTTACACGTAACTTTTTGATGTATTCTCTTTATTCAATGCCGGTGAAATAAGCTCCGTTGCCGATATTCAATACGATAATGAGCGTTTCATTGGAACGAGATATCAATTGCCATTTGTTTGCTGTCTTTAGGAGTGAGGCGAGTTCTTCGAGCAAGTTTGTCGAGCGCCGATGATTAATGTATGTACATTAATGTGAAGTAATCAAAACAAGTTTGATCGCAACTAATCATTAACTTCACACACGGACTAATGAGCTATTCGTGAATACGCCATCCTTGCGATTAGAACGAGAAAGAGGGATAAATACTAAGTAGATACTGATCCAACAGAAATCCATGGCCCTTAAAAAAACATAAATAATAACAAAAATAATATATCTTCTGGTACAAGGTGCTAGGTGCTAGGGGTGATAGGTGGTGTAGGTAGGTGGTAGAGGTAGGTGGTGGAGGTGTATTTAAAAATTGTAATAATCTAAAAAAAAAATATATAGATTTTTTCATTATTATCTAATAAAGCATAAAATAATTCCCTTTCGCCTTTCATAGACTTCGTCTCGCCTTCTTGTTGTGATATTCTGCAGCAGCTACAATAACTTTGGACGAACAGAAAAGTCGATCAGGTTCAGTTTTTAGGGTTCCGTAGTCAACAAGGAACCCTTATAGTTTCGCCACGTCCGTCTGTCCGTCCGCAGCTTGGCTCAGAGACTCTTAGTGCTAAAGAGCTATAATTTAGCATGGATATACATATTAATCACGTCAACAAAGTGGTAAAATAAAATCATGAAAAAAAAGTTTTTTTAGGGTAGCTTCTGTAGGTACACGGAAAGTGGGGATGTTTTTTTGTCTCGTCTACCCCATGGTGTGAGGTGTTGTTGGATGGGTCTTTCAAAAATATTGCAGGCTTGTGAAAGCAATTTTTCAATTTAGGGATCCGTTTCTGAAATATTAAGTTTTAAAGTGCTAATTTTGGGCCTTGTGGCTAAGTAATAACAGCCGCACGGGTCGATCGATCAGGTTAAGCTGCGCTTGCCGGGGTTGGTCTGTGGCTGGGTGACCATCATTCATCATCATTTTCATCATCATTTACATACCAAGACCCCTTCGTGCCTCGGTAAGCACGTTCAGCCCTTGGTCCCGGTTGTCATTGTTGGATCTCTGACAGTCGTTACGGGTCGTCAAAAGACCGAAAGGACTTCCAGTTTTACCAAGAGGTATCGTATTACCCAGTACTGGGTTGTGGAGGTCAGATAGGCAGTCGCTCCATGTAAAATACTGGTGTTCAGCTGCATCCGGATAGACTGGAAGCCGACTCCAACGTAGTTGGGAAAAGGCTAGGCAGATGATGAAAGTGCTAATTTTTGTTAGAGTCAAGTGTCTTCACCCCGCCAGCTAAACGGTTAATTTTCGATAGTTGAAAAATTTCACGGTAGTAGTATATATTAGGTCTTTACCTATGAAATTGCCGTTCTGCAGTACTGGCCATTTCAAATCAAAATAATTTTTGTTTGGCTAAGAATTCTAATTTCAAATTAATTTTATTTTAAAAACATGGATTTTTTTTTCCAAAAGTAGTCATTTGTTTATTGATTAGTGTTACATTTTCATCGCATTTCAATCTTTTTCGTCATCATGGATACGTTAAAAATTCGAGTAATTATGGAATATGAGTACCGTCGTGGCAGCAACGCGGCACAAGCGGCACGCAACATCAACGACGTTTACGGAGCTAACACTACAAACCAACGCACCACTTGTTATTGGTTTGCTCGCTTCCGTTCTGGAAATTTCGACCTGAAAAATGAACCTCGCGGTCGTCCGAAGACTTTGGTCGACAATGACGAATTAAAGGCGATTGTGGAAGCTGATGATACACAATCTACGGCTGAATTAGCAGCAGCTTTCGACGTTAGCGTCAAAACAATATTGGTCCATTTGCGTCACATTGGCAAGGTAAAAAAGCTTGACAAATGGGTGCCCCACGAACTCAATGATCGCCAGCGCGAAGTACGCGTCGAGACGTGCCTTGCACTGCTTAACAGACACACAAATGAAGGAATTTTGAACCGCATTGTTACCTGCGATGAAAAATGGATTCTGTTTGATAACCGCAAGCGCTCAGCAAGTTGGTTGGATCCTGGTTCAGCACCTAAACAATGCCCTAAACGAAAACTTACCCCTAGAAAAGTGATGGTCACTGTTTGGTGGTCTAGCGCCGGTGTGATTCATCACAGCTTCTTACCAAATGGGGTGAGCATTACTTCAGATGTGTACTGTGAAGAACTGAACACAATGATGGAGAAGCTGGCACATCTCTAACCAGCATTGGTCAATCGCTCGTCTCCGCTGCTCCTGTACGACAACGCGCGACCTCATATTGCACAGCAGACGGTCTCCAAGTTGCAAGAACTGGGGTTGGAAGCTCTCCGTCATCCGCCCTACTCACCAGACCTTGCGCCTACAGACTACTACTTTTTCCAGAATTTGGATAACTTCTTAGCGGGAAAAAATTTCAATACCCGAGAGGCAGTACAAAATGCCTTTGAAGAATTTGTTGCCTCCCGTCCAGCTGATTTCTTTAAGAAGGGCATCAATAAACTGCCACTGCGTTGGCAAAGATGCATTGATTGCATGGGTGATTACTTCGATTAATACAAATAAAAAATGCATGAAAAAAATTCGTTTAAATTTTTTCATACAAAACGGCAATTTCATAGGTAAAGACCTATTATAACGAAGTTAAAAGGAAAACTATCACAGCTAACTAGGCTTTTCAAGTTTAAGAGTAATAGTCAACCAACTTACTTTTGCAGTTGGAATGTATGGGAGACCATATTTTTCAACTACAGTGTTAAGTTTGTTCTTCGGATAAATTCATCCTAACTACGGAACCCTTCATTGTGCGTGGTCCGACGCGCACTTGACCGGTTTTTCCTTTAATATCGTCGCTAATAAACGTAGTAGTGTAAAATTCATTTATTCTCACTTTGTAATTAAAATACTCTTAGTCGGAGAGTTCATCAACAGAGGCTTGTGCCGTTGTTTAAAGCGACAAATATTTAATTAACGAATTCAAATCACTCTCGTTGATATTCACTATGTTTTTAAAGAAAAATTAATTAATTAATATAAAACCATCAGATTGAACGCGAGTTTAGGCTCCAGTTGGCTATTTTATATTCCGTCCGAAGTGGAAGTTTGTGCCGCCGCCACCGACGTCCAGGACGCGGATTAATTAAACTTAGTAAACTGCTGGTATCAAGTTCTTTCAGCGGTTATGATATAAAAGTTGCTCCGCATAATGTACATCGTCTTACAACTACTCGAGGCGTCAAACAAATGGACGCTCCCGAAGGATAGATCTCACGTTTTCTACAACGCCATTATGAATTCTTGTAAAAGTTTTTCCGATCGACAAACTTGGCACATATTTCTGATTGCAATGGCTCGTGCGACGAGTTCTGATGTAAACCTTTCATAACAATAGTTGTCTGAAGTCCTGAAAGCAGCGGAGGGCCGCCGACAAGTTTGATGGCGTATATTGAAGAGTTTATAACTTGAGCGGTTTGCTCCTTCAACACTTTTATCTTTTGTTGGAAAACTCACTTTTAAATTCAGTTCTTATTTCTTCAACAAATTGTAAGACTGCCTCCGTTATCGCTACGATTACGTTACTGTTATCAGTACTGAGTCCGGCTCTCTGCTCTGCTATCTTTACAGGATTATCTGATTTGTGTGTTGGTGACACCTGACAGGGTCTGCTATCTTCTCCTAACCCTCTTCAGGCCTACTCATGGATAGCTACTGAGCGATCTTCAGTAGATACACTCACCTCGATGGCAGCGTCGATGAGCAGGTACACGGGCCTGTAGGCGTGCTCCACGACGCCGCGGCACACGAACAGCCGGCGCGCGCACACCTTGCGCGCTTCCAGCACCACCTGCAGCAAGACAGCGATGTTACTGTAGCGCTACGAGCAGGTACACGGGCCTGTAGGCGCGCTGCACGACGCCGCAGCACGCGAACAGCCGGCGCGCGCACACCTTGTGCGCTTCCAGCACCACCTGCAGCGCTACTGTAGCGCTCCTAGCTTGTTGTGGCCAAAATCGAAAGTAACGTAACGCTGTCATCTTGTTTTGATGTGAAACTTGTTTAATTTCAGTCAGTAGGGGCTCACTTGCAAAAACCATATGTAACGAAATATGTTAAAGGTAAGATCGCCTATTACTTTGGAAGTATAATAGCACCTACCGCCATTATTTTATTAGGTACCATAATTTAGAGGATAGAAGCCATTACTGTGTCTCCCCCCCCCCCTTGCCAGCTAATCGGTTAGTTTTGGATGAGTAAACAAAATCACGGCAGTAGTATAACGAAGTTAAAAGGAAAACTATCACAGTTAAGTAGGCTTTTCAAGTTTACGAGTAATAGTGAAACAACAAAAAGCCCTCTTCTTAGTCAGCATTATTGTGCAACTACGGAACCCTATTAATGCGCGTGGCCCGACACGCACTTGGCCGCTTTTTTAAATTTAATCTGTTTCGCGTTCCTTTTCAAATATATTAAAATTTGATTCAGAAACTCCTATACTTGTGAACAACAAGGAGGAACCGCTTGCACGTTCACAACTCCACCAAACACGAGGCAGTGCTGCTCTCAACCCGAACAAACCAAATCATAACTAGGAAATGTAGGTACGCAGTACACAGGATAACACGTAATCCCATCAGATACGCAGTGCACAGGATGACACGTAATCCCATCAGGTATGCCGTATACAGGATAACACGTAATCCCGTCAGGTACGCAGTACACGAATAACACGTATTCTCATCAGGTACGCAGTAAACAGGATAACATGTAATCCCATCAGGTACGCAGTGCACAGGATGACACGTAATCCCATCAGGTACGCAGTGCACAGGATGACACGTAATCCCATCAGGTATGCCGTATACAGGATAACACGTAATCCCATCAGATATGCAGTACACGAATAACACGTATTCTCATCAGGTACGCAGTACACAGGATAACACGTAATCCCATCAGGTACGCAGTACACAGGATAACATGTAATCCCATCAGGTACGCAGTGCACAGGATGACACGTAATCCCATCAGGTACGCAGTGCACAGGATGACACGTAATCCCATCAGGTACGCAGTGCACAGGATGACACGTAATCCCATCAGGTACGCAGTGCACAGGATGACACGTAATCCCATCAGGTACGCAGTATACGAATAACACGTAATCCCATCAGGTACGCAGTACACAGGATAACACGTAATCCCATCAGGTACGCAGTACACAGGATAACACGTAATCCCATCAGATACGCAGTGCACAGGATGACACGTAATCCCATCAGGTATGCCGTATACAGGATAACACGTAATCCCGTCAGGTACGCAGTACACGAATAACACGTAATCCCATCAGGTACGCAGTACACAGGATAACACGTAATCCCATCAGGTACGCAGTACACAGGATAACACGTAATCCCATCAGGCACGCAGAGCACAGGATGACACGTAATCCCATCAGGTATGCCGTATACAGGATGACACGTAATCCCATCAGGTATGCCGTATAAAGGATAACACGTAATCCCATCAGGTACGCAGTACACGAATAACACGTAATCTCATCAGGTACGCAGTACACGAATAACACGTGGATTTGGTTTCGGAGGCCAACCAATAAACCAACCGACGGAAGCTGAAAAGGTGGAGTTATTTTATCAAAATGCTAGAGGTTTGCGCACAAAATTAAACATTTTCCATGATAGTATAGAATCTTCAAGTGCTGATTTAATAGCAATTACGGAAACTGGTTGTAACGAATCAATAGAGAATGCCGAAATAATACCATGTGGATTTCAAATAATGCGATGTGATCGAGCGGATGGGCGAAAACACGGAGGAGCGTTTCTTGTGGCCACACACCGATACGAGCTACGTAAGGTTACGATTCCGGGCAACATAGACGTTGACAAATGCGTATTTGAAATTATTTGTGCTACCGTACATTCGCGTAATAAATATCTGTTTTTATGTTGTGTTGTGTATATTCCTCCGAATAGTACAGAGAACGATTATTTGCTTTTATTTTCAATAATAGAACAATTGTCGGTTAAATACAGGGATATTGTAGTTTTAGGAGATTTTAATCTACACTCTTGTAATGTTAATGTTATTAATTATTATGAATACTTTCTTTCTTTTTGTGAATTCATTCAGAGGAATAGAGTACCTAACTGCAATAACCGCCAACTAGATTTAGTATTGTGTTCGGGGAGTGTATGTGAGGCAAGCGTGCGCGAGGCGGACGAAGAACTGGTACCGATCGACCCGTACCACCCGCCGCTCGCGGTTTGTGTACCAGTGCAGATGTGTAATATGCGTAGGGCTCGCACGCGCACGAATGGAGTCCTGCTGGACGCTTGTGACGCGAATACTTGTTCGGGTATCGAGGTTCCGCAGTGGATTTTTGCTAAAGCAAATTATAAGTTACTGTACTCATTGCTAATAGCTAACAATTGGAAACCATTATATGACATGCATGATACTGAAGAAATGATGGACTACTTTTATAATACTTTAAATAAAATTATGGACATTTGCGTTCCTAAAAAAAAAAACCCTGCAACTCAGGTAGACACTAGGTACAGGTACCCTGAGTGGTATTCTCGTGATATTATTAGTTCAATTAAAACTAAAGCAAAACTTCATAGACAGTATAAGAAAAGTGGAAATAGCAGTGATTATGAAAAGTTTGCACAGTGTAGGGCTGCGATTAAAAAAATGATTGTGTCTGCGCATGAACAGCACCAAGAGAGGGTCCAGAAGCAATTTATGAAGGATCCGAGGTCTTTTTGGGATTATGTCAGAACTAAAAAGGGAACAGGTTGCAACAAGAATATTATAAAAAATGGGAATATTTTGTCAGAGTCGGAATGTGCTGATGAGTTCGCTAGATATTTCTATTCGGTGTATGACAGTCGGGAGGCGAGGTTAGACGTAGATGCGGCAGTGGCAGCGAGTGGTGGGGGTAGCGCACGTGTCCACATTGACCAAGTGACATTGAAACAGGTAGGTGACGCGTTAGCTCGACTTAAACCAACACGCTCAGCGGGACCGGATGGTATTCCAGCTTTTATAGTTAGGGACTGCCGTGCAGTTTTAGTGAAGCCACTTTGGCATATTTTCAATCGGTGTTTAGCAGCGTCATATTTTCCTGAACGTTGGAAAATCACACGGGTGGTACCGGTACCAAAGGGTAGCGGGGGATCGGATGTAAGTGGCTATAGACCGGTGGCAGTCCTGTCAGCACCGGCCAAAGTTTTTGAGTCAATAATACATGGTTGCGTATTCGATCAAGTGTCCAGCTTATTTTCTGACGCTCAGCATGGATTTCGGCCAGAGCGCAGCACGACCAGCAATTTATTAAACTTCATGTCTTATGTGATCCCGAATGTGGATGCGGGAGTGCAAGTCGATGCTGCCTACTTTGATTTTAAGAAAGCTTTCGATTTAGTGGATAATGACATCTTATTATCAAAGCTGGCAGCAGTCGGATGTACTCCTAAACTACTTCGGTTCTTTGCTGACTACCTGAGAGATAGACGGCAGTTTGTGGATTATGCGGGATTTAAATCTGAGCCTTATTTTACTAGATCGGGAGTTAGTCAGGGAACTAATTTAGGTCCATTACAATTTATTATTATGGTAAATGACCTGCCTGATGTTGTCAAGGATGCCACCTGTTTATTATTCGCAGACGATCTGAAATTACTAATGGCTGTTCAAACAGAGGCGGACTGTCTCAGATTACAAAGAGACATAGACAGAGTGGTAGAATGGAGTAGGAAGAATAAACTATTGTTCAATGTACAAAAATGTTCAGTCATAACTTTTGGTAGGATGAGAGATCCGATACGTCATGGATATGAACTAAATGACTCGGTAATGGATCGTAAGGATGATGTCCGTGACTTGGGGGTGCATCTTGATGCTGAGCTGACATTTCGTGAACACATTACATCGGTTTGCAAGAAATCTTATAGAAGCTTGGGTTTTATACTTCGTAGGGCAGTAGGCTTTAGGAATATAAACGCTATAGCTGCTCTGTATAACGCACTCGTAAGAACACAATTAGAGTTCAATGCGGCTGTATGGGCTCCACATGAAACCAAATATGTCCTAATGCTGGAGCGCATACAGAATAAATTCACACGGTACCTGTATATGAAACTATACGGAGTCTATCCTTTCTATCCATTGATGTACCCAACCCTATTTGTGTTAGGTATGGTTGGGTACAACAAGCTGGAAACAAGAAGGGATTTGGCACTTGTTACGTATATTTTTAAGTTACTGCGTGGTAAGATCTCTAACCCGGGTGTGCTAAAGGATGTGTGTCTGAACGTGCCTGATAACTACGTGACGCGGCGTCGTCGGAGACCGCGGTTACTGGCGGTGCGTCGCGGCCGGACCAACCTGCTGGGTAAAGCACCTTTGACGCGCGCCTTGCATACACTTAACGAAATCGCGGAAAGGGTAGATTTATTTTACTGTTCTCTGAATGAGTTCACAAAGATTACTTTACATGTGTTATGTTATACTTAACTTATTGTTACTTTAAGTACTTATTGTTGTTTTACTTATTGTTTGAGGCCACGCTACCGATTTGGGGCAACCTGTAATGTTAGTTGTGTTGGGAATAATAAATAAATAAATAAATAAATAAATAAAGTATTCTCATCAGGTATGCAGTACACGAATAACACGTATTCTCATCAGGTACGCAGTACACAAGATAACACGTAGTCCCATCAGGTACGCAGTGCACAGGATGACACGTAATCCCATCAGGTACGCAGTACACGAATAACACGTAATCTCATCAGGTACGCAGTATACAGGATAACATGTAATCCCGTCAGGTACGCAGTACACGAATAACACGTAATCTTATCAGGTACGCAGTACACAGGATAACATGTAATCCCATCAGGTACGCAGTACACGAATAACACGTAATCTCATCAGGTACGCAGTGCACAGGATGACACGTAATCCCATCAGGTACGCAGTACACGAATAACACGTAATCTCATCAGGTACGCAGTATACAGGATAACATGTTATCCCATAAGGTACGCAGTGCACAGGATGACACGTAATCCCATCAGGTACGCAGTACACGAATAACACGTAATCTCATCAGGTACGCAGTACACGAATAACACGTATTCTCATCAGGTACGCAGTACACAGGATAACACGTAATCCCATCAGGTACGCAGTGCACAGGATGACACGTAATCCCATCAGGTACGCAGTATACGAATAACACGTCATCCCATCAGGTACGCAGTACACAGGATAACACGTAATCCCATCAGGTACGCAGTACACAGAATAACATGTAATCTCATCAGGTACGCAGTGCACAGGATGACACGTAATCCCATCAGGTACGCAGTGCACAGGATGACACGTAATCCCATCAGGTACGCAGTATACGAATAACACGTAATCCCATCAGGTACGCAGTACACAGGATAACACGTAATCCCATCAGGTACGCAGTACACAGGATAACACGTAATCCCATCAGATACGCAGTGCACAGGATGGCACGTAATCCCATCAGGTATGCCGTATACAGGATAACACGTAATCCCGTCAGGTACGCAGTACACGAATAACACGTAATCCCATCAGGTACGCAGTACACAGGATAACACGTAATCCCATCAGGTACGCAGTACACAGGATAACACGTAATCCCATCAGGTACGCAGAGCACAGGATGACACGTAATCCCATCAGGTATGCCGTATACAGGATGACACGTAATCCCATCAGGTATGCCGTATAAAGGATAACACGTAATCCCATCAGGTACGCAGTACACGAATAACACGTAATCTCATCAGGTACGCAGTACACGAATAACACGTATTCTCATCAGGTACGCAGTACACGAAAAACACGTATTCTCATCAGGTACGCAGTACACAAGATAACACGTAGTCCCATCAGGTACGCAGTGCACAGGATAACACGTAATCCCATCAGGTACGCAGTACACGAATAACACGTAATCTCATCAGGTACGCAGTATACAGGATAACATGTAATCCCATCAGGTACGCAGTACACGAATAACACGTAATCTTATCAGGTACGCAGTATACGAATAACACGTATTCTCATCAGGTACGCAGTACACGAAAAACACGTATTCTCATCAGGTACGCAGTACACAAGATAACACGTAGTCCCATCAGGTACGCAGTACACAGGATAACACGTAATCCCATCAGGTACGCAGTACACGAATAACACGTAATCTCATCAGGTACGCAGTATACAGGATAACATGTAATCCCATCAGGTACGCAGTACACGAATAACACGTAATCTTATCAGGTACGCAGTACACAGGATAACATGTAATCCCATCAGGTACGCAGTACACGAATAATACGTAATCTCATCAGGTACGCAGTGCACGGGATGACACGTAATCCCATCAGGTACGCAGTACACGAATAACACGTAATCTCATCAGGTACGCAGTATACAGGATAACATGTTATCCCATAAGGTACGCAGTGCACAGGATGACACGTAATCCCATCAGGTACGCAGTATACGAATAACACGTAATCCCATCAGGTACGCAGTACACAGGATAACACGTAATCCCATCAGGTACGCAGTACACAGGATAACACGTAATCCCATCAGATACGCAGTGCACAGGATGACACGTAATCCCATCAGGTACGCAGTGCACAGGATGACACGTAATCCCATCAGGTACGCAGTACACGAATAACACGTAATCTCATCAGGTACGCAGTACACGAATAACACGTATTCTCATCAGGTACGCAGTACACAGGATAACACGTAATCCCATCAGGTACGCAGTACACAGGATAACACGTAATCCCATCAGGTACGCAGTGCACAGGATGACACGTAATCCCATCAGGCACGCAGTACACGAACAACACGTAATCTCATCAGGTACGCAGTACACAGGATAACACGTAATCCCATCAGGTACGCAGTGCACAGGATGACACGTAATCCCATCAGGTACGCAGTGCACAGGATGACACGTAATCCCGTCAGGTACGCAGTACACGAATAACACGTAATCTTATCAGGTACGCAGTACACAGGATAACATGTAATCTTATCAGGTACGCAGTACACAGGATAACATGTTATCCCATCAGGTACGCAGTATACAGGATAAGACGTAATCCCATCAGGTACGCAGTACACGAATAACACGTAATCCCGTCAGGTACGCAGTACACGAATAACACGTAATCTTATCAGGTACGCAGTACACAGGATAACATGTAATCCCATCAGGTACGCAGTACACGAATAACACGTAATCTCATGAGGTACGCAGTACACAGGATAACACGTAATCCCATCAGGTACGCAGTACACGAATAACACGTAATCTCATCAGGTACGCAGTACACAGGATAACACGTAATCTCATCAGGTACGCAGTACACGAATAACACGTAATCTCATCAGGTACGCAGTACACAGGATAACACGTAATCCCATCAGGTACGCAGTACACGGATAACATTCTATACTGGATGACTTTTTTTACCGTCTCGAAAAAAATAGGGTATATTAGGTGAACGGAGTAGAAGCGTATGGCATATCTAGTAATTAAAAAAAATCAATAATGCAGGTTGCATATGATTTCAATTTCGATATTTTTAAAGGATTTATTATTTTTCTTCAAAATTTATGTTTTTATTGTTCTAAAATGAAAAGCTTACAACGAATTTGTAGTAATTATTGATACTTTGATATTTTTTTCTGACTAAGCTATTAAAAAAAAAAAACTAGGTATGCCATACGCTTCTACTCCGTTCACCTAATATACCCTATTTTTTTAAAAAAAGTCATCCGGTATACAACAGTCAAGGCAAGCTTGTAAAAATGAAAGAGAGATCTTATAGACCGCCTTTGCTAATATTATGCCAAACCAAGTCCAATCTTTATGAATTTCCGACTGCCTCTTAACTAACTTATAATACATAAAATAATAATAAAGACAAAAGAAACTTTTTTTTGTAAACAATATATTTTCAAAGTGGATAAAACAGAAGCAACTATTTATTCATAGGTATTATAGGTTCATTCAAAGTGATCTCAATAACTTTGTAAGTTTTATCCTGATGAATAACAAAGAAAATGGGGGTTCAAGAGTTGATAGAGTTGCCTCTACAAAGCGTGTAGGTTTGGACGTTTGGGCTCGACTTGGCTCCCTCTGCCATGTCTCCAGATTGATCATAACATGGAATCTTTTCATATCGCAAGACGTTCCACTACCTAAAGATTACACTAAACACAAGGTAGATTCAGCGAGGCTCGTTTATTAAACTTGAGCGACGCGCGACGCCACAGGGTAAGAAGATAAAGAAGTCTTATTAGACAATAACAAAGGGCACATAAACCGCCATTATGGTGAAGGCGTTTTAATAATCCCAGTAATATGATACTTTCACAAGCAAAAAATGAAGAGCCACGTTATTCGCCATGTGGCATTAAGTTTATAGCTATTGCCCGCGGCTTCGCCCACGTGGATGGCGCAAAATATCTAACGGAAACGTACTACCGGGATTAAAAGTATCCTCTGTGTTAATCCAGGCAAACAATGTCTTCTTGCACTGCTTATATAGTATCCGAGGAGCGGCGCGCGCATTGATATATGATTGCTGGAGGATAAAAACCCCTAAAACCTAACGATAGTAACGGAATACAGTAACGTAACAACTTTTTTGTCACTGAACCTTTTAACCTTTTCACGGTGTAATACCCATAAATATAACTCTTAAATCACGAAAAAAAATCTGCTGTTTCATACATTTTGTTCGAGTAGGTATTGAACTTTTGTATGGAACAGCAGATTTTTTTTTTCGTGATATCCGAGTTGGCTCATAGTGAAAGTTGTTCATCTTCATGGTATGTTCTATCTGTGAAAATTTGGGTAGTACTCGTAGTAAATAAAAAGTATACATGTGTGTCAGCTCCGACGCACGACTGCAGTTTACTCCTGTTTTTTGGCCCGTCCCGACTTTCAATTTTTCGGTCATTTCTGTTGGTCAGGGTTTCTTCAATGAGTCAGTGTTATACAAGAAGCTACTTTAAAGTGTAAAGGCGCTCGTTCCCTCCCCCCTCTCACCCCACCTCTCTTTGGTAGTAGTATGCAATTACAATGTGACTTTGACAATGCCTCTATTTGGCAGCAGTACGCGGTTACAGTATGACTTTGACAGTGCCTATATTTGGTAGGAGTTAGCAATCACAATGTGACTTTGACAGTGCCTCTATTTGGTAGCAGTCCGCAATTACAATGTGACTTTGACAGTGCCTCTATTTGGTAGCAGTCCGCAATTACAATGTGACTTTGACAGTGCCTCTATTTGGTAGCAGTACGCCGTTACAATGTGACTTTGACAGTGCCTCTATTTGGTAGCAGTACGCCGATACAATGTGACTTTGACAGTGCCTCTATTTGGTAGCAGTCCGCAATTACAATGTGACTTTGACAGTGCCTCTATTTGGTAGCAGTACGTGGTTACAATGTGACATTGACAGTGCCTCTATTTGGTAGCAGTCCGCAATTACAATGTGACTTTCAAAGTGCCTGTATTTGGTAGCAGTCCGCACTTACAATGTGACTTTGACAGTGCCTCTATTTGGTAGCAGTGCGCGGTTACAATGTGACTTTGACAGTGCCTCTATTTGGTAGCAGTGCGCGGTTACAATGTGACTTTGACAGTGCCTCTATTTGGTAGCAGTACGTGGTTACAATGTGACTTTGACAGTGCCTCTATTTGGTAGCAGTCCGCAATTACAATGTGACTTTGACAGTGCCTCTATTTGGTAGCAGTACGTGGTTACAATGTGACTTTGACAGTGCCTCTATTTGGTAGCAGTCCGCAATTACAATGTGACTTTCAAGGTGCCTCTATTTGGTAGCAGTCCGAACTTACAATGTGACTTTGACAGTGCCTCTATTTGGTATTGTTGTTGTTATCCCATAAAATTTGCCAGAATTTCTGTTTTCTCTGTTTCATGGTCATAAAACTAACAAAAGGGCTGTTTTCTGGAAATTAAAGTGAGGCACATGTGGCGCTGGCGGCGCGCGGTAGAGCACGTGACACCTTAAGAAGGAGCCGTCCCCGAGGGTGCTTGGTTATGTACATTATGGTGTGTGCATAGACGCTTATATCTACAGGACGAACGGTCTTTGTAGACCCAATACTTACACAGACTAGAATAGATTTGACTTCAAAAAGGTTTTTAATAAATGTTGGTGAATTCAAGAGCCCATTTTTCTTTGAAATTCGGTACGTCTGTCTGTCTGCTTTATCAAAGCCTTGGTTTTTATTTCGTGACATTAGAATAATCTGATCAAAGTGGAACAATTTCTGGAAATGAGATATAATGAATTATTACGAAGAACTATGAAAACAAAATAGATACCGAATAATAATAATACAAGTAACCATTTATTTCAGGCGACACAGGCCCATAGATAAATACCTTAACCTAAACATACTTAATTGAATTTAAACAAAACTTGTTTTTGTAAATAAGGCTATGTTAGTAGCACTTCACTTTGCATTAGCTTGAGTTTGTGCTGTCCTGCATTTTTACCCGACTACGGTAAAGATTTTCGGTTATGATTTTAGCAGTCTATCTATGTATGTATATAAGTATGTATTTACGTGTGTTCCACCGTAGCGCCTAAATTACTGAACCGATTTTCAATGAAAGAGGTATCAATAGATTCCTAATAATGGTCCGGGTGACATAGGCTATATAAATTCTCCATAAATTAAATACCGTAGACTTTACACGTAAATTTCTGACCTCGAAGAAAATTTAATTGAGATAATTATGACATGTTTGGTTTTCAGAATAGGCAAGGCGGCAGCGGCGGCGGCGATGGATGTGACGAGCTCTTTCTTTCCTCTTTTCTTAATAAAATTTCGCGTTTTTGCGGTCCCGAAATTATACAAAATAATTAAACAGATCTCGAGGAATAATCTCGCATTTGCCCAAAGCAATGGTATTGTCCGTATTTCATAATTTAATAATTAAAAGAGGTGTAAAAAGTGTTGCGTATGTTTGTGCTGACTTCGGTCATAACATAACGTAGGACCCTGAGGGACGCCACAGATTTTCATTAACCATCTGACGTCATACATAATTTTATTCACGGTGACATAAGCTTCTGAGTAAAGTAAAGGGTTAACGCAGAATTATTTGCGTAGACAATATAATGTTCGTGTTATTTGCCGTGTAGGGATGTTACACGGCTCTAACGGCTTGTTTAATTCTAAATGTTATTCTGAAATTCTGAAGCATTGTCGAGGAATCATCAAGAAATGTGCTACCACAAACACCACAAAAATTTAATCGAATTTAATAAATTCGAGTTAGCATACCTCGAACTTACTCGTATTACTTTTGAATAATTTTTGTGAAGTACCTAATAGATCACATTCGTAGACTGCTTTCTTAAACTGTGTTCAAATAATCATTTAACCGTTTGTTCGCATAATATTGTAGCTAGGTATGCAGTAGTAATTGTTTACTTTAGAATTTTCAGATTCTTGTTATAGTAAACTCAAATAAGCTTTGCTCATTTCACGGATTAAACCCGCGGTCTGTAGCGGCGGTGTTCGAATGTCAACAACACACAATAAGGAGAGCTCTCTGTTATAGTAATTGGAAGGTATAATTTTACAAACCGTGTAAACTATTACAATATCATCGTTATTGTGAGATAACGCATTAGTCGGCGACCTTTACCTGTCTCTATATAATATTTTACAAACCGTGTAAACTATTACAATATCATGTGTTAGAGTGAGATAATTGTGTGCGAGTCAACTTAGCGATCCTGACAATTAGTCGGCGACCTTTACCTGTCACTATATAATATTCCTTGAACAAATTAAAGGAGGTTATTAGCGCGATGTTCTGAATAAAATTGAGCTCAATTTGAATACGTAACATTTTTGTGTTTGCAGCAACAGCTGTAGCTGTCAGTTGTTCGAAAGTCGGTGCAAAAATCTATGAGGGAATTATGAGTTTGCTCACTGATATTTAATGCTGAAACACACTTGAAAATGCATCAATCTTACGTTATATTTTCAACCACCAGACCACCACCTAGCCCTTCTATAGTAAAACGACGTTTCAGTAAACGCTAATAGTGACGCTAACAGGCATCCGACAGAATGATTGCATTCTTGTCTTGTATCTTTTGCGAATGAAAAAAAAATAACATATTGACTTTTATCCGTTACATTGAGTTCAGCTCCGTGATATTAAAGCTATTTGGTATTCACTTTGGTTTTGTTCAAATATATTTATTGAAATTTCACATGTCACTGTTTATCTTATCTATGCTGTCACTGCTGCTTTGAGGTAGTGTTTCGTCAGGATCAACGCGTTATTTGGTCACCTGCTACACTTCGAGGATGCGTTTCGTCAGGATCAACGTGTTATTTGGTCACCTGCTACACTTCAAGGATGCGTTTCGTCAGGATCAACGCGTTATTTGGTCACCTGCTACACTTCGAGGATGCGTTTCGTCAGGATCAACGTGTTATTTGGTCACCTGCTACACTTCGAGGATACGTTTCGTCAGGATCAACGCGTTATTTGGTCACCTGCTACACTTCGAGGATGCGTTTCGTCAGGATCAGTGTTGTGCCTTAGGTAGTATATTATGCAGGAATCGGCGTTCATTGCTAAGGAGCTCGTGGCTAAGTAATAACCTCTGAGAATGCAACAGTCAGTGTGTCAGTGTTGTGCCCTTAGGTATTATATTATGCAGAAATCGGCGTTCATTGCTAAGGAGCTCGTGGCTAAGTAATAACCTATAAGAATGCAACAGTCAGTGTGTCAGTGTTGTGCCCTTAGGTAGTATATTATGCAGGAATCGGCGTTCATTGCTAAGGGGCTCGTGGCTAAGTAATAACCTGTAAGAATGCAACAGTCATTGTGTCAGTGTTGTGCCAGTTGGTAGTATGCAGGAACACAGGCGTTCAATAATTCACTTTCAATTCACAAATGAAAAACTTCGCAAGCAATGGGAAATCGCTACTGCGTGGTTGCGGTTATTTTAGTACCCGGAGTATCCGTGTCTTAGGAGTATAGTTTTCACGCGAACAAAGTCGCGGACAGAAGCTAGTTGAGTATATAATACGACTTACCCTGACTTCTGTTTCTCCATAAGGCTTCACTCTGAAGTCGTTTGGGTTGAACTTCACTTTCAAGACATCCATAGAATCTGTAACAAGCAAAACAACGTCAAAATACTTCACGTTGGCTTTCAGAGCCAACACGAAATAGAATGCGATTTAAAGCCCTAATATTTTAGCTTAATGTGACGGTTATTATTGTAATAGTCAAAAAGCCATCACAATATCAATTAAAACATTTTCTTTTAGTTGAATGTGGCACAAGTTGCGAGCAGACGGACGAAGGCGGCAGTTTTGTCAGTAATAAACTTTTATTCCTCAAAAGTATCCTTGGGCAGCAATAAAGGCCCCGGACGATCCTCTCGCGAGTCTCCGAGATGAAAAACATAAAAATGTTTAAAGAGAACTGGTCTAAGCAGTGAAGTGCTAAAAGTGCAATTTGCTATAAAGTAAAATGTTATAATGTTGTGTGGGCGGTGACGTCACAGTGGCCAAGCTCGGCCGATAGCTAACGACAGATATGTTATAATGTTGTGTGGGCGGTGACGTCACAGTGGCCAAGCTCGGCCGATAGCTAACGACAGATATGTTATAATGTTCTGTGAGCGGTGACATCACAGTGGCCAAGCTCGGCCGATAGCTAACGACAGATATGTTATAATGTTCTGTGGGCGGTGACGTCACAGTGGCCAAGCTCGGCCGATAGCTAACGACAGATATGTTATAAATATTAGTGTGATGTTCTGTGGGCGGTGACGTCACAGCGGCCAAACTCAGCCGATAGCTAACGACAGACATGTTACAATGTTTTGTGGGCGGTGACGTCACAGCGGCCAAGCTCAGCCGATAGCAAACGACAGATATGTTACAATGTTCTGTGAGCAAAAAGTAGTGAGAACGACATACTCCTTGATAAGAAAAAAAATAAATACTGGCAGGCATAGCTCAGATACATATTTGTATTAATAAAGATAAAAATCGTCGATTCTCTTTTGTTTTTTCTGAATGTGGTCATTTGTTTGCTTCGTGTCGGAACGTGTTCTCGAAAATGGAGAAAAACGAAGTGCGAGCCGTTATTAAATACCTCTGTTTAAAAAAGTTAACGACGCAAGAGATTCATTGTGATTTGGAGGCAACATTAGGAGAGTCTGCTCCGCCTTATTCCACTGTCGCAAGGTGGGCTTCTCAATTTCGAGTAGGGAGAACGAGCACGGAAGACGAACATCGTTGCGGCCGTCCATCGACGTCAGTCACCCAAGAAAATGTTGCGAAAGTCGAGAAAATTGTATTAAGCGATCGAAGAGTTACCATCCGATACTTAATTCAAGAAACGGGCATTTCATATGGAAGTATTCAATCCATATTGAAACAATCTTTGAATATGAGAAAAGTCTCCGCAAGATGGGTGCCGAGAATGTTAACCGTCAGTCAGAAACAAAATCGACTTGACATTTCGAAGACATTGTTGGACAAGTTTCAAGAAGATTCTGAAAACTTTTTGTCTCGTTTCGTAATAATGGACGAAACATGGGTCCATCATTTTGATCCCGAGACAAAACAGCAATCTTCGCAATGGAAACGGCCATCATCACCGACCCCGAAGAAGTTTCGTGCCGTGGCATCGGCTGGCAAGGTTATGGCCTCAATATTTTGGGACTCAGAAGGGATATTGTTGATTGTTTTCCTGGAGCGTGGAACCACTATTACAAACCAATATTATGCAGCTTTAATTCCTAAGTTGAGGAATGCCATCAAAGAGAAAAGGAGAGGGAAACTTCGAAGGGGCGTGCTGTTTCATCACGACAACGCACCCGCGCACAGGTCGGCAGTTGCGATGGCTGCCATTCAGCAAGCTGGCTTCGAATTGGTTGACCACCCCCCTTATTCACCAGATCTGGCGCCTAGCGATTTTTATCTGTTCCCCAAATTGAAAGAATACTTAAGGGGAAACAGGTACGAAGACGATAACGAGGTGATGGATGCCGTGGAGAGCTTTTTGCAGGACCAACACAAAACTTTTTTTTTGAAAGGGATTGAAGTCTTGGAAAAGCGCTGGACTCGGTGTGTAGAGAGACTCGGAGACTATGTAGAAAAATAAATTATTAAGTTATCAATAGTCATTATAATCTATCTCATTCTCACTACTTTTTGATCCCCCCTCGTATATACAACGTCCCGACATCAACCGTCGGGCAGTTGCCCACCAGACTCGACACCCGTCTGGTTGGAGGATCCTCCCTTTTCAATGGAGGATGAGTGAACTTTACACCCTGTTCCTCATGCCTCTAAAACAGCGGCCAAGCTCAGCCGATAGATAATGACAGATATGTTAAAATGTTCTGCGGGTGGTGACGTCACAGTGGTCAAGCTCAGCCGATAGCTAACGACATATATGTTAAAATGTTCTGTGGGTGGTGACGTCACAATGGCCAAGCTCAGCCGATAGCTAACGACAAATATGATTAGATTTAGCTTACCTTCTTACTTGTGAAATTAATACATGTAGAAACGGCAGAAAGATTAATGTGCTAAGAGCGTCAGGTGGAAAAATTGGATTTCTCAGCAAATAGGACAACAGCACCATTTCAAGAAAAAAATATTCTGTCTATTTTTTTAAAACTGATTCAGAGTTGTTACTTCAACATAATTTTATAATTGTAAGGTGCTGACGCACACATTTGTAATAGTTCGACGCGGGGCTTGTCGACGCGGGCAGTTAGCCTCTCGCCTCGGACTAAGTAGGTCAATGTATTGAATTGAGTAATAAATATCATAACGTGTCTTTACAAGAAGTGTATCATTTATATCCACCACCTGTAGGGGCGTAGGGCTAACTCACATAATAATAATCAGTCTGTATTGTCCTACTGCAGGGCAAAGGCCTCGTTTTCCTTTTTCCTCTCAACTCGATCCTGCTGAGCCAATATGCACCAATCCCTCCTATAAGTGTCGAATCGAAGTCCATCCCGCCATCTACGCCTAGGTCTTCCGCGATGCCGTTGGATGTTTTCAGGAACCCATGGTCTTAGCCCACAATGCATCGGGCATGCGGAAAAAGCGTCCGGCGCAGTCCCATTTGGCTTGGCTGCTTTTTGGGTGATGTCAGTGATAGTGTCTTAGAGCGCAGTATCGTGTTCCGTATCCGGTCGGTAAGTCGAACTCCGAGAATACTGCGCTCCATCGCTCGCTGGTAAGTCTCGAGCTTTATCCTCTGCTGGACTTTCAAAGGCCAAGTGTGAGTGCCGTATGTAAGGATACGGAGAATGTGTTTATCTATTAATTTGCGTTTATGGCAAATTGTAAACCATAATTTCATAAGGGTTTTAATCGACCAGTAGCTCTTCCAGGCGTTTTCAGTGCGCCTATAATCAATAATCTTATGAACATAAAGTGTCTAAGAAATTCGAAACGTTCTTTGTTTAGGTCACACAAAATAACTTGTATACCCGCACAGAACACATAATAAACACGAAAGTATTTCATCAAAGATTAGCTAAAAATGGAGGCAATTAATTTGTTTCATCCAACTTGTCGGAACTAGTTTAACAAGAACTACGACTACCTTCATAAATAATGGAATCCATGGAATAATTTAATGCAGAAGTACCAACGATGTGTTATGGCGGCTGTACATTCTCGCCGAAGCACACTGAGACAGGCCGAGTGCGAGAACTATGTAGATGAGAGTGCTCGGCCTGCCTCAGTGTGTCTCGGCGTTTGTCGAGCGCTCTCCGTCCCGTGTCGGTTTTTGTGCCCAAGTCAAAGTATCTCGCGGCAGTTGCAAGTACTTGCGAGTGCGACGCTGTACACTCTCGTGTCTCCAGCGTTGCGTGCCTTTAATAACTGATGTCACACAGAGCAACCGCAGCAGCTAGTTCAATGTCTCCGTCCTTCCTCTCAGGGTTCACGACTTCAACTGAACTAGGCGAGAGTGTACAAGGCCGCAGTCGGTCTAAAGCCTCTCGATCGAGACTTTTTCACGAGACCTAGCGTCAGCACTCGGCCAGGAGTGTACAGCGGCCATTAGGATTTCATCCATTACGAACTCATTACACAATAATTATACCCAGTGTATGTATTCAAAAATGCGTTTTACCTTTAGGATAAACGTATTTATTTTATGAACTACCGCCTTTATGGTCCACACAGAAAATTCCAAAAAATAAAAAACTAAGACGCGGAATGCGTTCGCCCCGCCCCTTTTTTATTATTTTAACTCTCGGGCGTTCGATCGTTTTGCGGTTTACGGTACTGGTTGCTTTCGAACGTTGCACGCGTGAGTGGATATAATTTTAATGACGGGTTACATTGACTCTAGGGCATAACTTTGGCCTTAATGAAGACACATTTTAGTGTCATTAATCCACACAAAGTACCGCAACTACACGTATATCGACAACTATTCGTTACCGAAGGAAATACAACGTTGGGTTATGTGGTCGCGACACGACGCCGGCGGGCAGTTCAATCATTTGTCTCAATTTGAGTGTTGGGGTTTTGCTTTGGCTTCCACTATAAATCCCACCAAACCGCCAATGGCACATCTCGGAGCCAATCAACGCGCGCTATTTGGAAAAAATAAGTTCTATACGCGCTCACGCACGCGCGCGTGGCGCTAATGTCAGTCGCACCAACGAACGAACCGAGCCTGCAGCAATCGTCATTGCGTGCGCTCAAAGTAACTAAAATCATCAAAACCTGAGTGCCTGAACCATATAACTTCCCACTAGCACGGCCTAAACCTTGTGAAACCCGTAAACCATCAGCCCGTCCCGGGACGGATACGAGCAGCATCATCTCATCATCCAGGGCGCAGCGCGGTGATCACGGCGGGTAAGTGAGGCCATTATAGCGAGAATATCTATTAAAATCATTACATTTTTTGATCCGTCGAGCCGGATAACCCGGTTATATGGTCATTTAAACTCAGAAAACTCTTTACAATAACACATTTTCACATAAAATTATTTTTTAGCCGCCATTTTACCTACTACCTACTAGTACTAGAATAATTATCGAAGTTTTTTATTGTATTTTTGCCATAAGTTGTAATATTTCTGTGTTCTACAAAGAAATCACTTTATTTAATTACATTGTGTGGTTAGTAATCAATAGAAACCTATTTCATTACGTAAATAAGTCAAATAAAGTGGTTTGTTGCAAAATCATTTCTGCAGTAAGTAGGTAGGTTTGTGGGTATTATGATATTGACTTATTTCTGGAAAGTTTTAATTTGTAGATGTTTTTATGCATATTTGTGTTGTATTTACAGGCAAATCTGTTGTCATTAACGTTTACTAGTGTTAGGCAGTGTTTTAGTGCATAAGTGTTGTGATTTGCGTTCGCGTAGTATCAGTGTTTTTGTCGCGAAGCCGGCCGGTCGGGCGTGGATGGTTTGCGTTCGTTTAATCGTTCATCGCTCAATCGCTGTGATAATAGTCAGCCGCGCGACGTTCGTAACATTCGTCAAATATAATTATACCTAGGTATCTACCTATGCGTAATATTTACGTAAAATTGTAAAATTTATTGTAAAATTGTAACAGTAATTTAAATGGTGTGCATAATAAAGAGTATTCTATTCTATTCTATTCTATTACGTACTTAGTGTTATTTCGTTTGTTTTTAATTTAACGGGGGTCAATTATTAGTCAAGTGAGCTTGTTATTTTTAATACGTTTTGTACATTTTAGTACTTATTCAAAATGGAGGACGCGGAATTCGACAGTTTAATGCAACCACTTCTGACCTCAAAGGAGATGTGTTTTATTCGCTTGCAGAATTTATTCGAAATGTCGAAAACGGTATCAACAGACCCAAAAAGCGAAGGGTTGTTCATTGCTAGAGTGCAAGATTTGTCTAAGATTCGGGATGAATTCGATAGGTCTGTCGCGGGAATTAACTCGATAAATAGACAATACAATCCGAAGTTTAAGCCAACTTATAAGGAAATCGAAGCATTCGATGATATTTATTACATGATTCGTACTGTTGCGAATACACTCACGACCAAGAACGTTTCGATTGAAACCGAACGAAATACGAACGAGAATGGTGACGGTGACTTCCGGCGGGTTAAGTTACCCGAATTGCAACTTTTTAAATTTGATGGCAAAATAGAGAACTGGCCCACTTTTCGTGATACATTTTTAAGTCTCATCCATAATAATTCCCGTGTAACTAAAATCGAGAAATTTTATTATTTGCTGTCGTGCGTTAGTGGTCCAGCATTGCCAATCGTGAAGTCGATGCCGGTCAGCGCGGATAATTACGCGATTGTATGGAAATCGCTAGAGAAACGCTACGAAAATAAGCGCGTCCTAGCCACAGCATATTTAGACAAGCTGTTTTGTTTCAAACCGATTACCAGCGAGTCCGCATCGAATCTAAATACATTTATGAATACCTATCAAGAGAATATTAGTGCACTAGAGCTTCTTAAAATACCAGATTTAGCCAGTTTCATATTATTTTACGTATCGTTGCGTAATTTGGATGCGGTTACTAGGCGTGAGTTCGAACAAACTGTAGCCCCGGGGCATATCCCTACCGTTACAGAATTATTGACGTTTGTTGAGAGTCAGGCGCGCGTACTTGAGATGTCGGAGTGCAAACCAGTGACCGTCAAACCGGCGGTACCAGGCAAGCAAAATTCATCTAAGTCGCCCCCTCCCTCGGCGTCAAAAGTGCCAAACTCAAATAAATCGCGTACTCAAGCGCATACATTAGCATCTGGTGTGGCCAGTACTGATAAGAGTGAGTCAAAATCTTCTATCTCGTGTCTGTATTGTCAAAAGCCACAACATTCCATTTACCGATGCACCGAATACAACGAGCTCACACCTGAACGACGCAACGATAAAGTTGCGGAACTCAAGCTGTGTGCTAACTGTTTGCGGAACAATCACGCCACGGAGGATTGTACGTCCAAATATTGTTGTACGGTATGCAAAAAGAGACACCACGTCACTCTCCACCTAGATTCGACTAAGTCCGAGGAGAAAGTGGTAGCTCTTACGTGCTCAACTGAAGAAACCGTGTTGCTTGGCACCGCTGTCATACACGTCGCAGATGCGTGGTCACAGTATCACCCCGTACGTGTTCTGATTGACAGTGGCGCTATGTCAAGTTACATTACTAAGGATTGTGTTAGGAAATTGGGCCTAGCCCGTCGTAAGTGCGATTTCGAACCTACAGGTTTAGGCGGAAATAGGGTTCAGCATTTCGGCTTGACAACTTGCACCATCAAGCCACGTGGCACCAGTGTTCCAGTGCTTGCCACTGATGCTGTTGTTGTGGCCAATATTGCTGGCAACTTGCCAACAGTACCTATGCCAGACAAGATATTTAATCAATATCAACATCTTGCCTTGGCAGATCCAGCCTTTAACAAACCGGCACCGGTCGAAATGCTGATTGCTAGTGATCTTTTCCCATATATTTACGGCGGTGACAAGATCTTACCTTCTCAGGCTGGGATGCCTGTCGCTATCGAATCCATCTTCGGATACGTAATTACCGGTCAAGTCGTTCTCGACCAACGGAATCCGCGGCAAACGATAACGTCAGCTACCACTGCCAGCTCGGACAATTCTTTCTGCGGTCTCACAAGTTCAACTAACCTCGATCAGATAATGAACGCGTTCTGGGATACTGAGAACATACCGTCAGAAAAATCCATGAAACCGGACGACGCCTTAGCTGAAGAGCTGTTCGCCAAAGATTGTCGTCGCGACGAGACGGGTAGATTCGTGGTGAAATATCCGCTTCGACCTGACCATGATCTCGGCGAATCCAGACAAGTCGCAATACGTCGCCTGGTCAATTTAGAGGCAAGACTGAATCGGGAACCTCAACTCAAGTCCGAGTATCATAAGTTCATGGCTGAATACGAGGCTTTAAGGCACATGACATCTTTAGGAGACATGCAAGACGTGGATTCCAAATATTTGATCCCGCATTTTTGCATCCAGAAGCCATCCAGCACCACAACAAAATTGAGAACGGTGTTTGACGCGTCATGTAAAACCACCAATCGAAAATCTCTTAACGATGTAGTATTGGCGGGCCCAAAACTTCAAGCAGACATTAATAACATTTTAATCAATTTTCGACTTTACGAAGTATGTCTATCAGCAGACATCTGTAAAATGTATAGACAGATCCTCATTCATCAAGAGCAACGGCCGTATCAGCACATTTTGTGGCGAGTCTCAACAGATCAACCCATGCAGGTTTACGAGCTCAACACAGTCACATACGGTGTAGCCAGCAGTCCGTACCTGGCCATCAAAGTGTTGCACACGTTAGCAGCTGCTGAGGCGGACACGTATCCGGCAGCCGCGCGTGTCTTGAAGACAGCATTTTTTATGGATGATTTGTTATGGTCAGAGCCTAGCGTCGACGCTGCACTACAGCTGCAGACGGATCTTCGAACTATACTAGAACGTGCAGGGTTCATACTTCGAAAATGGTCGAGTAATTGCCCTCAACTATTAGCAGCCGTACCAGAAGACCACCGTGAGACACCTATCGAATTTAATGATGAGGAGAATCTGTCACTTAAAGTACTCGGTCTCCAGTGGCAGCCGTCTACCGACTGTTTCTCGTTTCGGACTGCGCCATTAGACCAAGAGGTCACAAAGCGATCTATTCTATCGCAGATAGGACGCTTGTTTGATCCACTAGGATTTGTAGCTCCTTGTGTGTTCTATGCCAAGTGCTTCATGCAGAAACTTTGGGCTCTACAGCTTCACTGGGACCAACGTTTGCCTGCGAATCTTGAAGCAGAGTGGCTTGCATACGTGCGGGAACTGCCTCTACTTTCAGAATTTAAACATGATAGACATGCCATGGTTAGGCAAAATACCTTCTGTCGGATTCTAGGATTTTGCGATGCATCGACCCTTGGTTATGCCGCTGTAATATACTTACAAACCACAAATAAAGAAAATGAACAGAAGGTCAGCCTTCTGGTAGCTAAATCTAAGGTCGCGCCCTTAAAAACACTGTCGATACCTCGCCTAGAGTTGATGGCGGCACATTTATTATCTAAATTAGTTAAATACGTCAAAAACATTTTAACAGAACGCAAGTTAACAATTGACGAGATTCTGTTATTCACAGACTCGTCAGTTGTTCTAGCATGGCTGAACACTCCTGCCTATAAATTAAAAATATTTGTTGCGACTCGCGTGACCAAGATACTGGACACAGTTCCCAGTAGCTGTTGGTTCCACGTCAGTGGAGTGAGTAATCCAGCCGATGTGTGTTCTCGTGGCGCGTTACCTTCGACCCTTCTCACAATGCCAGAGTGGCTCAATGGTCCACAGTGGCTCTCTGAAGACAACTGGCCTATTCGTTCGATGGATGAGTTCAGGGACGAACATCCACTGGAGCTTAAGTCTTCTATCGAGTCAAAGAATTTGGTGTCCATTGAAGCTCCAACCGACGTAATATACGAATTAACCGAGCGTTATTCTAGTTTCAACAAACTGTTGCACGTGGTCGCACGTATTCACCAGTTCATCCGTAACTGTCGACTACCCAGAGATAAACGTACTGGGCTCATGATAATCGATCTGCGCAAGGCACACGACAGTTTGATAAAATCGGTACAGCAACAGCACTTTGCTGAGGATATCACAGCGCTGTCAAAAGGCTTGAAACCTCATCAGAGTTTGCGAAAGCTCAGCCCCTTCTTAGACGCGAATAAACTCCTCAGGGTGGGGGGCAGACTTTCACAATCTAGGATAACGTATGATAAGAAGCATCCGCTGCTGCTTCCTAAAAAATCTAATTTCACGTATAGTCTCATCGATTATTACCATATTCTTCACTTACATTCAGGACCGCGATCTCTTCAAGGTATATTAAGTCAAAAATACTGGATAGTGTCAGCTAGGAGTGTAATAAGAACGCGAACTACTAAATGTATTGCGTGTTTTAAGGTCAGGCCCAAGTCCTGGCAACCTATTATGGGTCAACTGCCCAGATTTAGAACTCAAGATATACATACCTTTCACACGGTCGGTGTTGATATCGGTGGCCCTTTCTATACAAAGGAGTCAACTCGTAGGAACGCTCGTACCGTAAAATCATATCTATGCGTATTTGTTTGTTGCGCAACTCGTGCAGTGCACTTGGAGACGCTCTCGTCTCTGAGCACAGAATGTTTCTTCGCGTCATTCGATCGATTCACCGCCAGGCGTGGATTGTGTAGTGCTGTAATATCAGATAACGGAACAAACTTCGTCGCAGCTGGTAAACAGTTAGCAGATGCCTTTAAGTTCTTCGAAGCTAATACTGATGAGATTTCTTGCAACTTTACGACACGCAAAGTGACGTGGAAGCATAATCCACCCACAGGCAGCCATTTTGGAGGCATATACGAAGCAGCAATCAAATCCGCAAAGACGCACCTGAAAAGAACTGTCGGCGAAAGAGCCCTTACATTCGAGGAGCTTGCCACCCTTTTTGCACGCGTCGAAGCAGTGTTAAACTCACGACCGCTGTGTGCAATATCTTCAGATCCCAGTGAGTTCGAAGTGCTCACACCGGCGCACTTTCTGATCGGCAGAGAACTTCTAGAGGTTCCCGAATACGACTTGACGAATCATCCGCCATGGAAGCTGAATCGTTGGCAAGCCGTACAACAGATGTCGCAGCAATTCTGGCGACTCTGGCGAAAAGACTACCTCCACACGCTCCAACAACGCCAGAAGTGGTTGGATGGTTGTCGCAATCTGAAAGAAGGAGATTTGGTACTCATAAACTCGGAGGCGCCTCCTCTTCGATGGGCATTAGGTCGAGTTATTAAACTATATCCAGGGCCTGATGGCATCGTACGCGTGGTCGGTCTTCGTACCAAGAACACTGTCATTACTCGACCCGTAGTCAAGCTTAGTCCGCTCCCTTTGGAGCAGGAATCATCTTAAATTTATTTGAATATCATTAGGCACTCATTCGGAACACTGAATGAGTCAACTATTTAGTTTAGTAAACTATTTTTAAATGTAGTTATTTAAGTTTATACAGTCCACTACTCACACAATCATATCACACACATATCACATGCTTTCAACAATGCTTACCTAGTTAAACATTGTTATTCAATATCTCAACACTTGACAACTCTGTCAAATGACCTTATAACCGGGAAATCCTGGCGGATTTCGATGGGGGGAATGTTGGGGTTTTGCTTTGGCTTCCACTATAAATCCCACCAAACCGCCAATGGCACATCTCGGAGCCAATCAACGCGCGCTATTTGGAAAAAATAAGTTCTATACGCGCTCACGCACGCGCGCGTGGCGCTAATGTCAGTCGCACCAACGAACGAACCGAGCCTGCAGCAATCGTCATTGCGTGCGCTCAAAGTAACTAAAATCATCAAAACCTGAGTGCCTGAACCATATAACTTCCCACTAGCACGGCCTAAACCTTGTGAAACCCGTAAACCATCAGCCCGTCCCGGGACGGATACGAGCAGCATCATCTCATCATCCAGGGCGCAGCGCGGTGATCACGGCGGGTAAGTGAGGCCATTATAGCGAGAATATCTATTAAAATCATTACCCACAGGCAGCCATTTTGGAGGCATATACGAGGCAGCAATCAAATCCGCAAAGACGCACCTGAAAAGAACTGTCGGCGAAAGAGCCCTTACATTCCAAAAATAAAAAGCCAAAGATAGAGTTAAAGTAACCCGCCATGACGGTATCTATACTTATATTATAAGGGGTATCTCGGAATCTACTGATCCGATTCCGAAACTTATTTCACTAATGGGAAGCTCTAATATTGCCGAGTGTCCCGCTCACGTGAGCGCGGTGTGGATCGGGTCCGTGGAGACATTTTACCTTATATTGTACGTGGTGTGAGTTCTATACCAAGAAAATATTTTTTTATTATTAACGTTGTTCCATCACTATGAAGTACTAATATCGAATTCTATGCATTTAATTTGATGCGTTATCTATTTCCGAACGATTCAAGATACGTCAACACTGACTGAGACTCGTCTATCAATCTTCCTAGCCTTTTCCCAACTATGTTGGGGTCGGCTTCCAGTCTAACCGGATGCAGCTGAATACCATTATTTTACATGGAGCGACTGCCTGTCTGACCTCCACAACCCATTAACTGGGTAATACGATACCCCTTGGTAAGACTGATTGTCAGACTTTCGGGCTTCTGATTTCCCGTAACGACTGTCAAAGATCCACGAATGACAGCCGGGACCAACGGCTTAACGTGCTTTCCGAGGCACGGTGGAGTCTCGGTATGTAAAGATGGTCACCCATCCACGGACCAACCCCGGCAAGCGTAGCTTAACCTGATGGATCGACCCGTGCGGCTGTTATTACTTAGCCACGAGCTCCTGAGTGAGACTGACTGAGACTCGTCTATGACATTAAAAAATATTTTTTTTCTCTGTCATGTCATTGTTCGGTCGGTCGAGTGTGAAAGTGTTTTACTCAATTAATAGTTTAATTGTGCTGTGGTAAGTGGGTTTATTTATGTTTCATGTTAAGAATTAACACACCATGCATTTTAAACCTTAAAACATATAGGTCATCGCTTGTTTTTTCTTACTAGTGCCATTTCTTTGAAATCTGAAGCTAAATTGACTTTGTTCGTCTTTTTAACCATTTCTAGAAATGTAAACAATAACAAATTCAAACGAAACACACACCATAATAGAGGTCTAGACAAAAGCTTTCCAAGAAATGAACAGGAGCTACAGAATTCCTAGACACTGTGCCGCTATCGTAGTTTGTAAACAAATGCGCGCAGCGGGCCGAATGACGTCAGCTGCTGACGTCATTCGGCCCGCTGCGCAAAAAACTAGTCGATTGTACCACCCGCTGCTGCAGCGGGTGGTACAATCGACTAGTTTTTTTAAGCGGGCGCTCCTGCTCTTGTGAGCGGTTAAGATATGTTTTATGTTAAACAAGTTTCGCGCGGACGAAATCGTGGGCAGAAACTAGAGTTTACATCGCGATGACAGAACAATGGAATGCTTGAAGTTGAAACTGCTCGATGAAAGTACATTAATGTTGAAGCGACACGTAGAATGTGTATTATAATGATGTGTTTTCTGCAAGTACCTAGTCGTAAATACTTACACTAATAAGTATGTGGTGGGAGTGGGATTTCTGTAATATTAAATGTTGTGGCACAGTCCAGGCAATCCGCCGCTATTGTATGCCAAACAATCCGGAGCGCGCTCATTGTGCACACAACGCGAACACAACCAGTTGCCTTTCTTCCATACTTTAAAACGGGAATTATTCGCCATGACTACTGGCTTTTTATTATAATTGGTTTTCATTGAAACGTCGCCGGCATCCAATAAAAACAAACAATGTTATATTATTGCAAAACATCTATAACAACAGGGTGTTAGCAAACTTTGTAATTAAAGCCTAAGGAACATTCAAGAATTAATTGTATTTTAAGTTCAATTCAGCTGTTTCATTAAATTTTTACCATTAAAATTGTCTTAAAATATAATTATTTTTTATCGAGTATAAAGTCTCAATCATAATCTCTACAATGTATTTCTTTTGATATCCCATAACTCTAGGGTATTAATGAGACCATAATTTTGATATCCCATAACTCTAGGGTATTAATGAGACCATCATTTTGATATCCCATAACTCTAGGGTATTAATGAGACCATCATTTTGATATCCCATAACTCTAGGGTAATAATGAGACCATCATTTTGATATCCCATAACTCTAGGGTATTAATGAGACCATCATTTTGATATCCCATAACTCTAGGGTATTAATGAGACCATCATTTTGATATCCCATAACTCTAGGGTATTAATGAGACCATCATTTTGATATCCCATAACTCTAGGGTATTAATGAGACCATCATTTTGATATCCCATAACTCTAGGGTATTAATGAGACCATCATTTTGATATCCCATAACTCTAGGGTATTAATGAGACCATCATTTTGATATCCCATAACTCTAGGGTATTAATAAATAAATAAATAAAATAAAATAATCTTTATTTCGGATAAGCATCATCCATATATGGGTTAGTAAGCAAAAATAAACAAAAAGATAACTTATACCTATGTTAGTAAACTTATAATCTATTTAGCGACAAGGGTGCTATTCGAAATGCATCTTCGAACAACATCACCTAACAAAGGAGAATCGTACCTCCCCGCTATGGTCTTCAGGATGGAGTTGGAGCTGTCCCGCACTCTGCAGAGCAAAGAGGCAGATTTCTGTCTGACGATGGCGTGGAAGCCATCGACACGTGCTTGTGCAAACATACCAGATGCACTGCAGAAAGGGGGCAGCCCCATCAGCATCCTGAACCCGTTATTATACTGGACCCGTAGGGCGCTGATAGCCCGCTGAGTAAAGTTGGTCCACAGGCTGCACGTGTAAAACACTTGGCAATAAGCTTTAAAAAGCGTTATTTTGACTGCTTTGCTACAGCGTGCAAACCTGCGAGCCAACATGTTACATCGGACTGCCAGCGCCCTACGTTCCCTCTCAATATCCACTTGGTCATTAAGGTCGTCGGTTACATAATGCCCCAAGTACTTGAACTGGTATACTCGCGTTATATCATTCCCATTTAATTGAATCGGGGGCACATACTCAGGACATTTAGCACCGGCAGCCTTAAAGACCAAGAATTCACTTTTTTTAACATTATAAACTAAGCCATGCTCTCGAGCATAGCCCTCACAACACCTAAGCAGCTCTCTAAGCGCTCTAACCGTAGGGCTCAGCAGCACCATATCGTCAGCGTAGCTGATGTTGTTGACACTAACGTCATCAATGCGACATCCGATTTTCTTGCTGCTGAGCTCAACGATCAGATCGTTTATGTAGAGGTTAAACAGTTTTGGTGACGTTATTCCTCCCTGTCTAACCCCGCACTCTAGCCCGTACGACACAGAAAGACCATCGGCCCATCTCACCCTGTTCGTCTGATTGTAATACCAATACTGGAAAATACGCAACAGCTCCGCTGGCACTTTTCTCTCCCGCAGCTTTTTCCACATAACCTCATATGATACAAGGTCAAAGGCACGGGAGAGATCTAGAAAGCAAGCATACACAGGTGTTCGACGTTTCGTGTAGTATTGCACCGTATGTTTGAGGCCGAGAATCGCACTTTCAGTGCCAAGAGATTAATGAGACCATCATTTTGATATCTATGGGACCCTAGAGTTATGAGACATCAAAAGAAACACGTTGTATAAATAAAAAGAGAAGTCCTAACTGACTGACTCATCAACGCCCAGCCCAAACCCTTGAACCTAGAAAGCTGACATTTCGCAGAGAGGTTTTCCTTTATAATGTAGACAAGGAATAAGGATGGAATTCCTGTTGGTACGTTCCCGTGGGATATTTTCCGACATCCACGTGGGTGAAGCCGCGGGCTAAAGCTAGTGTAAAATAATAACTTATTGTTTTCATCACATTAAAGTATTATTTATAATGAAGGGTATCTCTGTTTCATTAAAAACATTTTCAGCAAATAAGGGAGAAAGTTTTGAAAGCCTCGGGGAATTAGGGTCCCTACGAATACGGACGGAGCGTAAACCTTTACTGAACGGCTGAGATGGCACACAGACCGACAGATAGACACACAGACACACGGACACACGCACACAGGACCGTCTCTGTTGTGCGCTTTGAGGATTACTTATGGCTGTGATTGTCACGAAAAGGGTAAAGGGAAATTTATTATTAATCGAACGCCAGAAAAATATTCTTACTTCTAATAATACTTTACATCTAATAATCTACATGTACATGTGTATGTATGTTGGTGTACATTTATTTATTTTTATATGAATGAACAATCAATAAAAATAAAAATATGTTATATATGATCAATGATTGCACTACTAATTAACTAATTGAATATCAAAACTTAAAATAATCATTATTTATACATCAATTTTTGTCCAAAGGCGCAACATAAATATTAATTATATATAAATATACTAAGTTTGGGTTGCACCAGGGGCTAGGTTACAGTTTCCGTCAAAGATGAAAAATTACCATAGAATGATTATCTGCTGTTGCACCGTTATGTCAAATGTAAAAGATAAAGTTTGGAGCAGGGACATGACATTAGACGCATCTGACAGAAGTGACAGATATTTAAGGCTGGGTAGTTCGGGCCTTTAGGCCTTTGAAACGCTACCTCCGCCTGCCCCAACTTCAGCGCGACGTGTTTATTTACGACGCGCCGCCAATCATTTCGCCGAAAATCCATGCCACAGTGTATATCCAGTGTATGTCCAGCACATACGATGATATTGAGTCAATTGTATCTACTCTTCAATAGTTTATTACTATAGACGTGTTACAGTTTATATTGTTAGTGGAAGGAGTTGTAATAGACTTCTTCCGATCCCAAGACTCCGTCGTAGGGCTAACTTAATCTTAAACTTAGACTTAAAAAACTTAACTTAATACTTATACTAACACTTAATTTTATTTCTATAGTCGTTCTAAATATTTGAATTTTTAATTAAAATAGTATACATCGTCACACTCTCATACACTCACACTTACTTGTTTACACAACACACACGCGCATTGTTACCTTTTTCTTCGTAAAATGTTTATTAATTTAGATTTTTTTATTTTTCTTTCTTGTTTATCATGTTTTCAATTGCAATTATAGTTAAAATCCTAGCGGAATAGCGGAGTCTCCTAACACAAGCAACTATTGCTTAAAAGGAGATCTCCAATACATTTATGACAAAGCACTTTGTAATTGAAATAAACATTTTTATTATTATAATTTTTTTTTTTATAATATTTGCAGTTAATTAACTGAATTAGTTTTTCTTAGGTCGATTTTTTTCCCTTAGTTTTACATTTTTTTGTGTCTTTGTTGTAGTGATCTAAATGTGTTTTCACATTATCAGATAACGATACCAACCTGATTCGATACCGATAGGTATAATTATTATCGGCCCCATGATATTCATGAATATCGATGACCATCGCGACGCGACAAACAACTACTAAGTATCGACGTCTCGAAGTCGGCAGTGCCAAAAACTTTGCTCAAGTGAAAGAATGCCCGCTACTCTCACCCTGCACTGTCTTCGCCGGTAGATATCGTGCCGATATCGGTGCTGGTATGTGTGGAAATCGGTTATCATGGTATGGGCGTGTGATGCCGAAAAATTAGTAAAATATCATTAGGCAAGTTTTGAATATGATCCTGGATGGCTATACGAGTAGGGAAAACAAAAGAAACCACCAAAGAAACGATGGATGGTCTGTGTGAAAGATGATGTGGCTAGAAAGGAAGTGGAAGAACTACCGAGATGACGACTAATAGAGAAGTATGGAAGAAAAAGACATGTTGCGCCGACCCCAAAAAAATTGGGATAAGGGCAGGACCAAACAAACGATGGATAATCTGTGTGAAAGATGATATGGCTATAAAGGGAGTAACTACCGAGATAACGACTAAGAGAGAAGTATGGAAAAAAAATTGTTCAAGACTTAAACCTATTTACATTTATTTGAAATAAGTTACTGGCAAAGAAGAAAGACAAGAAGAAGAGATATGTTGCGTCGACCCCAAAAAAATGGGATACGGGCAGGAGAATGATGGTGATCGGTGTCGGTCGCTGTTGGTCAACGATATAGGTGACAATAACAACAAAATGTAAAAGCGAATTATTTCATTACTTCACTGGGCTGAATAGGAAACGAATACAGCAGATAGTTACAGATCTAACCTTCAAATGATTATCATCACGCTATATCTTTATGGAGCTAAGGCTCAGAGGATGGAAGGATGTCGATCATGAGTTGTTATGATTGACAATTGATAAGAACGGATATTTTATTCAAATTTCACCAACTTAAATTTTAGCTATAGATTAGCGGTTCGACAACTGCTTTGCAAACCCGTGGTTAAAAGTTCGATTCTCAACTGTTGATGTTTTTTGCGATTCTTTTTTTACAATTTGTTATACTGTTTGATAGTTCGTAGAACGTTCACAGAATAACAAGAAGTTTAGGGTTTAGGAAGGGTTAGGTCAAGAGGTTTTAGGACTCTTCTGCCATCTATGGTTATTAAAAATAAATATCAATGGTTAGCTGACAGTTAATAAGAAATCCCTTGTGTACAATCTACTGTTATATTTTTTAGCGATAGCCGGGGTCGTCAGGAATAATCTGTAAGAATCACTCAGTGTATCAGTATTGTGCCGTTAGGTATTATATGCAGGAACGGCACGAATAGGTTTTATTAACCGACTTCTAAAAAAGGAGGAGGTTCTCAATTCGGATGTTTGTATTTTTTTTTTTTATGTTTGTTCGCGCATAACTCCGTCGCTTGCCAACCGATTTGAAAAAATATTTTTTTGTTGGAAAGGGTATACTTTCCAAATGGTCCCATTTTTGTCAAAATCCAGTTCTGATGATGGGATCCTGAAGAAATCGAAGGAACTCTTCAAATATTATAGGCACACCTATAGCGATTTGGGTATTTTTTATAGTAGCTCGTGCATTGGCTCTCGGAAAGCACCACTTGGTGAAGTGGAACTGATGATGAAGACCACAGATGGCTACTGGAACTACTCAATGATAAATATTTCACGGGTTGCGATTCGAGTCACACAATGCGTGTGGTGAGTGGTTGTTGAGGAGTTCTCCTGGTTCTTACCAGCAGAACTCCTCAACAATTAACGTCCCAGCATCGGGAAAAGCAATATTTTGTAACATCTGATGAGCAATTGACATTAGACTATTGTAACTTATACAAATTATAAACAGACCCACTAAAAAGTGAAAAATAAAAACTTTTTTACAAAAAAATACAACCGACTTCCAAAAACAACACTACAAAGTGAAAAATAACTTTAATTTCGGAAGTCGGTGGCAAAAACGAAAATACATTTAATCAGACACCGACTTCCGAAATTAAAGTTTGGTTTGTTTGGTTTTGGAAGTCGGTTGTATTTTTTTGTTAAAAAGTTTTTATTATTGTTTATGGAAAATGTTAATGTAAGTATCAATATTGTGTGTA